>CM032451.1:81600112-81685112 GCA_019049505.1 Pachyrhynchus sulphureomaculatus | reverse complement strand
ATCATGCTATTTGCGCCTAAGTGGCTCCTACAAAATTTTATGCTTTACTTTCAATTACAGAATTTTCTCTTTAAATAATGATCAATATCACCGAAATTAAGATTTAATTTTAGAATTAAAAAGATTAATTAACACATATTTTTTATTTAACCTAGTTACACATTACTGGTTTTTTGCCAACATATATCTAACAGAACTATCTAACGCCAATTGGATATAATATTATTTTCAGAAAATAAATCGTTTTATTATGCAATAATGTGATATCAACAAGTTCCATTACGGACTTAGTAGGCTCGGATAAAACAGACCAATCGAAGGTCATGGTTGCTGCGTGTTACCAAAATGGCCATTATTATTGTTTACTTTAACTTTTCGTTAACAAAAATTTATTCTACGGTAGACGTGTTATTAATTTATGGAGAGTGCAGAAAGAATAGCCGACAAGCCGCCTAGTTGTACATGGCAAGATATCCCGATAGGAGGCACCCACCCAACAATTATTTTTAGAGGTAAAGCAGCAGTTTAGAAGGCAACCGATTGAACCTGCTGGTGTATTTATTGGTAACAAAGAGTCAGAAATCAATGTATTTGCCATTGTTTAGGTAGATCCTACAATTTCTATAAGACATGTTGAAGAACAAACCGGTGTAAATCGTGAAACCTCTCGCCGCATGTTAAGAAAATATAAATTCAGGTCCTACGAATGTCAAATAAATTAACATTTATTTCAAACAGATTACCAAAGAAGAATGGATTATTGTAATTGGTTTTTGCAAAGATACCACCTTGATAACCAATTTCATTACAACATTCTATTTTCGGTTGAATCTAGATTTATCAATTTGGGTCTATTTAATCGAAACAGTACTGGGCCCAAGAAAATCCTAGAATTATGCGAGAAAGTGCCTATCAAGAAAGATCCGGCTTTAACGTGTGGTTGGGTACCCTTGGCACAAGAATAATTGGTCCTATTGTATTTGATGGTGCGTTAAATGGAGAAAGATATTTGGAGTTCATTCAAAATGATAATGAAGATTTTTTAGAAACTTTACCTTTAAATCGTGGAGATATTATTTTCCAAGAGGATGGCGCGCCAGTCCACAATAGTAGAAATGTAATAAATTATTTGAATCAAAGATTTGGTGCAAATTGGTTAGGTACCAATGGATCTAATACGAGGCTGATTTGAAAAGTCCGTGCAAAAATAAAAACTACTTATGTGTTTGGGGTAAACCTTTTTTATTTTTCGACACAGTCTCCTTTTAGGCTTATACACTTCGTCCAACGATGTTCTAGTTTGTTGACCCCTTCCGAATAATAGAATTTGTCCAAGTCTGCAAAATATCCATTAGTGTCTGCAATCACCTCCTCGTTTGAATAAAATCTTTGTCCCGCCAGCCATTTCTTCAAATTGGGGAACACATAGTAGTCCGAGGGAGCCAAGTCTGGAGAATAGGGGGGATGTGAAACGAGTTGGAATCCTATTTCCATTAATTTTGCGACCACAACTGCTGAGGTGTGTGCTGGTGCGTTGTCGTGATAGAAAAGGACTGGGCCAATCGCGGGCGTTTTTCTTGCAGCTCGGTTTTCAAACGGTCCAATAACGATGAATAATATTCACCTGTAATAGTTTTACCCTTTTCCAGATAGTCGATGAGGATTATCCCTTGCGAATCCCAAAAGACAGTCGCCATAACCTTTCCGGCCGAAGGAACGGTCTTCGCCTTTTTTGGTGCAGATTCCCCCTTGGTAACCCATTGTTTAGATTGTTGTTTGGTCTTAGGCGTATAGTAATGTATCCATGTTTCATCCACAGTGACGAAACGACGCTTAAAGTCCTCCGGATTCTTCTGGAACAGCTGCAAACCATCCTTGCAACACTTCACACGATTCCGTTTTTGGTCAAGCGTGAGCAATCGCGGCACCCATCTTGCGGATAGCTTTCTCATGTCCAAATGTTTATGCAAAATATTATGTACCCGTTCAGTCGAGATGCCCACAGCACTAGCAATCTCACGCACCTTAACTCTTCTGCCATCCATCACCATATCATGGATTTGATCAATGATTTCTGGAGTAGTAACCTCCACAGGCCGTCCAGAACGTTCAGCGTCACTTGTGCCCATATGGCCAGTCCGAAAATTTTGAAACCACTTATAAACTGTTCTAATCGAAGGTGTAGAGTCACCATAATGTTTATCAAGCTTCTCTTTAGTCTCCTGAGGCGTTTTTGCCTTTCATAAAGTATATATAGAAATAGACCAATATGGCTGAAACTTAGTGTGCGTTCATTCAAGAGATGCTACTAACTAAACATGACCTCGATACGCGCCGGTGGTGCCATCTCTCGGACTTTGCACGGACTTTTCAAACCAGCCTCGTAAGTGGCCTGCAAGATCGCCAGATCTTACGCCCCTAATTTTTTATATATGCAACTGTCTAAAAGAAAAAGTTTACAAAAATCCATCAACAGGCAGAAATGATTTAGAAATGCGCTTAAGAAGAGCAGTAAATCAAATTACTAAAATTCAGTTGGAGAACGTTATAAGAGCCACGGTGAGAAAAACAAGATTGTGTAGGATTAACGACGGACAGCATTTTGAACATTTGGAATAAATACCTAGCAAATTTATATCTGGTATAAAATAGTTTTACCTACTTATTTTTATTGTGTTACTTAGTTAAAATATTAATTCTTTCTAATATTAATTAATTACAATTATCGGTTTTGTTGTGTTATTCTTATTATTAAATGTTTTGGTTTTATTATTTGCATTGAAGTATTTATTTAATAAATAGGTTTCTTATTTTCTGAAAATAATAATAAATTCAATTGGCGTTAGATAGTTCTGTTAGATGTATGTTGGCAAAAAACCTGTATAACTAGCTTAAATAAAAAATATGTGTTCCTAAATTTCGGTGATACTGATCATTATTTAAAGAGAAAATTCTGTAACTAAATGTAAAGCATAAAATTTTGTAGGAGCCACTTAGACTCGCAAAAATGGCACGATAAATGGATAGTCTTAAATTCTTTCCAAAGTGAGATAAAAGCAACAAAAACAATTGCTAGTATATCCGCCATGACCGCGTAAGTCTAAGACTTTAAATCAGTTTTTTTTACCGGTCACCTGTCAGACAAATGTCAACTTCTGATACATCGTCGGAAAGAGAATTTCAAACCGAATTGAAATTGATAAATAAATATACAAGGTTCCATTAAAAATAAGAAAGTTGCAGTCACTTCCGGTCAAACCGGAAGTAGTTAAAAATATTTCTTAAGTGATAAAAAAGCCTAATAATGTTCCATTCTGGTATCTAAAAATGCAAATATGTAACTTTCAAAATAAAAAAATTACAGGGTGTTACATGTTGGCTGTATCACCCGGTATATATAATATAAAAATTTAACCACATAAATTTCCGTGTTTTGCCTCAAAAAATATATGGTTTTGAATCAGGTTCAATAGTGCATCGTATAGAATTTTCCTACTAAATTAAAATTTTGTAAAATAGGTAAGGGTTTATTTATTTTATGAGGTTTAATAGGGCATGGTATAGCACTCACCTACCGAATCAAGACCATCAAATGTAGTGGTTTTCTTCAAAAATGTACTGTATTTAAATAGATAAATAACCTGGAAAAGGTTATCAATCAGCATCTTCTAAAATATCTTGAACGATTCAACATTATTAGTGATCACCAATATGGCTTTCGTAAACATAGATCAACAGGAGATCTTCTGACTTATGTAACACATGTTTGGAACAACGCAATTGAACACTTTGGAGAATCTCGAGCGGTTGCTCTTGACATATCCAAGGCATTCGATCGTGTTTGGCACGATGGACTGTTGGCTAAGCTACCCTCTTGTGGTATGTCTGAAAGGTTCTGTTTGTGGCTCTCATGTTTCCTCAGAGAGCGTTCTTTACGAGTGGCGGTCAACGAATTTCTTTCTAACACCTTCACTATCAACGCCGGTGTGCCCCAAGGCTCCATACTGTCTCCTACCCTCTTTTCCCATTTACATTAACGATCTGCTGAAAAAGACCATCCAATCTACAGCTTTGCAGATGACAGTTCGCTGATCTCTTCATTCACTGTGAACGCTCGGACATCGGCTGCTCAGGCGAATATCCGCAGACGGCAGGAGGTCGTTCAACTTAACAGGGACCTGGAAGAAATTCTATCTTGGGGTGACAGTAACCAAGTGGTATTTAATGCTACAAAAGCCCAGGCAGCTTTTTTCTAAAAAAGTTAACATTGCTGAAACCGACATAGTTATGCCGCGGCACTCCATTCCCCTAGCATCGTCACTCAATTTGTTGGGCGTTAATTTGGGAGCAAATATGTCCTGGCATGAACATGTTGCAGGCATAGCAAGGAGAGCTTCTCAAAATTTGGGAATATTATTTTGAACCAGAAGGCTTTATACTCCAGAACAACTGTTAATTCTCTACAAAGCTCAAATTCGACCAACTATGGAAAACTACTCCCATGGTTGGGGCTCCGCTCTCAAATACACACTGCATTTGTTGGATTCTGTCTAGAGAAGAGCTGTTCGTCTGATTGGAGACCCGGAACTGACTGGCGGCCTTGATTCGCTGGAACATCGAAGAACGGTTGGCGACTTGAGTCTGTTCTACAAGTATTTTCATGGAAAATGTTCGAAGGATGTAGCCCGCTTAATTCCTCCCAGAGCGGTGCATGTTAGAAATACACGTCGCGCTAATACTTCACATCCATATGAGGTTCAGCTTGTTACTCCACGTACAACGCTTTTCAAGCAGTCTTTTATATGGAGAACATCATCCCTTTGGAATGGCCAGAAAAGGGCTTTTTAAAATGCTGTTGGCAATCTACACCAGAAATAAAAAGCGCCCACAGCTTCGAAGAATTACCAATTTTAATCAGAGACAAAATAACCAGTAAAAGAAGACTAAGAAGTCAATGGCAAATAACAAGGGCCCCTGAGTGCAAAACAACGCTAAACAGAGCAAAGCAAGAACTAAAAAGACTTCTCAATGAGCACAAATACGATGGCATATGGATGGAATATTCGCTTTGGAAAGCTGCAAAGAAGATACGCTCTCAAGCATATAACACACCCATACGCCAAGAGGATGGACAGTGGGCCACAAGTAGCAGTGAAAAGGCAGCTCTCTTGGCCAGACATTTAGAAAACGTTTTTCAGCCTTTTCCACAAAATCCTATGGATGATAGTGAAGAAGAAATCAACGCATTCTTAAGTACACCTTATCAGATGCAGTTGCCATCTGAAAACTTTACAGTTAAACAAGTCACAAATGCCACTGCAAAGAGATCTAATTCTAAAAAGTCTCCTGGATATGACATGATCACAGCAAGAATACTTCAGGAGTTGCCTCATAAAGCAAAAAGAATACTTACATTTATATTTAATGCTTATATAAAACTAAATTATTTTCCAGCCCAGTGGAAAGTAGCCGTAATTATATTAATACGAAAACATGGAAAACCTGTCGAGGATATTAAGTCATATAGACCACTACTCAGTATATATCACCACTACACCAAACACTTTATTTTTGCACTCGACGCGCGTTTCACTAACCATGTTAGAGAGATATTCCTCAGATTGTCTGATGACTTATAGACTAAGGTGAGGCCTATCTTTTTAAATACCTTATTGAGTCCCTTGCTGTATTTCGGATTATATGGTATGGAGACATACTTGGTGTTATTTTCTTCGCGTGTAAAAAAGGTGGAATTCTGAATATTAAATCTAAACTTATGTCTATTTATTAGCTTATTTACTAAGTCATCGTCATAACTATTAACTCTAGTTATATTTCTAATACGATTCCTTTCTTTATTAAAGTTTACTCTATTCAGAGGGAAAGTGACCAAACGATGAACTAAAAAATGTAATGAGGCTAATTTGTGTTGTTTGCAATGAAATGAGTAGAAATATAAGTAGAGTTAATGGTTATCCGAAATATAGCAAGGGATTCAATAAGGTATTTAAAAAAGTAGGCCTCACCTTAGTCTATAAGCCATCAGACAATCTGAGAAAAGTGAAATTTATGAAATTAGTTGTAATTATTGTGACAAGTATGTTGGGCAAACTAAAAGGTCAATTAAAACACGATTTAAAGAACATTTTAAAATACAGTAGAACAGAAAAGTCTAGCATTGCTGAACATGCCCTTGAAGTTGATCATATTGTAACATTAGATAATCTAAGATTAATAAAAAATGTTTCTGATAGGAGATTGTTGAACGCATACGAAAGTATGGAAATTATAAAATGTAAAAGTAGTTTAAATAAAGACAGAGGGCCTATTCCTTATAGTCCCCTCTACTGGTTACTTGACCGGAACTGATGGCCTTACCTAGGCCAATCATCATGGTTAGCGAAACGCGCGTCGAGTGCAAAAATAAAGTGTTTGGTTTAGTGGTGATATATACTGAGTAGTATCATTGTGGCAAAGATTCCACATTCCCAACTTAGTCATATAGACCAATAAGTTTGCTTCCGAGAATGTCGAAATTTTTTGAAAAGCTACTTATTGATAGACTACAACCAATAATCGAACAAGACCAGCCAATTCCAGACCATCAATTTGGTTTCAGGCATGAATCCGCCACAATAGAAAAAATTCATTGAGTAATCCAAAAAATCAGACAAGACTTAGAAGACAAGAAATACTGTGCTGCAGCATTCCTAGATATAACACAGGCGTTTGACAGGGTTCCTGTACAAATTACGAAAAGCATTACCTCGTCCCTATTTCCTCATTCTTAAATCCTACCTTGCAGATCGTCACTTTCTTGTAAACTGCCAAGGAGAATCAACATCTATCTACAAAATTGAATCTGGAGTTCCATAAGGCAGCGTGTTGGGACCTCTGCTTTATCTTTTGTATACAGCTAATTTGCCAACAAGTGATAGAAGTCTAGCAGCAACATTTGCAGATGATACTGTCATTTTAGCCTCACACAAGGACAACAATCTTGCCTGAGGTATTCTGCAAAATCATCTTTACAGAATAGAGCAGTGGTTAAACAAATAGCGAATCAGAGCAAATGAAACCAAATCTGTTCAAGTAACCTTTACAAACAAAAGAGGCGATTGCCATCCACTCATACTTAATAACCACCAACAGCCCCAGCAAGACGAAGCTAAATATCTTGGGATGCATTTAGACAAACGTTTGACATGGAGAAAACATATTTTTTTAAAAAAAAAGCAACTTGATCTTAAGTTTAGACAGCTGCACTGGATGATTGGTCGCCAATCTGCGCTTTCAATAAACAACAAGCTTTTGGGCTACAAAGCGATCCTCAAACCAATTTGGACCTACGGCATTCAACTCTGGGGTACAGCATCCACATCAAACATTGAAATATTGGAAAGGTTTCAGTCCAAAGTGCTACGAACTGTAGTTAACGCGCCATGGTTCGTTCCAAAGAGCATCATCGCACGTCAACCCAGTGAAGTCAGAAATAAGAGACTACTCCAAGAACTATTCCACAAGATTAAGTTCTCACCCAAATAGACTTGCTTCAAATTTGATAACACCAGCAGCACAAAGAAGACTCAAGCGTCATACACCATATGATCTTATTACTAGGTTTTAAGTTATATGTATTGTTATAGTGATTCCCAAAGTTTAAACTAATTATGTTCTAATTATAGTATTGGAAGAAACTACCACTGGGTAGTTTCTTTTTTGTTCATAATAATACAAATCATTTGCTTCTTGTATGATAACTTACAGACTGCAAATAAATGGGAAAAATAATAATAAAAAAAAATTATATGAAACTGTGGTACGACATTCGGGACCTGATTTGTGGGAGAATGGCTTATGTTTCGGTAAAATGATAACCAGAAACATTCAGCTAGACCAGTGGTTCTTAACCGATGGCCCGCGGACCACTGGTGGTCGGTGGAAGCATCAGAAGTGGTCCGTAAAGTCATTAGCCCGACTCATCATTCACGTACCTATTAAAATAAATTAATGTATAGAGGTGAATAAGTCGACGCATCACGTCACGACGCACGCGATGCGAGGAAGGTGGGCATCGAGTGACACTCCCTAATAACCGCTGCGCTTGCCTTTGTTTTGTTTTTAATCAAGATTTTAATGTTGGCACAAAGAATTTATCGTAGTAGGTTAACTTTTCAATAAGTAGGTAGGTAGTGTAGTTATTCGCAATACATAGGTACATTATAATTATTAGACACAAATGTATTTTGATTTCAGGAAAATGCCACCAAAGCGTAAGTAAAATGGAGATTATATTAAGTTTGAATTTACAACAATTGAAATAAACGGAGAGACTAGACCTCAATGCGTTATATGCGCATCCGTTCTGGGCAATGACGCTTTGAAGCCGGCAAAGTTGAAACGTCATCAAAAGACCGTCCATCCAAATTATTACAACCGTCCTCAAGAATCTGTTGAAGGCAAATTAACGAATCTGAAAAAATGAGACTTGAACCTAGCAAAACACTTTATGCCGTATCTGAAAAAACGTTGGTTATGTCGTTTGATATTGCAAAATTCAAAAAACCACACACAATTTGCTAAACTTTAATAAAGCCTTGTATGCATAAAGTTGCGGACGATGTTTTGGTACAGGATGCTCAGAATCAAATTCGAGAAATCAGACTATCAAACGATACAGTGAAGTTGCTTTCCCAAAAAAGGACAAACAACATTGAAGAACAAGTTAAAACAACAAAATAAAACTTAGTCCATATTTTGCACTTCAATGTGATGAATCCACAATGTTGTCAACTATCTGTGTTTGTTAGATTTTTGGAGGATAATAAAACGTTTAAAGAGGCATTACTACTTTTTCAAGAGTTGGAAATAACGTCGCAAGGTTCAGATATCATAACATGTAATAAGTTTATTGAGAAAGATGCGATTAAGTGGCCAAAGCTTGCTGAATATTGTACGGCTGGGGCTCCTGCTATGCTCGACTCCCGCTGTGCAGTGTGTCTTGCAGCTTTAATAAAACAAAATGATTCACCTACAATAATGATGCACTACATCATTCATCGTTGGCTGCCAAACCAATCCCCTTAATGCTTTGCCGATAGGATGAAAACAGCTATACAATTAATTAACTTTATAAAAGGTAAATACTCGTATTTTCAGAAAATTATGCTCCGATATGGATTCTGAACACGAAACGTTACTTTTTTTATACTGAAGTTCGTTGGCTGTCGTAAAGAAATATGTTGGCGAGGTTATTTGAAAGAGGAAGTTAAATTATTACTTACTAATATCATCAGTTTTGCCAGCTCAAATCCCAAATAAATTTAGCTTATTTAGTGAATTTTTTTGCGCAACTAAGTAAATTGAACCTGCAAGGATCAAGAAATACGAAATTAAAAGGTACAGGTAACATATTTGCATTCAAAGATAAGCTCAATGCTTTTATTTCTAAACTTGACTTGCGAATCTGCAAAACTGAAGGAGATAACTTTTCTGCGTTTGATACGTTGAAATCAGTTACTGATGAGCAGTGTGCTGAAATTAAAGGAGAAATAAAAAATAACATTACACTTCAGTTGGAAAATGAATTCAATCGTTATATTCCTGACTACAAGGAAACTGAGCCGCAACCCTTTCATTGCCAAGATCTCCTATGTACCTGTTGAGATTCAAAAAAAAGTAATTGAATAGCAGCACGATAGTAACTGCAAGGATACATTCGAGGCTGGAGCCCAAAGGCAATTTTTTTCCTAAAATTCGAGACATTGCTTTGCGTTACCTTACAGTCTTCTCAACCACATAGATTCTCAGCGCTTTTAAATCTATAAATAAGCACAGAAATCATTTAGATGCCAGTGCCGATATGCGTTTGACTTTGAGCAACACTGAACCGAGAATTCAGCAATTAGTAAAAAACATGCAATCACAAAGATCGCATTAAATTAATCATACTAATTTCAAGTTACGTTTTAATAAAAAATCTACCTAGTAAAGTTTGGAAATAACTTAGTAAGCGTTTTATTTGCAAAATAACCTTGAAAAGTAACCTTTTTAACACTTGAATTATGGAAAAAAACGGTTAGTGGTCCATGACAAGATCAAGTTTTGGTCAAATGGTCCCTCATTACGTAAAGGTTGAGAACTACTGCCATAGATATACGAAACAACGCCTCTAATCTCCTCCCACCCCCATTTTACCCTTTTATCTTAATTATTACTATAAATATTTGTCCAAAATATTTTTTATTATCGCAACAAAAAAAACAGGAAAAACTACCCTATTACTATTAATACCATACAAAATGTATCTACCCCCACTCCTTTCACTCCCTTCGCCATAAGCGATATCGCTCAAAAATTATAGACTTCATCCTTACAGTACGTGTTATATATACGGGTCATTCCATACGAAAACGCAAATGGCTGTCGTCAGAACTGGTTAAATGATTTCGGAAAGTATAAGGGCTCAAATTTTAGCTTTTTTATGCAGAATCGAATGCCGTGTGGTACTTCTGGAAATTCTCAATTCTTTGACAGTGACAGTGTCAAATACAAGTGAAGCTCGAAAAATTTTAAGACCATATTAAATGAAAAAATATTTCTAAATACATAAGATGGGCTTTTTGAGGTTGCTGAATACGATTCTGGTAGAAAAAAATATTTAAGTAATTGACAGCTGTCAAAGGAGCTGTCAATTTACTCAAAATGCTATTTAATCATTATTTCTTCACACTATAACACTTCAAACATTAGCCCTTATGTTTTCGAGGTCGCTGAATATGATCCTGATGAAAAAAAAAAAATTTTAGTAGTTGACAGCTGTCAAACGAGCTGTCAATTTATTCAAAATGCAATTTAATCATTATTTCATGGGATCAAAATACGATTCAAAGATTGGCCCTTATGTTTTCGAGGTTGCTGAATACGATCCTGATACAAAAAAAATAATTTTAGTAGTTGACAGCTGTCAAACGAGCTGTCATTTACTCAAAATGGTTGAATAGTATTTTAATATGATGAAATAATGATTAAAAAGCATTTTTGGTAAATCGAAAGCTCGTTTAACAGATGTCAACAAAAAATTTTTTTTTGCATTAGGATCGTATTCAGTGACCTCGAAAACATAATGGTCATCGTTTGAATAGTGTTTTAATATGATGAAATAAAGATTAAACGGCATTTTAAGTAATTTGACAGCTCGTTTGATAGCTGTCAACTACTAAAATATTTTTTTTGCATCTGGATCGCATTCAGCGACCTCGAAAACATAAGGGCCAATGTTTGAATAGTATTTTAATGTGATGAAATAATGATTAAATTGCATTTTGAAAAATTAACAGCTCGTTTGACAGCTGTTAACTAGTAAAATATTTTTTTGTATCAGAATCGTATTCAGCAACCTGAAAAACCCCTATTTATGTATTTAGAAGTATTTTTTCATTTAATATGGTCTTAAAATTGAAAAATATTTGAAAAATTTTTCGAGCTTCACTTGTATTTGACACTGTCACTGTCAAAGAATTAAGAATTTCAAAAAGTACCACACGGCAGTCGATTCCACATAAAAAAAGCTAAGATTTGATCCCTTATACTTTACGAAATTAGTTAACCGGCGTTCTGGCGGTAGCCGTTTGCATTTTCGTATGGCATGATCCATAATATGTATATATATATATATATATATATATATATATATATATATATATATATATATATATATATATATATATATATATATGTGTATATATATGTATATATATATATATATATATATATATATATATATATATATATATATATATATATATATATATATATATATGTATATATATATATATATATATATATATATATATATATATATATATATATATATATATGTATATATAAGTTTGAAATTGATATCTCATTTCGTTCGAGAGTTATCGCGCCAACAGTCAGACAGCCAGGCCGATAGACAGACAGACAGACCGATGGAAATGGGTAACCATGTTTTTCATGATCTAGGAACCTTAAAACGTAAAGAAAAGTTAAAATATCGGAATGTGATTTTTTTTCACTAATAAAAATATTTTCCTTTTGCAAGAAAAGTACAAAAATATTAATGCAAAGCATCGGCACGTAGTAGTTATATAGACGAGGTTTTGTGACACTTTGACTTTGAAAAAAGAAGTGGGTGGCATGGCATGTATGTGGCGTCAGAGACCAAAGATTGGGCGTGGTAGCCGAAGAAGTGACGTCATCGCCGAAGAATGCCCTTGAATTGACCAGTGGTTGTTGTTATTCGCTAAGTTGAAGATGTAGAAGAAATGGTGAGAGAGCTTTGTATTCTTGACACGAAGAAATGAAATGGTGAGAGCGCGTTTGTTGAAGATATAGTGAGAATGCTGAGAAGAGAGTTTTGGCATGAAGAAGAAGTATATGCTATTTGCAGTTGAGGTGTATTCTAGAAGATGGTGTTGTAGGTGTTAAATGAAATAAAAAATACATATTTAAATTTAATGGTTTTAGTTATTAAAAATACAACAGATTTTTTATTTTATATTCGATTACTAATAAAATTTATGACATTTTAATGAAATAATAAAAAATAGTTTTTTGAATCAGATAGTATATTTATTTTTCCAATTAAATTACAGTTTTTATACATATCATAATTTTCAACAGGTGTGTATTGAAATATAAAATATATCATATTTCCAAATATTAACTAGTTTAAATCATCCAACTCACAGGCAATTTTAGGATATGCCAATTTTTTAATATTTGGATTTTTTCCATAGTATTTTGTTTAAATAAAACAAACTGGAAAATACAGTAAAATGGGTGGTTTCTGATAATATCTGTCTTTGGTTATTAAATAAAAAATATGTCTAGAATTATTATTTAACACTGCAACTTCTCCGACTTGTTTGTGATTTTTTAATTCTGATACATCGTTAAATATTTTTTAAAATTCTTTGGCTATTCCATATTCCATGACAAAATCGCGAGACACGTAAACAAATTATAGTTTTAGTTAGTATATAATTAATAAAATAAAGAGTATCATAATCAGTAACATCATTATTAGTATATATTTAATAATAAGTATTGAGTTATATATTACGATTACAATTTTAAATATATATGAATTCGCAAGAATTCAGAAATTTTCAAGAATATACAACTTCTCAAACAAGCAATGGCCGTAATATATCACAAAATCAACACTTACCACAGAGAAATATGATACGCAACAAAATTTCATCTGAGACTTATGATCTATTGTTATTAAAAATAAATTAAAATCTTTCATCATATTCTTTTACTTCTTGTTGAAAGGATGGATTTGATAAGTCTTTTTGATATTTTTTAAAACACATTGAAATTGTTTATTTTTTTAATCACTCTCACTATCAATATTATCAAGGGACACAATCATTTTTTTAATGTACCAGGCTCTCAAGAGTTTCACAGTTTCCAACACGTACCTTAAAGAGTTATTAGAATGATTTTCACAATGATAATTTACTATACAATTTGACTTTAGATAATTTAAATTGTAACATCCAATATTTAATAGATCTTTTATTTCGTTGTAACTAAATTACTTAGCCAAACTTTTTTCTGTATTCCTTTAACAAATATTTTTTCTGATTTGACTGTTTCCTTTATAAATCTTGATATTCTAAAAACCTAGCTTCTCAAATCTGGATTCTGTATATCATTTTCAAATTCGAAGCGATTTCTCAACTTTGTTTTGTTGACAATCATAAACAAGAAACTAAAATCGCAGAAATATGATGTGGCAAAAGACACGAAACACTTGACAGCTTTGTTCGCCAGCTAGAATCCTTTTGGTTCAAAATCGACCTGGATTCTGGGAAAAAAAAGTCGAGTGTAAACATAATATTTGAAATAAGTTTTTTTATGTTTATTCGAATCTAAATATGTTGAGAAGAATTGTGTGAAACTAGATACAGCATCAATCTATAACTGACATAACTGTTTTGAACTTCGGTAGGTATAGTCACAGAACTGTTGCTTTAAATGCGGCGAACTGACTTGCACGTCTACTAACACTATACTTAGCTAAATCTTAAATGCACTGGAATGAATCAAGCTTCTTTTTTCCAATTAAAGTCGATCATAAATCAAGTTTTTCTTATAAATCTGTTAATTCTAACCATGTCTGTCATATCAATAGCTCGGTAAACTATTATTCAAAATATTCAAGAGTTGGAAAAGAATTACAACCCAAAGAGAATTGGACATTGATTGGACATTGGAGATTGGATTTTTTACTTTGCAAGTTTATCAAAAATTCTACCTTTAATGAAAAGACTTTTCTCCTTCCCTCCCCGATAATCGTCTTACTTAGATATGAGAAAGATTTAAACATAAAGTACTCATGCCTTCACATTTTTTTTAAATACTAGTCTACATCGTTTTTCTTGAATAGCATTTACTTACCAAAGTTACTGACAGTTTCCATAACAATCCATTTTAAAAGAAAAATTTTCAATTAAGAGCTTTTCGGTATAAAAGCAGTGTAGTCATATAGGATTACTTCTTGTAATTTGACGATATATCCACAGCAATGTTCTGTGATAACCTCGTCGTGATCGGCGCATATAGCAGCACATCTCGTCCGGTCAATATCGTACTCATTAGCATTTTACATAAAACGACCAAATGAACAATTTCCAGTCTCATCAGCCTCTAGTCAAGTAGAAAATAAAATATCTTTTGAACTACCATTTTTCATATCCATTCTTACAAATGCTACGAGGATGGATTGAAAAGTTCGCGGCCTTAAGAAAAAATAATTATAATATTTTTATTATAGTACCCTCAATAAGTTCATACTTTGGTTGTAACAGTGTAAAATTTTGTTGCTGTCGAATTTGTGGTTTTTAGGTTAGAACGAGTTTCTTGAGACCAAGTGCAGCGTTTTTGGAAAAATGCAAAAAATTGAACAACGTGCGGTCATCAACTACCTGTTTAAAAAAAGATTAACACCAAAGGAGAGCCACGATGATATGAAAACAACACTAGGGGAATCTGCTCCGTCATATACCACTGTGAAAAAATGGGTTGCAGAATTTAAACGTGGACGAGAGAGTATCGAAGATGACCCTCGCTCCGGTCGGCCCACGACGTCTACGACTGAAGAAAACATCGGCAAAGTGTGTGACCTGATATTGAAAGACCGTAGATTAACTGTCAGGGAGATTGCAAACACTATAGGCGTCTCGTATGAACGAACATAAAACATCATTGCCAACGAACTCGGATTTTCTGAGGTTTCCGCTAGGTGGGTCCCCAGATTCTTTTTAGTTGAACGAAAACGAATTGGACTCACGATTTCTCGCGACTGTTTGGAGATGTTTGAGGCCGATCCCGAAAATTTTCTTAACAGGTTTGTGACAACCTGGGTTCACCACTATACTCCAGAGTCAAAACAACAATCCAATCAGTGGAAAGAAATCTGATGGACCGCCCCAAAGAAGGCGAAGAAAATTTTGTCGGCTGGAGAAGTGATGGCGTTAGTTTTTTGGGATGTTAAAGGTATTATTATGGCGGACTACCTTCTGAAAGGCGAAACAATAAACTCGACTTACTATTGCACCCTTTACGTCAAGAAATTAAAGAGAAGCGCCCAGGATTACTGAGAAAGAAAGTTTTGTTCTTTCAGGACAACGCTCGCGTTCACACGTCTGTTGAGTCTATAGAGCAAATTCGTGCTTGTGGTTTCGAATTGCTCTCTCCTGATTTGGCACGTTCGGACTTTCATCTGTTTTCAAACCTAAAAAAACACCTCGGTGGCCAAAAATTTTCATTAAATGAAGAAGTCGAAGCTGGAGTTAACCAGTATTTTGAAGACCTTGAGGAATCTTTTTTTCAGACAGGTATGGAAGCTTTGGAAAGCAGATGGAAGAAGCGCGCATAGAGCTAGATGGAGATTATGTCGAAAAATAAAAATATTTTTGTACGTATTTTATTTTGTTGTCTTGACTAGGCCACGAACTTTTTAATCCATCCTCGTGTAAACTGAGCTCTATTTATGGATTCGTCTATCTACAGTGACAAGTATATGCGCTGCTTAACATTTTCAACAATGTATTCGGATATCTTCTGCTATGTCACACTCTTCTTTGGATAGTGTTATTTAAGAGAGTTACTATTTTCAATTTTGTAACCTCTTTTTCAACAACCATTATTTGTATCATTTCAATAGTTACTAATAAAATGAAACCGTATTTGTTTGTGGCTTATTGGGTTTTGCAATGCGAAATGCAGTTTAATAATTTTCTGGTAATTCTTTTTCATTAGTAGTGGTTGCTGGTGTGAAAGTGGCTTGTTTTTGGTGAACGTAGTTTAGCTTTCTTGCAAAGAATTTCACACTCTTATTTATTGAATATGATGGTAAAATTATATTGAATTTACAATATTTATTTTTGACACTTACAGACGAAGATGGTTCCAACAATATATCTAAAAAATCTATCTACATTTAACAAAATTATTAATACTCGTATTAGTATTGCACTAAGTAGTCGACAGCACAGTGCACAAGTTGGAAATGATGGATCAATGGGTGGAGTTTGGGTTAGAAATATGGGTGGTCTGTTCATTTATGACTGAAAAGTATTGCAGTTTATACAGATAATCCAGCAGAGTTGCAGGATAAAATTAAAGCAGTTAACTGTGACATAAAGACTTAATAATAATGGTCTTATTTTAAACATTTACCTAACTATCTACATATATTTTAACTAGAGACCTATTCCAGATATAGCTGGAAAAGAACTAAATAATCATTGTCATCATTATCAGCTTGTACTGTCCACTGCTGGACGAAAGCCTCCGTCAAGTCTCGCCACTTTTTTCTGTTCTGGGCCACTTGTATCCAATTTCCAGCCACTCTTTTCAAATCATCAGTTCACCGACTCGGGGGTCTACCTCTACTCCGGATCTTGGTCGCCACTCTATAATTCTCTTTGTCCATCGTCCATCCTTAAACCTAGCAACATGCACAGCCACAGGCTAAAACCTTCCCAGCCGACTGTTGTGTCTTTGGTCGCTTCGGGCGGCTTTCACCGGCGGCTGTCCACTCGTCTGACTGCCGATTTGATTCCGGTGGGTAGTGGTGGATCCATGTTTCATCTATTGTCACACATCGCATGAAAAAATCCTTTTTATTGCGCTTAAACAGGTCCAAACAGCGCACAGACTCATCAACAGGTTGTTGTATGGTCCACTGTGAACAAACGCGGTACCCATTTCGAACAGAGCTTTCTCATGTCCAAATGTTCAAGCAAAATAAGACCAACACGCTCTTTTGATATCTTTAGGGTGTCAGCTATCTCACACAATTTCACTTTACTGCCATCTAAAACAATTTTGTGGATTTTTTTGATGTTTTCCGGTGTAACTACCTCATTTGAGCGTCCAGAGCATTCAGCATCATTTGTAACTGTACAACCGCGTTTGAATTCAGCATTACAGGGGCAGTAACACTTATCAAGCCTTCTTTACTTGAACGTTATTTTTTCCCATCAAAAAACAGTGTTTAATCAACACACGAAATTCGATTTTTTTCGATTCCACTGTAACTTGTAAACTAATCATCGAAATGTCATGAAATTTTGACACGTATCGTTTGAAGGTTGGTACTTTCTGAAAATCATATGGATTTTTTGAAAAGAGCGACATCTACGCGTCAGACCAAAAACTTTTCAGTCATATATATACATACATATATATATATATATATATATATATATATATATATATATATATATATATATATATATATATATATATATATATATATATATATATATATATATATATATATATATATATATATATATATATATATATATATATATATATATATATATATATATATATATATATATATATATATATATATATATATATATATATATATATATATATATATATATATATATATATATACACACGCATATAGTATTGAGAATGTCCCACTCTTGTATGAGGATAAGATAAAGGAGGGTGATTTTTGATTCCAAATCGACGTTTACCTATCATGTAAGTTATACAACAAGCAAAGCGAACAAAATGTATGGCTTAATTGTCAGAAGCACAAATGATTTTAGAAATACAAATTGCATAAAACAGCTATACATATCCTATGTTAGAAGTATATTAGAATATGCAAGTATAGTATGGTCACCCTTTTATAATTGTCACAAGCGAACACTTCAGTTGATACAGAATAAAATGATGCGTTACATGCGTTATAAACAAACCGGTTCATATAACCCTATGATCCCTTCTACACTGTTGCATGAACGCTATGGGATGGTAACCTTAGAGAAACGTAGAAAACAATATTGCGTGCTCTACTTGTACAAAGTAGTGGATGGTCTCATTGATGAGACATTTCTATCCAACTTATGTTTCAGTGTGCCAATATACACCACAAGAAATCATAACACTTTCTATATACCAAATGCAGCCCATAATAACCATCACCTGGGATCTCCATTGTACAATGCTTGCATGCTATACAATGGAATCCAGAATAGTGTAGATGTATTTAATGATAAGTACAGTCTTTTCAAAACTAAATTGCGTGAGTTGTTTTAAGTGCATGTAGATTATTATGTAAGACTATTTAAATTAAGTTAATTTAAGTTCTGGTACTTTGTAATTGGAAAGATCTCTGTGATCAATCTGTAAAGTGCAGTAAATAAATAAATAAATGTATATATATATATATATATATATATATATATATATATATATATATATATATATATATATATATATATATGTATATATATATATTTATTTATTTATATATATATTTATTTATATATATATATATATATATATATATATATATATATATATATATATATATATGTATATATATATATATATATATATATATATATATATATATATATATATATATATATATATATATACATATATATATGATCTACCCATTTTTTTTAGCACCCTAATTAAACGTTATACTAACGAGGGTTGCTACTTTTGATGTAATTATTTCAAAGGGTTTTAAAGAAAATATATAGAAATTATAAGGAAAAATGGCACTCAGGTACATGGTAACAAATTGTTAAAATTTAATCGTTAATTTTATATTCTTTAAAAGTTTTAATAAGATTAAATAGCTTAATACAATCTTCAACTCCTACCGAATAATTTAAATAACGCAATTTTTCGTACATATTAGGTGAACATTTAAAGTCTAAGTAACATAGCTCATTTTTAATAACTGTCTCTCTAATTCTAATAAGCTCACAGAGTAAAGGAATACTAGGCATTCCTTGTGACTTAATAATAGTAGCTTTTATGACAGAAAAATATGTTTTTACAATAAAGTCTGATGTAGGTAGTACTAGAAGTGTTTTAACAAATCTTGTTAATTCGTGAAATTTGTGCACACCCTGGATTTCATAATCTCCTACTTGTTACCAGTAGTCATAGATATGTCCTTCCGGAATTTGAATAAAATCTCTATTTTTAATTAAATCTTTATACTCTTTCATTATAACAGAGGGTGATTTAGCAAACATGTTTAGAAATGGCAGTTGATTTTTTATAAAAGTACTTTCATTTGACATATCTGAAATAATATTTAGTGAACAAAAATGTTGAATATTAGTTGGAATCATATCAATTAACTCTTGTAAGAGTTTTTTAATGTAGTTAAAGTACCTGAATTTAATGTTATATGTATTCTCTCGCCCTAGAGTAATTTCATTAATTAAATATTTATATTTGTAACCTAGCTCCTTGGTTAAATCGAGAAAATCTGGTTTCATATATACAGAATCATCACTATAATGCTTAATATAGTAATTTAAATCTCGTTTTTAATGTATTGGGATAAAAAATTTTTGGGCTAAAAAATAAATAATATTTATCAGTTCCTTGAAAGGTACGTACAACTCTACGTCGCCATTTTCAAAAAGAACATTAACTGTGTTTATTTTTTTCACGATTGGTTCAAGTAATACTAAAAAAGTTTTATTTCTACACGCTTGGGACCCTAAATTCTCATTTAAAACTCTTACCGTAGTATCTTTTTCTTTTAATTCATCAAAGTGTTTGGTCAGTTCGTCGTAATTTTTTAGAATAGCGCTGATATGTTATAATTCGCCAGACATTTTGTATAGAGTAGACTTGAAAAAACGTTAAAACTTTCATTTTTGTCTAATAAACTAAAAAGCTTCGAAAAAATTAGCTTTCTTTCAGGATTATAATTAAACCAATTATATACTTCTCTACAAATAAATTCAATTATGGACGGCATTGCCTCTTCTGCATTCGATGCAGCGTTATTGAGAGAACTACCAATACATTCGACAAACTGTATGTTTAAATTACGTAATTTTAAATGTCCTGTTAATTTTGTGCATTTTCTAAAACTAAATGCTCCAAAATCAGTATCAATTCCAACTAAATTTTTTATGTTTACTGCTATGAGGTTTAAAAATTCTTCAGTTTTCAAGTATAAATCATAAGGCTGAACTTTTGCGATTTCAAGAGTATGCAAAAAACCGTATTGTAACTGTGTTACTACTTTTGCTGTAATATTTTATCCACAGTCCCAAATACTGCTTTACAGAAATATCAAACTTTTTAATTATTATAGAATAAGGCATATCTTTCACATCTGCTAACAAATTTTCATATAAACATGGTCCAATTACATCTTTTATAACAAACAAGCTACTTTGTTGATATTTTTTAATTTGTTTTAAATAGCAATTATTATGTTTTATTATATTATACAAATTATCAATTTTCATATCTCCTCCGTGCATTGCATGGTAAATGGCAAACTGTAATTTCTTCTTATTTCCCAGTAAACACTTCAATCTGTCATTTAATGGTATAAATCTCTTGTGTCACCCTAAAAGATACGGTACATTTCAATAATATGGTATTTCTGCCTAACTGTCTGTTGGCCCAATAACTTTCTAACGCAAGGAGATATAGATGTCCACATTGGCACACATATACTAATAGAGGTACAAATAGAGCAGGGGTCGGTAACCTTTTAACTAAGGGATGCCAGTTTTCATCCATACAACATTTTGCGTGCCGGCATAGGTACTTACTACAACTAAAATTAACTTAAATTAACTTAAAATATTGCTTTTAGAAGGTTTAATTACAACAAAATTTTAACATTTAACAAGTAATTTTATTATACTAGTCCTAGGACCTAGTGTGAACCCTGTGCTTGAAGTTCTTTAGAGAGTTTTCTTATATCCGGTTCATGTCTGGTTATTTTCAGTGTCACACATGCTTCCGAGTTGTCTGTTGTCAGCCTGCTTCGGTACGGGTTTAAAATCACTCTCATATGGGAAAAAAGTTGTTCACAGATATAGGATGATCCGAAAGCTGTAAGCATGGCAAACGCTACTTTCTTAAGACAAATAAATTTCCCTGGTAAACTCATCCAACAACTGAGTATCTCGTTTGAATGGTTCTGGCAGTCACCTTCTAATACCCTTCTTAATTCTACAAATTTCGTGTTCCATAACTCGGAGCTTTTAAATTCAATGTATTGAAGATCAAAATCATTAATGTCCATCCATGAGAAAAGAGATATGTCAAAGCAACTGCTGGAAACATCCATTCAATCTGGTTTGATTAAAAAAGCGAACATAGGACCATGTTTATCAAAATCCTGACCCCCTCTCGATAAACTCCTCTTTTAAATTAGTCATATATTTAAGAATTTCGTCTATTAGTGCACCATCGTCGACACTGGATATATAAGTTTTTTAAATTTGGAAAATATTTATATGTGTTTGTAGTAATATCGCTGATAAATAAATCTATTTTTAATTTGAATGATTTCCAGGATTCGTATAAATCCAGAACTGTTTTGCCTGAACCTTGTAACTTTAAGTTGAGTTCACGGAGATGGTTTGTAATATCAGTAAGAAACATTAACATACAGATCCAGTTCTTATCTTCTAGTTCAGGATAAGCATTCACTTGATTTTTTTCCAACAAGAACGATTTAATTTCGCCCAGACATTGCACAAATATAGAGAGCACTTGACCACGGCTGAGCCAGCGCACATTATTGTGCAATGGTATATCTGAATATGCACTTTCTAATTCCTGCAGAAACGCCTTAAATTGTCTATGGATCAGTGAAGAACGACCGACAATGTAGTTAACTATTTTAACCACCCTATCCATCACGGATTTTAAACTTCCAGCGGAGATTTTAGCGCACAAACTCTCTTGGTGAATTATGCAATGAAAATTCAAAACTGATCGACCAATGCGTTCAATAAGAAGGGAAACAAATCCTTTATGTCTCCCAATCATAGCAGGAGCGCCATCTGCCGTTACGCAAAAAATTTTATTTAAATCAATGTTCTGCTTTTCAAAATGTTTAACAAATTGTGAAAATATATCCTCTCCTCTTGTAGTTTCCCTGCAATGGGAGTAGACAAATCAGCTCTTCATACACACTGCCATCATCGAAATATCGCCAGACGGGCAATGTCATTAATATCGACACTTTCATCCAATACTACACTAAATACAAAACTCCGTTTGATAGCGTCTCTCTGCTGTTTTTGGACATTTTGTGTCATTTCGGTAATTCGTCTCTCGATGGTCCGCGCTGATGCCGGTATATCCCTAATCCTGGCCAATATTGTATCCTTATTGGGCAAGTCGTCGAATAAAATCTCGCCAGTACTCAAAAACGTTTGCTTCATAAATTCTCCATCAGTGAACGGCCTACCCTTTTGTGCCAACGATTGTGCAATTTTGAAACTGCATTCAGTTACCTGATTTTTTCCTTGGAAAACTTTGCTAAAGAATGTTGACTGTTTCTCGTATTGTTTACTTGCTCTTTGTATTGCCTCCCTTTTATCAGCGTTATCTTTAAATGACGATTCATGTTTTATCTGGAAATGTCGTTGAACACTAGATGTCCGGAAAACTACGCTTTCCCGACATAGGACCCAAATGGCCCGATCGTTTTGCTGAACCAAACCGTAATCTATTGTCCATGAAGTTAGAAATGATCGAACGTCTACCTTCTGTTTCTTCGCGGCCATAACGCAACGTAATTTTAATTTTTAAACTTTTCGACGACTATTGACTGGAACGGATGTTACTTCTATACTAAATGATCTAAACGTGTAGCCGCTTGCTATATATAGAAAAATAATGTTTCCAGAAAATTCCAATAATTACGTTTATTAAATTTCTTAGAACAAAAATTATTATCTACAACGCGCCCATTGCAATCAAAGGGCCGCCTAGAAGTTAAATCTAACAAAAACTAAAGTACAGCAATATAAAAAGAGTTCCGGCGCGCGTCGGATCGATTAAAGCCAAACCAATGCATTCAGTAAAATTATAAATTACAAAATATATATTTTGTAGTTTTTGGTAATAATACCTAGTGACCTATATAATATATCGTTTTTGTTTGTATCGTTAAAGTATCGATTATTAACTTAATTTCGAAACATGTCACAGATTACAGAATTAATATGTAAACTTTGAATAGGTACGCGTGCCATTCAAAATTGCTTGGCGTGCCAGAGATGGCACGCGTGCCATAGGTTGCCGGCCCCTGAAATAGAGTCTATATTTTTACCGGTATCGCTTCAAAAGTAGGTGTCGAAAGGAGTGGGAGTTGTGCAGTTTTAATATAATTATCAAATTTTCTTTTTAGTGTTCCATACGGAACACTTATAAGATCACTTCGGTGGCCGTCCGTCTGTCAGCCCATTCGTCCGTCCGTCTGTCACATCCGCTTTTCTCCGAAACTATTTGACATAGAAAGCTGAAATTTCATATTAATATAGGAGTTGCTGGCTTTATCATAGCCGTGTAGTCTTGAAAGTTAAATTTTCACTTAAGGGGATAGTTTTGGGGGGTTAAATCGGAAGTGAAAAAAAATTTTTTTTACTAGGTCGAGTGGGACGTCAAATGAAAGCTTGTAAAACCACGAGTTTAAAAATATATAATGTCTTACATGCGCACACTTTTCTTTGTATTATTTTGAAAAAATCGCGAAAAATTGCTGCCCCCCTCCTCTATCTCGAAAAGTACTGATCCAAAAAATTTTGAAAATATTCTGGAATATTCTCCATGGGGTGCAGATTGAACGAAAATTATCACGAGTGCATTACCTTTAATAATTTATCTGGTAAATATAAAAAAAAAAATTTCAAGGTCATCAGTTATCAGTAAAGATCGGAAACAAGACTTGTAAAAACACGAGTTTAAAAATATATAATATCTTTCATGCGCATACTTTTTTTTTGTATTATTTTGAAAAAATCGCGAAAAATAGCTGTCCCTTCCCCCTCTATCTTGAAAAGTACTGATCCAAAATTTTTGAAAATATTCTGGAATATTCTCCACGGGGTTAGATTAAACGAAAATTATCACGAGTGCATTACCTTTAATAATTTATCTGGTATATAAAAAAAAACAAAAATTTCAAGGTCTTCAGTTTTCAGTAAAGTTCGGAAAACAAACTTTGTTGAAAACTCATTTGGGGTGTGTTTTGTGAAGTCATTGATCATTTTATACCTCCGTAGCAAAATTTTTTATTTGAAAAGCAATTAACGTACGGAACACTAATTGGGCAAGTTCAACTTGCACTTGACCGGTTATTGTTTATATATATATGTATATATATATATATATATATATATATATATATATATATATATATATATATATATATATATATATATAACATAATACATACAAGGCCTCTAATGCTCTTCGTTAATTTTTGTCCTTACATGTTTGATAATAAATTATTTTTTGTCCATTTTATTAACTAAACAATAACCGGTCAAGTGCAAGTTGAACTTGCCCAATTAGTGTTCCGTACGTTAATTGCTTTTCAAATAAAAATTTTTGCTATATATATATATATATATATATATATATATATATATATATATATATATATATATATACGTATATATATATATATATATATATATATATATATATATATATATATAATAATATATATCTATATATATATAATATATATATATATATATATATATATATATATATTCTTTTTGAGTTGTGTTTTTTTTTTGTTTCCCTTTCTAAAGAAATTTTTTATATTTGTAAAAAAATTACCTTCCAAGATTTGGAATTTGTTCACGTTTCAGCAGGAATTATTTTCTTAGTTTTTAATTGCAATAATGAATGAACTTTAAATTTTAGTAATAATCAAACCTATAAGGGTTTAGAGAGATGAGGGTGGTGTTACTCGGGTTGCTTCGTTTTATAAATAGTTTTTAGAGTTTATTAAGGCCAAAAAAGTTAGGTTATTACATTCCATGTAAAAAAGTTTGTCTGATATTGTAGTCATGAAAAAAATACCTTCTAAGGTTTCAGGGTCTCTAAACCACGAAAAACATTGCACTCTATTTTCATCATATGTATCTGTAAATTTTATTTATTTTCTATAACATCATAAGCATTATTCTGGGATTTTGGTTAATATGTTTATAAATTTTAAGAATAATTACCTGTAAACAGACATATGTGGGGTTAAACAAGGAAGGAAGATGCTCGAGGGGATGCTTCGTACACATCTTCATGGGTTCTTAGAGTAAAGGAACCTGAAAATTGTGTTATTTTTGTTTTCGTTATTTGTTTTTATTTTTTCATATGTATTGTATTATAGTTCTCAAGTGAGTATTAAGCGAAAAAAGGAGAAGAGGATGACCAAGAGCTACTGGATTTGGAGGTGTT
This sequence comes from Pachyrhynchus sulphureomaculatus, assembly GCA_019049505.1. Taxonomy (NCBI): domain Eukaryota; kingdom Metazoa; phylum Arthropoda; class Insecta; order Coleoptera; family Curculionidae; genus Pachyrhynchus; species Pachyrhynchus sulphureomaculatus. Next base: position 81,659,318 of record CM032451.1, on the reverse strand, counting down.
CAGAGGATAATATCAGGGAGAAATCTGAAGATACTGGGAAGATCGAAGAAGATGGCAGCTGGGAACCGGAAGGTGAAAAACGCTATAAAACCGGATTGATGGTTATGGTTATATTGCAGATATTGTATCATACGTCCTTTTCAGGATTGTTAAGATGTGGAATTTGTATCTAATTTTTTTATTGTTACAAATTTCAACAGAAATAGTATATGAAGGGAAATGTCAGGTTTCCGTTTTAAATATCTTGAAAGCGCTTCCCCTTCAAAGTTTTATATCATGTCCTTTTTACCTAAGAAATATAGTTGGTTTTGAAACATTCACATTTTTAGAAAAAAATGCTGCGAGGGTTTTCGTAGCTTTAAATTTCACTTAGTTCTTGTCTCCGTAGGACAAAATTTATACAAAGTCTTTTCTTATATACATGAAGGAACAAGAGAACTGTCATCAACAGAGCTATATATTGGTGTTTTGTCTTTTTTAACAGACAGGTAATTTAAAGAAGAAAGCGAGTAGTAGGGAGTGTGAGCTTTGAGGTACACTGGCGTTGATAGTGAAAGTGTACTGGAAGGAACAACCACTTGCAAAGAAGGATCCTTAAGGAAAGTCAAGACCCATAAACAAAATATTTGAGTCATACCACAAAAGTGCAACTTAGCCAAGAGTTAGTTATGTGAAACAAGATCGTTGTATAGATTTGATAAAATATTTTCGCAGGTCCCAAAAAATATTTTAAAAACGGTGGCTCTCCAAATCCATGTACCTCTTCTGACACCAGAAATAACATAGTTAGTGGGCATGTTTGTATTTACATAACTTAATAACACAAACTGACTTACTAAACTAGAGAAAAGACGTCTTGAAAGAGATTTTTCACCTTATAACAATAACCATTTTATGAATAAATAAATCACTTCCACTCATTTTGTACCTAAAATTATATATATATATATATATATATATATATATATATATATATATATATTATATATATATATATGATGGAACCACAGTCGGTCCATATCTTCAAGTACCCCTGACATCTCGCAAGTCTAGCCTAAATTCGTTTGGAATCGACCAACAGGATTGTTTATCGTTCTGTAGCAAAATCGGATCACTGAATTGTCTGATTTGACAGCTGGCATCAATAATAAAAAGAGGTACATAGATGGTGGCCAAAAAATGTGTTAGTTATATAGCAAGAAACACAGCTTCCAGAAAAATTCCTTCTTTAAAAAATAGGTTATTATACGTGCGTTTATTATAGGTTTTTATTCGATATATATATATATATATATATATATATATATATATATATATATATATATATATATATATATATATATATATATATATATATATTTATATATATATATATATATATATATTATATATATATTTATATATATATATATATATATATATATATATATATATATATATATATATATATATAATATATATATAAGGGTGACCGCAAAAAATCGATGTCGGAATTTTGTTCGTCTGGACCCCACAAAGTTTGAAAAAATCCAAATTTTTGGCCAAAAAGCTGACATATGGAGCCATAACTCCAGAACGGTAAATAATAGAAACACGCTTAATATCTCAAAAGAAAGCTAATGTTGTTCTTCAAAATTTATATTCTATACATAATTGTTGTTATTTTAAGTCAAACCGAGTTACAACGGCCTTTTAGCCCCAAAAACGTGACCTGGTACCAGTAGGAGCCAGTTTGGGAGTATTCTAAGAATTTTACGGATTTTTACATAATGTGTCTCGGAATTAACATTCTTTTATTAAAAAGTATTTTGGAACTCAATTTTCAAACATAAAGAGCCTTTTGTTCAAATTTAATTTTTTATTATATGGTGATTACCTGACTAGTTTACCAAAGAAAGACCCGTTTGAGAGGTAAAAAGGAGGGTGAATCTAATTTCTATTTTAGGGATGATGATTTTACTTCAGCGTACAACCGACCTTTTATTTATTCAGTTTAGTTTCTAAAGTGCCTTTGAGCTGGTTAGATCGAACAATTATCTAGTGAAGATATTTTAACGTTTTTTTTTTTTTAATTTTCCAAGTGTGTGTGTTATTGTTTTTATAACTATTATAGTATTATTTTAAAAGACATTTGAAAACATTTTATTGAAATTAAAGTTTGCAATATATTTTGTTTCATTTTCCAAGTTAACTGTTATTTACCTATTGGCCTCTGAAATGGCATCCACATCAGGTGTACAAAGCCGGACCAAGGATAAAATATTTCTTGCGGGCTATCCCATTCACCAGATCACCGGTTGTAAACTACCCTCAAATCGTCAAGTTTTGTGTGCTTTATTTTATAATTTACGTACTGTGAAATTAACTGTAAGAGAATCAGCAAAACTTACAATACGAGAAGTGTTCATTTTTTGGGAGAAAGATCGAATCCCGACTAAACATGAGCAAGATGCAATTACTAAGCTGAAAAAACTTCACGCCGAGTGGAGAACTCTTCAAAAAGACCGGAAGAAAACATCGAAAACGGCCAAGAACAAATTTAAACAGTTTGTTGAAAAGTTGGATGATCTCTTTGATCTCAACAAGATGCCTTGGCTCTAATGAAATCGGAAGAAGATAAAGCGTTTCTCGTGAAACAGAGGCAGAAGGGCCGCCCAGGTTCCATGACTGGAGTGGATCTCAAGTTGTCTCGAGCTGAAGAAATCAAGGTGCAAAAGGAACTTGCAAAAATTAACCGACAAATCCAAGAAGCAACTTTTGATACTGGTGAGTTTTTTTTTATTATTAGTATTCTAAAAAATAGATAAACAAATAAGTAAATAGTTTCATTATAATTGAAAGAAAATTGTACATGAGAGCATGATTTGGCATCTTTATGATTGAGTTTATATTTTTTTAAATAATACCTTTTGATAATTAGAAGTAGGTAATTTAGTACCTATGTACTATTACTATTCTGCTAAAACGACAAGTTTTTATAGTCTTTTTTTTTTCTTTCTTTTGTTGCTTCTTAGAGACGGATGATGAAAACAAGTTCGAAGAAGGAGAAGAAGACACTGAAGAGGACAGCATCTACCAGGAACTTGAGTGCTTGGAGGAAATGGACATCCCTGAAGAAGCTGCAGAAGATCCAGGACCATCTGAGAGCAAGAGGATGAAAGTTTCATTTGCAAGGGGCGTTAAAGAGATTTTAAACATGAAATTGTCCATTAGATCGATGTAAGGTATCCGACAGAAATGCCACGAGAATTTTAATAGCTACTCTAGAAGCACTAAACCTTGACCCTCTTGAGTACAAAGTCTCGAAAACTTTATTACATGATAAAAGGCAAATGTTCAGAGAACAATATAATAAAAAAAATTTTGATAAAGTAAACATTCCTGAAAAAGAGCCCGTGGTTGTCCATTGAGACGGTAAACTTTTACCGGGTGTTTTAAAAAATAAACAATGTGAGCGACTAGCTATAGCTATTTCATATGGCGAAAAGGAACAGCTGCTGGGAGTTCCTGTAACAGCAAACAGCTCTGGAGAGGAGCAAGCCGTAGCCGTATATGAATGCCTACATGAATGGGGTCTTCTCAACACCGTCAAGGCGATGTGCTTCGACACTACAGCATCCAACACGGGAAGACTCAAAGGAGCATGCGTCATATTGGAGCAAATGTTAGGAAGAGAATTGTTATACCTAGCTTGCCGTCACCATATCTTGGAAATTCTGTTAAGAGGCGTATTCGACATAAAAATGGGATCAACCACTGGACCTCATCGAGACATTTTCAAGAGATTCCTCACTGCGTGGCCCAAGATAGACAAAGGAAAATACGACACAGGTATCAGTGACAATCTAATACAAAAGCAGCTAACTCCAGAAGTAATTGCAAATGTTACTGCTGAATTCGAGACCAAATTAACTGAGAGCCACCCCAGAGATGACTACAAGGAGTTATTGCAGTTGGTTCTCGTATTTGTTGGATCACTAGACGGCAATGTTGTGGGTTTTAGAACTCCAGGAGCCATTCATCACGCTAGGTGGATGGCAAAGGCTATTTACTGCTTAAAAATGTTCATTTTTCGTCGTCAATTTAAGATGTCTAAAGAAGAAGAAAGTTCTGTGCGTGCCATTTCTGTTTTCCTAGTTAAAATTTATTGTAAAGCTTGGTTCAATGCTCCAAAAGCTCATCTTGCACCAAAGCAAGATTTAGGTATTTTGCATAGTCTGTGTGACAACGATATTGCAGAAAAAGCCCTGAACAAATTTTCGAACCATTTGTGGTATTTGAATGCAAAGTTGGTGGGATTATCGTTTTTTGATCCCACCATTACAGACGATGAAAAGTTGTTAATGGCTAATAAATTGCTCAGTAGCACAGATGAACCATCACAGCACGCGAGGGTTGTAAATCCAAAAGTTAGGAAAGAAAACTTAAAAGAGGTAGTTGATGGAGGATTGGTAAATTTACTTACCAAAGAAACGTTTACATTCTTTGGCCAATTTAAATAAAAACAGATTTCCTAAGACAACATCCAAACACCTGGCCTCAAAATAATGACTTCCAAGAAGGATTGAAAATTATCTAAACATTAAGAGTAGTTAATGATATGGCTGAGCGTGGTGTTAAATTAATAACCGACTTTAACGACCTTCTGACAAAAGATGAAGACCAAAAGCAATATGTCCTGCAAGTTGTAAGTAAATGCCGAGCATTATATCCTGACGTTTCAAAAACTACTTTAACAAAAGCTCTAGAATAGATTAGATAACTATGTAAAATTATCAACTCATGTAGGTACTACGTCTGTATCTTTTCTGTGTCTGTTTTGTATGTATTATATACTTAATTTTTATATTTTAAAATAAAAAAGTCATTAGACTTATCAGTATTACTTGTTTTTTTATTATATTTCTACTTTAAACTCAAAAATATACCAAAAAAAAGCAAAATTTATCACTTAATAACAAAATATACGAAGTATGCTCCTAGTGGTACCAGGTCACGTTTTTGGGGCTAAAGGCTGTTGTAATTCGGTTTGACTTAAAATAACAACAACTATGTATAGAATATAAATTTTGAAGAACAACATTAGCTTTTTTTTGAGATATTAAGCGTGTTTCTATTATTTACCGTTCTGGAGTTATGGCTCCACATGTCAGCTTTTTGGCCAAAAATTTGGATTTTTTCAAACTTTGAGCGACGAGCGGCACGGGTTAACGTCGTTTAATCGAGCTCAAATTTCGGCTATCTCAATATCTGGAAAGGGGAATCGTTTTGTGGGGTCCGGACGAACAAGATTCCGACATTTTTTTTTTCGCCCCCCTATGAGATCCGGTCACTCTAATATATATATATATATATATATATATATATATATATATATATATATATATATATATATATATATGTATATATATATGTATGTATATATATATATATATATATATATATATATATATATATATATATATATATATATATATATATATATATATACATACACAGTCGACTCTCTATATAGTGAAAGACCAAAATGTTGACCGAAATTTCACTATAGAGAGTTTTTCACTATATAAAGAAAAAATCCGTATATATTGCTATGTATGTAAGATATTCTAGGTCTTGAAAAAATTGCACTATAAAGAGTTTTTCTCTATATAGAGTTTCACTATAAACAGTGTCGACTGTATATATATATATATATATATATATATATATATATATATATATATATATATATATATATATATATATACATATATATATATATATATATATATATATATATATATATATATATATATATATATGTATATATATGTATATATATGTATATATATATATATGTATATATATATGTATATATATATATATATATATATATATATATATATATATATATATATATATATATATAAGATCTTAAATTATATATTTTTTTAAGTTACCAATCAGTGTGGTTTTTGTAGGATATCAAAAGCTTACAACTCCCATATTACAAGAATAGAAATAAAAAATTTGAAATATCTCTAAAACAGTATATTTTATTAAAAATAACTAAGGACATATCTATTTTCTGATTTAAATGCTCCTAACACATATATAAGCTTGAGCCCCCGTAACTCCACCCTTTCATGCTTAATAGCCAAATTCACATTAATACCCCAAAACTGACTTTTAAACAGCCCGTCGGCATCAGATCACTAACCTTCTATGGTAAAAAAATCCTCTTAAACCTATCTTATAACAGCACATCAAAAGTATCCATACCACGTAATTTTTAAATAATATATTTTAAAACGACAAATTTATCAAAATGTTTGTCTCTTTTTTTGAAATGCAGAATCATATTGTGCTAAATAAATATTTTTATTGCTCTCCAAACACATATAAATCTGAGATCTCCTCCTACCTTCACTCCTTCAACTCGGACAACTAAATATGAATAAATACCCCAATTTACTGAGGAAAATGAACTTTATCGGATTCTATAGTAACACATGCGCAGACCTTGTACCCTCTCATATTAAAAAATATATTTAAACAAATTTTTCAAACATTGTCTATATTTCTGATACCGGCATACGCTTTGATAAATGTATTTGCCATATAAATATACATATGAAAATTTTGCCCCAAGACAAAAATAAGAACTTGAAACAACTCAAAAATAGTGAATTTGTTCGAAAAAAGTAAAACCCCTTCTATACCCGCTCGCCGATTTTAATATGACTTGCAAACACGTACATAGGTTACTCTCTACCTTCACCACCTGCAACTCCCATAGGTTCATTCATAAAACCAGCAAACTCCTAACTTGACTCGAAGTGATGATCTAACCATATTGACGAAAATGAGCGCCGTTTATAACAGCAGAAAAAAGGTTTCAATATATATTTACTAGACAGGGCTGCTTAAAGGCCGGGGGGAAAAAATTAGTCCTGGAACTTTTTAGTCAGATGGTTGGTTACAAACAACATTAATTTTTAATATGAATTTGGAAGATCGACTTTCTATATTATTGTTACATTTAATTCTATTTTCTAACGTGCCTCTTCTAGAATATTTAGAAGACAATATTATATAAATAATATTGTAAATATTATTTATAATAAAAAATAAATAAATTTTATTAAATCCGTTGGACAGTACTAAATCTGTATGGGTCAGGTCAGTGTACAAAGCTTTTATGATACTATAATTAAATACATGTATTTCTACCCTAATTATAAATTAAATTATAAAAGTAAACTTAAACTAACTAAAAAATAGAAAAGAAAACAAAAAAAATACACACATTTAAGACAAGCGTAAATTTGTATTGTCATGTGTGAAAAGGTCAAGTTTGGAGATGTTCATTCAATTAAACAGTGCAAATATTCATCCAAGCTATAAAAGCTGTTATATATTAGAAATGTCCTAATGGTGTTTTTAAAATTCATTCTCATTGGAGATATATTTAAATTTATCCGATAATCATCATCATTTACATTGTTTTTAAGTAATGCTAAGTGAATGAATCTGATACAAACCATATTGTTATAGCCCCTAGTATTGTAATTATTATATTGAAAATGTTTAAACTTATGAATATTCTTTCTCACAGATAGGATTACTTCAAATATATACAGCGAGGGTAATGTCATGATTCCCCATTTTTTGAAAATAGGTCGGCATGAAGCCAACATATGTGCCCCAGAAATCATTTTAATTATACGCTTTTGTATTTTAAATACTCTATTTAAATATCTTGTATTACCCCAGAAAATCAATCCATATTTTAGACGACTAAAAAAATTGGCGTAGTTGTACGAAAACAGTACTTCAATATTGTTTACTTCTTTTAACCTAAATAAAGCATATATAGTGACTGAAAGCTTTTTGCATAGTTCATCGACATATACGTCTCAACTAAGCCGATTATCAATATGGACACCCAAAAATTTCATACTTGATGCTTGTCGTACTGAACGATTTTTAATCTTAAGAAGAATTTATTCAAATTATGAATCCAAGGTGTAAAATTTATGAAAACAGTTTTATCTACACCTTGAAACTACTAAGAATTTATTGACCATTACTTGGGCTAAGTGGGTTGCTCCTTGAACATTATCAGACGTGCCTAGATAACTGCTATCATCAGCAAACATCACTACATTTTGGTTATTACAAATATCCGGTAAATCGTTTATGAATAGTAAGAATAAAAGAGAACCCAGGATGGAACCCTGGAGCATCCCACAAGAAATTGACAATTTTTCCGATCTTATGTGGTCGATCTCTACAGATTGACATCTATTAGCCAGATAAGATCCTATCCATTCACCAATCTTTCTTCTTAGACCATATTTTCAAGTTTCTTTATTAACAACGCATGATCTACCAAATCAAATACTTTACTTAAGTTTATGAAAATGCCGAAACATTTAGACCGTTCGTTGAGTGATTCATAAACATTGTTTAAAAATTGATAGATGGCAGAATAAGTAGATCGACGACAAAAACCATGTTGGAAAGGTTTCAGGATGTCAAAACGTTGTAGGAAAGAGACAATTTGATCATAAACAATTCTTTCAAGTATTTTAGATACAGCTGGTAATAAGGCGGTAGGTCTGTAATTCTCCATAAGACATAAATCTGCCTTCTTAAAAAGCGGAACAATTTTTGCATGCTTCAAAACTTTCGGAAAAATGCCACTTTCCAGAGACCAGTTCACCAAATATGTTAGTGGAAGCAACAATAAGCTTGCTGTTTTTTTTTATTAGAAATGAAGGTATCTTATCAATTCCTGTTACTTTGGATTTTTTCAACTCAGAAGTCGTTTCCATAATTTCATATTCGCTCGTCGGTCTCAAGATCATCGTATTTGGAAGTACAGCCTGTTTATGGACTGCGGGTGAAGTAATAAATGCTGGCTAAAGGATATTTCGTATTAAGATTGATAAAATATTGATTGAAGCAGTTTGCAATGTCTTTTTTGTTTCTTATAATTCTTTCCTCTTCGTTTCTTATGGTTTCGATATTTGTTTTTAATTTTTTAGGATTCTGGCTGGTTATTATTCACAATTGCCCAAGCAACTTTAGATTTATTATCCGATTCGAAATATATGTTACTGTTATGATTTATCTTGTCTAATCACTATACTATATGTTTTTTGATACATTTTATAATGAATTATGTCATGTTCCCTCAGTCATTTTTTTTCTTAAATAATTCTTTTAGTGTTTTGGAGGATTTCTTCATACCCACCGTCATCCAGGGATTCCGTTTGGTTCTCCTGCAAAAGTTAACTTCTCTTAAAGGGAAGGATACATTGATGTAGTGAAGTATGCAGTTTAAAAATGTCTGTCACACCCGATTTTCTCAGAAACTATTTGACATAGAAAGTTGAAATTTGGCAATAATATAAGAATTGATCGCCTCATCAGAGCCGTGTAGTATATATATATATATATATATATATATATATATATATATATATATATATATATATATATATATAAGAGACAAACATTTTGATAAATTTGTCGTTTAAAATATATTATTTAAAAATTACGTGGTATGGATACTTTTGATGTGCTGTTATAAGATAGGTTTAAGAGGATTTTTTACCATAGAAGGTTAGTGATCTGATGCCGACGGGCTGTTTAAAAGTCAGTTTTGGGGTATTAATGTGAATTTGGCTATTAAGCATGAGAGGGTGGAGTTACGGGGGCTCAAGCTTATATATGTGTTAGGAGCATTTAAATCAGAAAATAGATATGTCCTTTGTTATTTTTAATAAAATAAACTGTTTTAGAGATATTTCAAATTTTTTATTTCTATTCTTTTAATATGGGAGTTGTAAGCTTTTGATATCCTACAAAAACCACACTGATTGGTAACTTAAAAAAAAATATATAATTTAAGATCTTATATATATATATATATATATATATATATATATATATATATATATATATATATATATATATATATATACATATATATACATATATATACATATATATACATATATATATATATATATATATATATATATATATATATATATATATATATATATATATACATATATATATATATATATATATATATATATATATATATATATATATATATATATATACAGTCGACACTGTTTATAGTGAAACTCTATATAGTGAAAAACTCTTTATAGTGCAATTTTTTCAAGATCTAGAATATCTTACATACATAGCAATATATACGGATTTTTTCTTTATATAGTGAAAAACTCTCTGTAGTGAAATTTCGGTCAACATTTTGGTCTTTCACTATATAGAGAGTCGACTGTGTATGTATATATATATATATATATATATATATATATATATATATATATATATATATATATATATATATATATACATACATACATATATACATATATATATATATATATATATATATATATATATATATATATATATATATATATATATATATATATATACAGTAATACCCCGCTTAGCGCGACCCCGTTACGCGCGGTTTCACTATAACGCGAATTTCAAATTTCGCGCTCATGTAGTCATTAACTTCTCTATGGTCGCGGGGGGATCCCCGCTTTCTCTGAATATTCTCTTTGAAGAATTGGGAATTCCCTGTCCTTCGACTTTGTTCTATGGGGATTTCCTCGTTCGTTTCGTGTGTTCATTTGTTCCGTAATGTTAGTTCGGTCGGCTGGCAGTTTTGTTTTAATATTTATTGGAGATACATACATACATAATTTAACCCTACGTTAAAAATGCCGCCTGTAAAGAAAAAAGAGCGTAAAAGCGTCACTTTGGAATTGAAGATGAAAGTGTTAAGAAGAATGGAAAATGGAGGCAAAGCAACAATTGTTGGGAGAGATTTTGGACTCTCAGAATCGACTGTGAGAACGATTTATAAAAATCGGGAAAAAATTAAAATCTCCAGCGAAGGTTCAACACCTATAAGTGCAACAAAACTTTCTCGTTCGAGGTCATCTATCTTAGAAAGAATGGAGAAATTACTGTCAGTCTGGATCGAAGATTTGAATAAGAAGAACACACCACTAAGTCAAGATCTCATATGCACAAAAGCAAAATCTGTGTATGAGATGCTGAAAACAAAAGAAGGAGAAGGGAGTGCCACTCCGACTTTTGCTGCCAGCAGAGGCTGGTTCCATCGGTTCAAGCAGCGTTCTAATCTTCACAATATCCACATAACAGGCGAGGCGGCCAGCGCGGACATTCAAGCTGCAGCTGAGTTTCCAGACAAGTTTCAAGACTTCGTTAGACGAGAGAAAATTCCTGCTTGTCTCATCTTCAATGTTGATGAGACCGCACTTTACTGGAAAAAAATGCCATCTCGAACATTCATTTCTAAGGAAGAACGTCAAGCCAGTGGTTTCAAAGCTGCGAAAGATCGACTAACACTTCTGCTGGGTGGTAATGCCACTGGTGATTTCAAACTGAAACCTTTACTAGTGTACCATTCAGAAACACCCCGTGCAATGCGAGGCACAGACAAGACAAGTCTACCAGTTGTGTGGCGATCAAACAGAAAGGCGTGGGTTACACGGGAAATTTTTCAAGAATGGTATTCTAATAGTTTTTGCCCATCAGTCAAATCATACTGTGACAGAAATGGGCTTGAACCTAAAGTTATATTACTCTTAGACAATGCCCCAGGACATCCAACCTCACTTGATACGCCCAGAGACTTAAAAGTGTACGTAAAGTTCCTTCCACCAAAACACTACGTCAATATTACAACCTATGGACCAGGGAGCAATAGCAAACTTCAAAGCTTATTACCATCGCCGCACTTTTAGCCAACTAATTCATGAAACTGACGGGGAAGGAAGACAGTCTATGCGAGAGTGGTGGAAGTCATACAACATTATGAAGTCTATTCACAACATAGAAGAGGCTTGGAAGGAAGTTAAAATGAGTTGTATGAATGGGGTGTGGCGTAATCTTTGGCCAGATGTAGTGGAAGCACCTAGAAGAATTGTCCAGATGCAGAGACAAGTGCTTGAAGACATTGCTGCAATGATTGAGGGGTCTGAACTTGAAGATGTCACGGTAGAAGATCTCGTAGAACTTGTAGCAACGCACGACGATCCTATTAGCAATGAAGATCTGATCGAGTTACAGAATAATCCTATCTACGATGAGGAAGAACAAGTAGAAGAGAAAGTTTTATCTTCAGGGAAATACAAAATGCACTTTCAAAAATTTACTCAGGTTTGGACATATTGCTGAGTATAGACAATAATGATGACCGTGTCTTGACCGTGTGTCAAACAATTAAAAACAGTGTTGGGTGTTATGAACGTATTTTACAAGAACGTAAACAAAACGTTACCCAAAAGACAATAGATGTATTTTTCCGTAAAAAATAAGAGTATGTATTGCATAAAGTGTTCTTAGAATTAAAGTGATTGATTAAAATGATTTGTATTTTTTTTGTATTAAATTTTGACTATGTTTAATCATAAACCTCGATATACGCGAATTTCAGTTAACGCGATTTTTTTCGGAACGTATCCCTCGCGTAAAGCGGGGTATTACTGTATATATATTATATATATAAATATAAATATATATATATATATATATATATATATATATATATATATATATATATATATATATTTATATATATATATATATATATATATATATATATATATATATATATATATATATATATTTATATATATATATATATATATATATATATATATATATATATATATATATATATATATATATATATATATTTATATATATATATTATATATATATATATATATATATATATATATATATATATATACATATATATTAGAGTGTGACCGGATCTCATAGGGGGGGGCGAAAAAAAATGTCGGAATCTTGTTCGTCTGGACCCCACAAAACGATTCCCCTTTCCAGATATTGAGATAGCCGAAATTTGAGCTCGATTAAACGACGTTAACCCGTGCCGCTCGTCGCTCAAAGTTTGAAAAAATCCAAATTTTTGGCCAAAAAGCTGACATATGGAGCCATAATTCCAGAACGGTAAATAATAGAAACACGCTTAATATCTCAAAAAAAAGCTAATGTTGTTCTTCAAAATTTATATTCTATACATAGTTGTTGTTATTTTAAGTCAAACCGAATTACAACAGCCTTTAGCCCCAAAAACGTGACCTGGTACCACTAGGAGCATACTTCGTATATTTTGTTATTAAGTGATAAATTTTGCTTTTTTTTTGGTATATTTTTGAGTTTAAAGTAGAAATATAATAAAAAAACAAGTAATACTGATAAGTCTAATGACTTTTTTATTTTAAAATATAAAAATTAAGTATATAATACATACAAACAGACACAGAAAAGATACAGACGTAGTACCTACATGAGTTGATAATTTTACATAGTTATCTAATCTATTCTAGAGCTTTTGTTAAAGTAGTTTTTGAAACGTCAGGATATAATGCTCGGCATTTACTTACAACTTGCAGGACATATTGCTTTTGGTCTTCATCTTTTGTCAGAAGGTCGTTAAAGTCGGTTATTAATTTAACACCACGCTCAGCCATATCATTAACTACTCTTAAATGTTTAGATAATTTTCAATCCTTCTTGGAAGTCATTATTTTGAGGCCAGGTGTTTGGATGTTGTCTTAGGAAATCTGTTTTTATATTAAATTGGTCATAGAATGTAAACGTTTCTTTGGTAAGTAAATTTACCAATCCTCCATCAACTACCTCTTTTAAGTTTTCTTTCCTAACTTTTGGATTTACAACCCTAGCGTGCTGTGATGGTTCATCTGTGCTACTGAGCAATTTATTAGCCATTAACAACTTTTCATCGTCTGTAATGGTGGGATCAAAAAACGATAATCCCACCAACTTTGCATTCAAATACCACAAATGGTTCGAAAATTTGGTCAGGGCTTTTTCTGCAATATCGTTGTCACATTCTTTATAGTCTAACAGACTATGCAAAATACCTAAATCTTGCTTTGGTGCAAGATGAGCTTTTGGAGCATTGAACCAAGCTTTACAATAAATTTTAACTAGGAAAACAGAAATGGCACGCACAGAACTTTCTTCTTCTTTAGACATCTTAAATTGACGACGAAAAATGAACATTTTTAAGCAGTAAATAGCCTTTGCCATCCACCTAGCGTACATATATATGTATATATATATATATATATATATATATATATATATATATATATATATATATATACATATATATACATATATATACATATATATGTATATATATATATATATATATATATATATATATATATATATATATATATATATATATATATATATATATATACCATCCAGGGATTCCGTTTGGTTCTCTTGCAAAAGTTAACTTCTCTTGAAGGGAAGGATACATTGATGTAGTGAAGTATGCAGTTTAGAAATGAACTGAATCCCCGTTCGACGTCGGGTGCCTGGAACACATCCTGCCAGGTTTCCTTGTGCAAATGCATTCTAAAAGTTTTAATAATGTTTTCATTGTAATCTCTTTTATAGAGAGTTTGTAAAGGTTTGATATAGTATTTTTAAAAGTTGAGCAAAAATATTTTTATAGTTATTAAACAATTATACCACGATAACTGGCTTCATTTCCCATTTATATTTTAATTTTTGATATGTTACTCACATTCTTGAGTGTTACTTTTATGTGATAAGAAACCTCTTTGAGCTTTTTCTTATATTTAGCAATGAGGGTGTTTGAATGCATATAGGAAAATATTCTAGTCTATGGATATGCTTACTGCGGACAGTAATAGAGTGCAGCGAAGCTTTTGAGCGTTATGACTTTAGAATCGGAGGGGATAAAGACAATGGACATCGTTAATCTGTATATAGGTTCAATAGTATCCAGAAAGTTTTTGGTGTTTTTGTCGATATCACGGACAAATTTTAAAAGTAATTATTTATAGCTAAACATAAGTTATTAAAAGGGTTAAGGAAGAGGTTTAATAGGGTTTGCTTCGTATTGAGCTTAGATTGAATAAAGTATGCTGTGCATTGTGTTATACATCCTTTTCATTCTTGGAGCCCAGAAATCTGTAAATTAGGTCGATTTTATCATTTATTTAAATTTTAGTGGAAATAGTATATAGGAAGAACTGTCAAGCTTATATCTTTCAAGTTCTTCCTCTGCTTAACTTTATAGAGTGGCTCTTACCTCAAATCACCCTAAAGAATTTATTATGCAAATTATAGTATTGTAAGCGCGAATTAAG
Source organism: Pachyrhynchus sulphureomaculatus (assembly GCA_019049505.1). Classification (NCBI taxonomy): domain Eukaryota; kingdom Metazoa; phylum Arthropoda; class Insecta; order Coleoptera; family Curculionidae; genus Pachyrhynchus; species Pachyrhynchus sulphureomaculatus. Next base: position 81,644,061 of record CM032451.1, on the reverse strand, counting down.
TTATTCTTTAGTATGAGAAAGTCAAATTTAGTATGTATGTAACACGTAGGCTGAAAAGTTTTTGGTCTAGCTACTTAAAACATTTTTTTTCAAAATTTGACATTATTCAACAACATAGTCTCTTTTAAGAGCGATACAATCAGTCTAACGCTTTTCTAACATTTCTATATCTTTCTTGTAGAAGGATTTGTCTTTGCTCAAAACAGGCCTCAGTTTAGGCGATAACTTTTTTCATTAGAGCTGTATTTCTTTCCTGCGAGCATTTTTTTGAGGTCTGTGATTAGATTATAATCTCTGGGGGCCAAATCTGGAGATTACGGTAAATGAGGAAGCAATTGGAACTTCAATTCACGCAATTTTACCATCATAACCATTTACTTGTGGCACGGTGCATTGTTTTCATGAAAGAGCACTTTTTTCTTGTTCATTTGGGGCTGTTTCCTTGCGATTTCTGCCTTCAAGTGCACCAATAACTTTATATAATATTCGCTATTGATAGTTTTTTCCCTTCTCAGCATAGTCGATGAAAATTATTCCATGCTCATCCTAAAATACAGAGGCCAAAACCTTCCCAGCCAACTGTTGTGTCTTTGGTCGCTTCGGACGGCTTTCACCGGCTGCTGTCCACTCAACTGAATGCTGAATTTGATTCCGGTGTGTAGTGATCGATCCATGTTTCATTCATTGTCACATATGGTATGAAAAAATCCTTTTTTTTTTGCGCTTAAACAGGTCCAAACAACGCTTGGAATCATCAACACTTTATTGTTTTTGGTCCATTGTGAGCAAACGCGGTACTCATTTCGAACAGAACTTTCTCATGCCCAAATGTGCAAAATATGACCAACGCGTTTTTTTATATCTTTAGGGTGTCAACTATCTCACGCAGTTTCGCTTTACGGTCATCCAAAACAATTTTGTGGATTTTTTTATGTTTTCCGGTATAACCACCTCATTTTGGCGTCCAGAGGGTTCAACATCATTTGTGTCTGTACGACCGCGTTTAAATTCAGCCAGTAAATGATGAGTGATTTTTCGAGGGGCAGTAACACTTATCAAGCCATTGCTTTGCTTGAACGGTATTTTTTCCTATCAAAGAACAGTGTTTAATCAACACACGAAATTCGATTTTTTCCATTGTTTTGAAAATATCAATAGTAGCGTCACTAAAACCACTGTAACTTGTAAACTAATCGTCGAAATGTCATGAAATATGGACCCGTATCGTTTGAAAGTTGGTCATACGGATTTTTTTGAAAAGGGCATCTATGTGTCAGACTAAAAACTTTTCAGCCTACTTGTTATTTTAGAACTGTGCGGTTTTAAGGAAACTATTGATTAGATCACTTTACCAATTTTTATTCTTGATTCCACTTTTCTAGTGTCTTTAATAGATGATGTTACGTATCGGTTGTTAAAGGATTATATCTCTATGTTGGGAACGTGGAATCTTTGACACAATGACACTACTCAGTATATATCACCACTACACCAAACACTTTATTTTTGCACTCGACGTGCGTTTCGCTAACTATGTTAGCTTCATCAGGAGCGATGATTAACAGTCAATCATCAGTAGTGGTGATAAATACTGAGTAGTACTCTAGAAGTAGCTTCTCTAATTTCATAATATAGTTTAAATTATATAGAAAACTTATTATTGTTTTACTGTTCCATACAGAACACTTATAAGATCACTTCGGTGTCCGTCCGTCTGTTTGCTTGCCTGTCACACACGATTTTCTCAGATACTATTTGACATAGAAAGTTGAAATTTGGCAATAATATAGGAATTGATCGCCTAATCAGAGCCGTGTAGTATATATATATATATATATATATATATATATATATATATATATATATATATATATATATATATATATATATATATATATATATATATATATATATATATATATATATATATATATATATATATATATATATATATATATATATATATATACATATATATTATATATATATATATATATATATATATATATATATATATATATATATATATATATATATATATATAGGTTGGTAGGGCGTAGTTACTCCTACACAGTCCCAATGTAGGACAGATCTACTTCAGAGAAACGACCCTGCCCACGTGATACTAGAGGGGTCATGTCCCAACCCTGCGCCCAACCAAGACAGATTTATCTTTATTCATCCCTACCCTAGTGAAGGACAGCAGGGATCACCAGTATCGTCGTGAGGTGCAAAGAAAATGATTCTGGACTGGCTCTACAATGGAATGTTACATTAATGACATTGTTACTCATAAAGCTCCCAAAAATAATTGTCAGTCATTTATTAAATGTAAATGAGATTTTGTCAGAGTCTCCTGGGAAACATACAAGATCTTATATGGGAAGAAAAGATGAAGTAAGAAAACAAAGAGCATCAAGAGCTAAATTGCCTGCAACGAAAAAACATAGAAATTTATTGGTTAGAAATAAAGAGGCCACGAGAAAAAATAAAGAAAAACATCAATCAAATTGTGGACTGCAGATGGACGTTTATCATACTGGTAACATTATTAATCTTCAAGCGTTAACTAATACACTGAATAACATAATGTTTCAATTACATACGAGGGCTGTGGCTTAATATATGTCGATTTAGAAACATCTGGATTTTCAAGTACAGATGACATTTTGCAAATAGCAGCGAAATATCTGGTTAACACATTCAGTGTTTATATTAGACCTACGCAACCGATTAATTACCACGCTTTCAAAGTTACGGGCTTAGAAAATATTAATGGCGACTTGTATTTATATGGCAAACAAGACAAAATAATCACTCTGAAGGACGCATTCAGTAGAAGGGCAAAGCCGCTTCTGGCACACATAGGGCGTTGTGTGTGTTAGAGAGAGAGAGGTACAAGTTAGCGTGAGTGCTAGAGAGATAGATAGATGACGTCATCTCTCTCGCACTCATGCTAACTTGTACCTCTCTCTCTAACAATCAGCGCCATCTGTCAGCTAGGGTATTAACATAACTTCACTTAGTTCAGATTAGAACCATTAAACTTTGTCAACTAACCTATCAGCATCATCTGTCGGCTATTTTAATATGTAATATATGTAAGTTATAATCCTAATGGAATTACGTCATGACATCATGCTGCAAACAGGTGATCGACAGCGCGTAAGTCCGCTTCGAATGCTTTCTTATTCATGTGTAAATAGGATATTGCTTTCTTTGTTGACGTAAAATTGATTTTAATATATAGTTATAAGCATAGTGGAATAATAATAAAATTAGTTAAAGTACTTAAACACCTTAAGAGTCAAATAAATGCTATTTATTACAATATAAATAAATTAATATTAATAATTATTACAATTTTGATAATTACATAGTAACTTAACATTAGATAAGGCACAATGCCAAGGTCCATTGTCCTTGTGAAAATAACATTCAGGTTTATTCTTAAATTTGGATAGAATAGGTTCATCAGTGTTTGGGATGATGTAAATTCGATCTTCGTTTATATATCTTTTGAGAAATCTGGCCTTTTCTTCTCCTTTTACATGAATCATTGATGCATCACCATTTAAATTTAGCGCCATAGTTAATATACTATCTATTTCATCCAGTTCCATATTACCAATATTCCAATCGATTCCATGATAATGTTCTGCCCATTTAACAGCTTTTCTATCCTTATTAGTCAGAAGATTTTTTGCAAATGGTGGCTTAAATACATAAGTTAAACAATGTGTCCCATCATATATAGCCAATTCTTTAGAGATAAAACCATTAGTAGAACAATGGAATCCCTGTATATCAATAAATATATTTGGTTGATGATTCATGTTAGTTCTTCTTAGCTTGACAACTAAATGAGTAATGGAAATTTATATTATGGTTCTTATAGCTCCAGTTAAAGGTAAATGTTCCAAAACACGATCGTGGATAATAATGCAAAATGCACGTGCGTTATTATCAAAATTTTCAGAGCTTTGAAATTCTAATTTAACATCGATAGAGCCACTCTTCAGAGATTCGTTTTGACGTGAGCAATCGATAATAAATAGTGATCTATCTGCAAATTCATTAAAGTTCAATAAGGATTGCAGATAAATATGCTTCCAATGGTCTTCCATGCTCAAAAACCAACACCATGTTTTTTAAGCTCCAATCTAATTATGATTTCTTCTCCTCTAAAATTGACTGGTAATGAGTTCTGATCTAATAAGTTTATGGTAATGTTGTCAATGGTTTGCTTGTTCACTGGTAGATAAATTAGGTTTCGTGGTTCTATAATTATGCTATAACCAGGATAGACAGCAGGAGAAAATTCATACAGAGTATGTGATGGATTACTTGAATAATAAGATCCAGATATAATGTTACACTTTAGTCGTATAGTAATAACTTTAACAATATTCACTGATATATCCGATTCATGCTCTAAATTAGCTTTTAGTATTTTATGAGAAAATCCCAATAATTTTCCAATGCTATTCTTTGGTCTAAAATCAATATTATAGCTTGACTTTAATTCACACTTTAATGTATTATTATTCGGCTTTAAACTGATCTCTTGTTCTCCTTTTTCTCGTAACCTCTTGTTAAGGTAGTTTTCAATATCACTAATTTCATAAGATCCAGTTGGGAGGTCCAAAACATCACTACGTTTATCGAAGTAATAAAATTTATTACTACTAGGCTCTATATTTGGAATAGAATTCCATGTACTGAGTGACATAAGAGCTAACGAATAGTTGGATTTAGGATCAAGCTCAATGGGTGTACTAATGTCAACACTTATGCAGCTGGTACGTCCTTTTAGAGTGAATGTCTGTGACATAACTAAAATAAAACACTAAACATATTGTTTTATAATAATTTATTGTTATAAAGAAATGTCAATACAAGATGACCACAATTAAATGTGTTATAGGTTTGGTATTCGTCATAATTATATGAGATATTACAGGACTTAAAATAATCAACAACTTCTGCAGGTGGTCTCAAGTTTCCAAAACTATCAAAGTAAATAACAATTCGGTTGATCTTTTTATAAGCTACCCAATGCGTTCCAGCATTGTCATCAAGGTTAATCACACCATATTCATATTTATGTGGTTTACTAGGTAAATTAGTTCGCATAAATACACCCCTAAAATGTGGAATCTTCAATTGCTTTGTATAATACTCAATATCTATTGGATAACGGTCTATTGGGTAGCTTCACTGGTAGTTTTTTGACATCTTTTTTAAAAACAATCCATAACCAGTCTTGTATGACTTAAGAAATATTCCATTTCCACTCTTATGCTTTCCCAAAGCTATGGCTTCCATTGTTTCATTATGCGGTTAGCCTCTGACAATTTATTCCTAGCTGTGTTGGCAACATTAACAGCCTTAGCAATTCCTGCAGCTCCACCAGATAATGCCCCCTAAGCACTCAATCCAGCAAATATAGGTATTAAAGGGAGAATACCACCAATCTTAGGTACACTAATAACTCTTGATACTTTAAATTTCTTTCTTCCACCGGCTTGCTTTATGGATTTTCGAGCTGTTATGACACCTGCTTAATATTATCCTTTAGTGAATTTCCATGTTGACTCTTTAGGGAATTTGCAACATTTTTCACAATATTTGATGTAAATGAATGTAATTTCTTATAAGTTCTTCTTCTGTTTCTTTGTTTATTTATAGGTTTCCCTTGAAGTTTACTGCCTAGACCCATTCCAAGCTTACGTTTAGCTTTTTCATGGCTGCGGTAACAATCCAAGCTGCCCCTTTTTCACCTAAACTAGCGTCAGCTGTCTTAACACGTGCCCAAACTCGTTCTTGTAATTCTTTATCAGCCTGATGTCGATGCTCTAAATCCTTATATTTGGAATATTCAATATCGTGAGTTTTACAATAGCTATCTAGCTTATTTATTGGCTGGTCTCCGCGAGCTAGTCGTTCAGTAAGTTTAGTACCAGGTCCACAATATGAGTAACCAGGCAAATGGAGTTCAAATGGTAGTTTATTAATTGTACTATTTAACATGACATCACTGCTTCAGGTGCTCATTGATACTGAGTGCGTGTTAGTATAATCAGACATTAAATATGCGATTGAAAAAACAACCGCTTAGCATTGATGTTAGTAATTTTGACTTAAACACTAATAAGGATAAATATTTACGACATGGTAAATTATTACCTAATACTATTCAAGCAATTATATATGGACCTAGTAATTCGGGGAAGGGTAACGTTATGTTGAGTGTACTGATTGATTCAAATGGTCTAAGATTTAATATTGTGTATATTTATTCAAAGTCACTTCAACAAGAAAAGTATAAATTTTTGGAGAACGTTATTAGTGCAGTGCCAGGTGTAAATTATCATGTATTTAGTGATAATAGCATAGTTCTAGATCCCGAAGAAGCTAAATCTAACTCAATATTTGTTTTTGATGATGGAGCCTGTGAAAAACAAAGCAAGATGAGAAACTATTTTTGAATGGGTAGACATAATGGAATAGATTCATTTTATTTATGAAAAACATATTCCAAGGTACCAAAACAATTAATTCGTGATAATGCCAACATGATTATTGTGTTTAAACAAGATGATCTAAACCTGAAACATATATTTAGTGATCATGTCAATACAGATATGGTCATGGAAAAATTTAAGAATATTTGTTCAGAATGTTGGAAGGATAATTATGGATTCTTAGTTATTATGAAAGATAGTGAGATAAATATGGGTAGATACCGAAGTAAATTTGATACCTATGTAATACCCTAAACAATCAGTATAAATATTTAAGTTATATTGGTAGATATACAGTTAGATATAAGGCATCATACACAACAGGTGGCTATACAACTTCAGCAGACTGCTATATAGCCTGCTCAGCCCGTTAACCTGTTAATTACAACTCCAATAGACTGCTATATAGCCTGCTCAGCCCGTTAACCTGTTAATATGCCTCCTATTCTAAGTAAAGCAGATAAAGCCATAAAACGAAAAATTTACAATGCAGCTAATTCAATTAGAAAAAAAATCTGTCATTAAAATTGGAGCGTGACGAAAATGATGAAGCTATAAGTAAATTATTAAATCCTATAAAAGAACCATTAACTAAACTTGTGAAAAATGTTGATTTAACTAATGTAAAGATGGATCAAATTAAATTGGAAGGTCAAGTAAAATCTGAGATGAATCGAGAGAAACCAATAATTAAACAACAGGAGGTAAAATTTCAACCAACGAAAGTATTGGTAGAATCAAATGATGGTGAAGATGATGATGAAGCGGTGTTTAACTTAATACAACAGCAAGAAAATGAGCAAGAACTTCAAAAATCTATTGATGAATACTCTGATAGTTATCAAGAATACCTGAATCAGTACCCACAAATAACTCAGAAATATGTAGATTTATATTATACAAATCCAACCAAGATTGATACTACATATGGATTATCACACGAAAAAGAGATTGACTTATGGAAGATTAGTAATGAAAAGTTAGAATTTCTTTCTAACGGTGACATTAAAATAGGGGGTGTAATCTATAAGGGTACTGCTGGATTATATGAATTAATCTTCTTAAAAATGCCGAAAACATATCCAACTCGATTTGATCAACAGCAATATAAAGCAATCTTACATCAAACAAGTGTTCATAAAAGGGATTTCAATCCTTTGGGGCAAGTAAAAGGAAGTAATTCAACAAAATATAAACAATTTATCCAACCAATAATTTCATCAAAATCTATAGTCACCAAATTACATAAACAGCGGATTGCAAGTGAAGGAGGGCAACGATCACCAACATATGAATCAGCTAAATTACATAAACATCGGGTTACAAGTGAAGGAGGTCAACGATCGCCAGCATATGGATCAGCTTTATTAAATTATAATGACAAACCCAAAGAATATGTCTATTATTTCGATGACGTAAATGAATTAGTTGACAGATTAATAAAGCTAAATGCCTCTCAGACTGCTGGCAATAATAATCACGCAAATGAAATTGTTAGTATTCTCGAAGAATTAACTGAACTTGGGGTTATTGAGCGGATATAAGTAGCCCATAAAATCCTCATTATAATCATAAGTTAACTAGCCATGGATAAGTTTGGTCGGTCAATGGTGGTTCAACAATCAAAAATAGAGAGGGCGACTCATTCCATAATACCATTTACGAGTGATGGAAATTATGACTTTGAAAACCATAAGTTGTGTAATATTAAAACACCAGTCAATGAAACGGATTCTGTGAACAAGGAATATGTAGATAAGCAGATTAATACAATGAACGAATATCTAAAGGAGTTTATTATATTTATAACCAGAGTTTCACCTACAGAATCAACTCATATGGCAACTAAAGGATATGTTGACATCAATGTGAATGAAGCGAAAGCAAATCAAGAAGAGAAATTTAGTGAGCTTTATACAAACTATCGAAACTTAAAATCATCTGTTGAACAGACTAATTCAGATGTATACACCAAATTAAATGTTCTAGATGAAGATACCACAAAACTCTTTGAGATGTTTGGTGATATGAGATTAAAATTAAAAATATAAAGTTAGAAATTCTAATAAATTTGGGTATTAGTCATTAGCTCACAGTGTAGTACAAATGGCTACCAAAGCTAGACAGCAAGTTGTTAGGGAATTGCACAAACCAGCTCAATCAAAATTTAAACGAAGACGATTTATTCAGTATGGGTTGAATGATACCTTTGACACAGATCTTGCTCAATTAGATGGGTATGCCCGTGAAAATAAAGGTTACAAGTATATTCTAGTTGTTATTGATTGCTTTTCAAAATTTTTATGGACCAGAGCATTAAAATCAAAATCCGCTCAAGATGTCACAAAAGCTATGGAACAGATACTTAAAACTTCAAATAGAATTCCCAAGAAACTCTTATGGGACAAAGGGACAGAGTATTACAACTCTCAGTTTCAAAATTTGATGAAGCGATATGGAGTACACCATTACAGTACGTTTAGTGTCCTAAAGGCCTCTATCGCTGAACGAGTAATACGAACCATCAAGGAGAAATTATTTCAACTATTTACTCTAAATGGTAATCATAAATGGTTGAACTTGTTGGAGCACATTACAGATACCTATAATAATACAAGACATTCAACTATTCGTATGAAACCAATTCAAGTTAATAAATCTAATGAAAAATTATTGCTAAATGGTGTATATGGAAACATCAAGGTTTTTGATAAGCCCAAATTTAAGATTAGTGATATAGTACGCATAAGTAAATTTAAACATATATTTCAAAAGGGATACACTCCTAATTGGTCAACAGAGCTCTTTAAAGTTATTAAGGTAAATATCACATCACCTGTTACATATTTATTAGAAGATATGCAGGGTCAACCAATAAGTGGTGGATTTTACGAGAAAGAGTTACAAAAGACTAAACAAACAGATGTGTACTTAATTGAAGAAATCTTACGCAAGAAAAACAATAAAATGTATGTTAAATGGCTTGGTTTCGATAAATCGCACAATAGCTGGGTTGATCAACACAAAGATGTTGTCTAATCAAGTCTAAACAAGTCTAATCAAGTCTACGCATGTCCAGACTACAACAACATCTATATTAAATTGATAGTTTGAGTTAGTAGGTTGGTAAACATGGATACAGCCATGTTATTTAGTAATGATAGTGATAGTTTTGTCGAAACCATAGAATACTATAATCAGTTACTTGAAGATAATTTAAATAAGTATGAAATTGCAGCAAGTATGGAACAATATTATTTATTACATTCGTTATATAATATTGGAGAATATCAAGTTGGATGTGCTTTAAGTCCTGCAAAAACATTTACCCCACCATCAATCTTACTCAGAAGGATAAAATTGGTAAAATATCTATGAATGAACATGAGTGGTCAGAATTAATGTATACACTTCAAGAGAAGATTGTCAAATATTTCAATGATACTGACACACCCAACGATAGTTGTCTAATTACATGTAATGGAGAATTACTAAAAGTTTCTCAAATACTGCATGATGATATAAAGATGATAGAAGTATCCAAATTGGAAGCAAAATTTTATTTTTCTGAAGAAAATATTTTAGATATTATCTATGCTGATTTAAATCTGATAAATTATCAAATTAACCTACTTAAACACTTAAATTTTTGTGAATTTTACTATAATATTATTAATAAGTAAATAATTTATGTAATAATAATAATACTACTATGTTAAAATTAGATATAATTCGAGTGATGTTAACTACCTATGCAGGTGGAAATATACTTCTAATGAAAGCTTTTAATGAGTATATGTGTTATTATAAAGTTAATGTACTGAATGATCTTAAATAAATATATATTACTGATCTATTTTGTGTATTAATTAGTTTATCTGTAGCAACTGACGTGATCGCAGTATAATAATTATCAAAGCTTCCATCTTGTTAACCTTAATTATTAACATAATTACTGTAATTTCAACTTCTGATAATTTGGAAGCTACTGTTAGCTATAGTGATTATGAATCGATATACAACACAAGTTTATCCTTATATTTAGAGTGTAGTAAGGTGGCAAACGAATACAGGGAATTATTTGAAAATGAAATGGATATGAGCGACATGTTAATGAAAAAACCTGAAAACTGTGAGCATACCAACACAAGCCTATCCAATTTGGTAAATTATACATCACTGATAAAATCCAGAAGAGAGAATATTGAATTGGAAGCAGAACTGCTAGAAACCAAAAAAAACTTGGAAAAAGTAAAGAAAGTTATAATTTAGAGTTAACAGTAATATCTGACCATAAAAGGGAAAACCTAAGGATTAAAACTGACTCAATAAATCTTAGTAATGAAAATCGCTTAATAAATATGGAAAGAGACAATTGTCAAATAGAATTGGCTAATAAAGAGAAAGATAGGAAACAAGTCTTTGCAAACCTTAATTACTGTTTAGAACGGGAAGAATAACTTCAAGAACAGAGAGATAAATATGTATTAAGATTAAGTAAATGTAGGAAGAATAATAGAAAGAAAAACACTACTACCACCTAATTACTGCTATATTAATATATGTTAATTAGAAATATCAAATAAAAGACAAAATATGTTTAACTGTATGTTTTATTTCATAATCATTATCATCATCAACAATTATCAGCATTTTTTAAATATTAAATATATAAGTGTTATTTCATGATTACATCAACCTTAACATTAATTTACTCAGTTTAACATATTAATCATCACTTAACTCAAAATGATCAACTTCAGAATCGCTATCATATGGACCAGTAAAGCGATTTTTTTTGATTTTCACAATTAAATACGCCATGAAGCTTCATTGCACAATACGTTTCACTCATTACTTGAAAGAGTACTTCTGAATAGCAGCTCTGACACCAATATTTTTTGTTATGATAAAAGTCGCTTATTATACTACCACATTCTGAAACAAGATGAAAGTGGTCTCTAATTGATCTTAGCTGATTAGGTTTAAATGGTCTATTGCTAACTTGATTCTTTCGTGCTATCTTAAAGGTGTCATGACATTCTTTACAAACATACATATTTAAGCCCTTAATCATATATAGATTAACCCATAAACAACATCTAGTGTCGTCTTCTTCTCCTTCCGCCTTAATTGCATAGTCCCAATCATTTCTGGCAAGTATGGCATTTCGCCATGATCCCAGAATTTGTTTATCGCTACATACAAATTCTAAGTCAGTTTCGAATCTCGATTGATCATTTTGAGCTACTTTATTTATATAAAGCCATTTATAGTTAGGGTACAATTTTAATATTTTTAACGTTAATTTTGCAAGCAATGGAGATTCCAAGACAAAATTTGCAGCCGAAGTTACATTTTCGCAAATAGTTTTGATACATAACTCCTGTAATGACATCTATAATAGAAGAAATAAATTTAATGTAGACTATAATGTCCAAAAGGCAGGATATCAAAGGTATGGTACAGTAAATGACTTTTATCATCACGACCATTTAACGCAATTTTATTTTGTTCAATGCTAAACACTTCTTGGTTAAATGATCGGATGGTACGTTGAGTAACCGAAAGATTTTTATCTAAGTTTTTTAAACATGATACATAATCTTCATAAGTTAATTTGTTCTTTACTATACCATACTTAACCCCTTTAGGCTTTTTAATAGTTCTTTCCCCCTTAATTTTGAATGTATACATTTTTGACCTTAACCCTATAAAATGAGTAATTATTTGTCCTGAGGTCTCGTCCTTTAAAAGTCCTAGCACCTTTTTATTACGTTGAGGGATATCGTAAGGGTTATTAACAGGATAGTCAGATGTATCGAAATGCTGATTATCTGCCCTTATTACATCTCGGTAAACATCATCACATTTAAGCTCATAGATGAAACTGTCTGTGTCGGTATACAAAAGTTTACATTGTTCTACCCCCATTTTAGGGAGCATATAATCATAATGAAATGAATGCATTGTAAGTTTAGAGATATCTAGTATAGCCATACCGATATAGAGTGGTTTATTAAAGATTATTTCGTTTTTCTTGAGCTCTATTAACATCAAGTCATCCTCTAACACAATTCTGTGTAGAAACCGATGACTTGATATGAGATTTTTGGCTCCGTAACGACCCTCTCATGAATTAGTTATTTTAACCACCCTGTGCTTCCGTATATTTTCCATGGTTTTCCCAAAACAGCTGTTATTAAAAAAATACAAATTTTTCTCAAAGGTTGTTGTGGCTTTAGTCCGCAATTGATTATTCAGTTCAATATAAGGTTTAAGCCAAGACAATTGTTTAAATTTTAAAATCTTATGAATTTTTGTTAATATTAATCCCTTTGATAAAGCCTGCTTTAAATTACGATAATGCAAGATATATCCCTCCTTATTATAGCGGGTTGCAATCAATTTAGTTTGTTTAAAGTGGGGAGGGGTGCGATGTTCTACACAAAAAGGAAAATCTTTATGTAGATCGTGAAGTTGAGGTGGATATGCTAGGTGTACCTGCAGAATGTACCCAAATTTGGAATCGTCAGGAATTGACATTACATCAAATTTAATGTCATCAGCCACCCACTCAAAACAGTCATATGGCAAAGGTTTAGTCATAGCTTTTCCATATAAGTTATTGACATCTAGGTAGATTAAATATGTGGAGGGTTTAGAAGATATTTATTATTGGCTTCACCATATCGATTAATACATGAGGAAATCCCCCCACGCATTCCTTGTTCAACAAACATAATTTGATCTATATCTTGCAATAATCGCAATTTACATCTTGTGTATCGGAGCATACAGTCCCAAATATATTGGGGCATTGAAAAATACCAGGCTGGGTCCAAACTATGTGATGATGGACAACTCAATCTAAATTTTTCAAATATGTCAGCTAACCCCAATATATCAGTCTTTAAGTACAAATCTGAATAATCTCATAAATTTTGAATCTCAAAATTTTGCCAAATAGATTGTGCATGTGCATAATTTTCATTATTAATATTGCTCTGGTCTAAGTTATTATAAAATTTCTCGATAGATGGTAAACACGTATCTGAGAGTTTGTCCATGTTATCTATGTAATCATAGCAAAATACTTCCTTTCGCCTCAATAATTGAAACTTATTTTTGCTTACATGTAAAAATTCAGACTTTAAAATACTGAAGTCAGTATAACTCATGGTTTGCATTAAATTCTCCAACGAATCACCAAGGAAACGCAGAGAATCAATGAATCGAAATCTTATACTTCCCTCGATGTAAGTGAGGGAAATAAACCGCTCCTTATTGCATGGTAAAACAGTCAAATTTCCTTTTCTAGTAAGATGTTTGATGATAAAATGACTATCGTAGCCAGAGAGATTATGAAAAGCGATAGGGACAACAAATAATTTTTTAAAGTTGAGATTACAAGATTCGTGAGCAAATCCACGAAATACACCTGAGAAGTGATTATGATCGCGGACGATCTTATCTCCTTGTTTAAATGGAGATTCACATATATGACATTCGCTTGCATCACATAGTTTAGGATTATCTATCGTAGGTACAATTGTTTTAATTTTAGATTCAATAAATACAGATATTTGACTTATCTCATTTGCGAACCAATCCAAACAATCCTCTCCCCGATAACTTTTAAAATATGAGAGTGTGTTATCATAAGAACATTTAAGATAGTAACCAACACTATAGGCTATATGTTTTTGATATTTTTTTAAATTTGTTATGTTACACTGAACTGGTACTAGCATGCTTTCAAAATCATCATCATAGTCATTTATTTTGGGAAAATATTGATTTTGAATTAAAAGCATTTACATGTCTTTCCCGCTTAGTCTTGGTTAACCGGGCTGGAACTACAACAAAAGAAGTTTTCTCTAATTCCAAGGCATATACGTTCACAGAGATATCATTAACTCTTTCAAATTTTTCGACTTGATTTAGAGGCATTGGTGCAAACAAGTCCTCTGTTTTTAATACCTCCTTATAATAAGGATATGATGAAGTTCGATCTGAACTTTTGGACGCACTTGCTGGAAAGAGAGCACTTACTACAGCCCAATAAAAACATGCTTGATCAATGTTTTTGACATTGACACAAGCATGTTTCTTTTGGATGCTATCTGGTAATGGAATAAATGATGATCCATTACCCATCTCAACTCGATTGATATTTACTTCTAAGTTCATGACCCTCTGTAACGCAAATCCCGAGTCGCGCTCCTCGAACTCTGACAACTTCTTTAATATCTGATCACAAACGTTTTCAAAGTACCAAGCTTGTAATTCGGTTGATAAATCAATTATAGCATTTTTTGTGTTAAAAGATTTTATTTCAATTTTTTCCCTCTGATTTATCGATTTTTTTATAAACTCCCCTGAAATTAATGTATTCACTTTTATCATTGAATGAGTTTTTAAGATATTTGTAATTTTCTTTTGAAAAATATGAAAACAATCTTAGAGAAATTTATTAACGTCTTTATGTACCAAATTTATTATTACACCTGTTTGCACCCTCCCCTTATATGCCGTTAATACATTTTGCCAAACTATCCTTTTATTTGAATGAGCTGAATTAATTCTATTAAATCCAGAACCATGAACAGGTGAATTTGTTAAAAAAATTTTAATGGTCTTTAATAACCCAACGATTGATTGAATTTTACCTTTAACCCCAATATTTAATGACTTATTTGCCCGAATTATTTTATTACAAGTACATAGTCGCCTTTGAATACGTTTGTTCCAAACCTCAATATCCCTCAAAGTTAATTTATCAATCAATATTTTTTTTAGTTTTAAAAAAGCTGAAATTATGTCTTCACATTTTTGAATCTCCTTCTCCATATTATACATAAAATTAAAAAAATCACTTATAGTTTTTAAAATTAAATATCACTTACAGTTTTAAATTTGGTGTAATGTTGCTAAGTTGATAGTCTGATGTTGTTGATTCAATGTTGCTGAGTTGTTGGTCTGGTGTTGCTGGTTCAATGTTGATGATGAGTTGTTTGATGATGATGATGATATTCTGAAACAAGTAAAATAAGGAAATTAGTTATGAATTAACTTATATACTTATTAATAATAACTAAACAAGTGACTTCTTAATAATAATAATAATCACGAGACTTACATTTTTTTCCTATGCTAATTCAACTATCTCAAATAGAAAGATGGGGGGTGAACCTCTCCGATTTCTCTTTGTCCCCTGTATACAAGACCAAATTTGCCGCTACTGAATTGGTTAAGATGGCCCTCTAGTAGCTTTGTTACTCTCTTCGGTAAAAATATGTTCGCTGCTTCTAACTCAGCCACAATCGCCTTCCCAAATCTGGTGGTTACTGCTTTTAACCCAAATATTTGCTGAGGTACACCGATAGGTAAATCCGACAGGCTGATTGTAGGTTTTTCGATTTGAGTCTCTTCTACAAGGCAAGTTGCATTGATTTTAGTTAAATCTATTTAATAATATAAAATAACTGAAATTAATTATAACACTTAAGACAAACAGATTGGTAGAGGTTCCATATAATTAACAACAATTGATTGAATTTTACGTTTAACCCCAATATTTAATGACTTATTTGTCCGAATTATTTTATTACAAGTACATAGTTGCCTTTAAATACGTTTATTCCAAACCTCAATATACCTCAAAAGTTAGTTTTTTAAAAAAAAGCCGAAATCATGCCTTCACATTTTGAATCTCCTTCTCCATATTATACATAAAATTTAAAAAAATCACTTATAGTTTTTATAATAATAGTTTTAATAATATAATAATAGTTTTAATAATATAATAATAGTTTTAATAATATAATAATAGTTTTTAATAATAATAATAATAATAATAATCCACATCCTTATACGATCTCAATTCACCAAATAGAGGAAATTACACCCCAACGCATACAAAGAAAGACTTACCATCGAGAGGAAGGCAGGAGAAAGAGGAATTATAGACATCAGATCATTGCACACAAAACAAATACAAACACTTAGGAAATTCTTTCACAGCAAGCAAACCAGCCTCCACACAGCGACAGTGAAAGCAGACAAAAACTACACACCTCTCGACTTAGCCCGGGCAGACCACTCAGCAGACACACACAGTCACACCCAATTACAACAGGAAAAGATGAAAACGTGGTCAGAGAAAACACTCCACGGAAAACACAGATACCACATAGAACAAGACCACGTAAATAAAAAACAATCATACACCTGGTTCAAGGATGGGCAGCTATTCCCTGAGACTGAAGGCTTCTTACTTGCCATCCAGGATAAAGTCATATTAACCAGAAACTACCAAAAGCATATCATCAAAGACCCGACTATTGCAGAGGACAGATGTAGGAAATGCCACCAGCAGAAAGAAACGATCGAACACATAACGAGCGGATGTAAAATATTGGCCGGAACAGAGTACACAGCCAGGCATGATTCAGCTGCCAAAGTAGTTCACCAAGCACTAGCCACAACATACAAACTCATAGAAAACACAGATCCGTGCTATAAATACACACCAACATCCATACTTGAAAATAAAGATTACAAGCTCTACTGGGACATCAGTATCCATACAGATAAAACAGTCTCCGCCAATAGACTCGATATTACTTTTCAGTGCAAAAAAGGAAAAGTCACCTATCTAATTGGCATAGCTGTCCCCAACGACACAAACATCCAAACGAAATACACAGAAAAAATTTCCAAATACACAGACCTTGCAATGGAAATAAAAAGGCTATGGAAAGAAGAAAAAGTCATCATTGTCCCCCTCATTATCTCAGCCACAGGCCTTACACCAATAACATTTACACCACATTTAGTACAATTAGGACTCGACACAAACATACACAAAAACATTCAGAAGTCAGTGATTTTGAAAACATGTAACATTGTCAGGTCATTCCTTAATACATAATGGTAATAGCGTTTGTGCTGACTTGGTTTTGGCCCGTCAGCCAAACATGGAAACACATTGATCAAATGTGAGAAAGAAGAACTTTTTGTAATAAATAATAATAATAAAGAAAATATTAGCCGGAACGGAATACACAGCCAGACATGACTCAGCGGCAAAAGTAGTTCACCAAGCACTAGCCACAACATACAAGCTCATAGAAAATACAGATCCCTACTACAAATACACACCAACATCCGTACTTGAGAATAAAGATTACAAACTCTACTGGGACATCAGTATCCATACAGATAAAACAGTCTCCGCCAATAGACCCGATATTACTTTTCAGTGCAAAAAAGAAAAAGTCACCTATTTAATTGACATAGCTGTCCCCAACGACACAAACATCCAAACGAAATACACTGAAAAAATTTCCAAATACACAGACCTTGCAACGGAAACAAGAAAAAGTCATCATTGTCCCCCTCATTATATCAGCCACAGGCCTTACACCAACAACATTCACACCACACTTAGTACAATTAGGACTCAACACAAACATACACAAAAACATTCAGAAGTCAGTGATTTTGAAAACATGTAACATTGTCAGGTCATTCCTTAATACACAATGGTAATGCAGCTTATGCATATATTACACTACCAAACAATGCTACTCAATATATGGTAAGATATTGGTATTTCAATAGAACTAATGGAGATGGAAAATGGCAAAATATTACTAGATGTCATGAAGATCATTCAGTTATTAACTATAGTTCTCAAGAAATTATTGATTTGGGTTTTTAGCATGATGAATTAATTACCACTACTATTTATATATTGTTCTATATAAGTTTAATAACGTCTTTTTTATTCTTAAAAAAGTTTGTGCCAATAATAAACGGTGTTGTGCAACGTGTCAAGGGCTAATGGAGCCTTCCATTGAAGTAATTATGGAGCTAAGGGATCTTCTTACCAACATTCAAGATCCTTGTAATTTTAATAAATATTTCATCAAGTTATTGAAGACAGAGCTAAAGATTCCTGAAACTATGCTTGAAGAGCTTCTCACTCCATGCTTTGGTCATCAAGATTACTCTACGCATGTGTGTGATGTTGTAGATGGACCAGAATTTTTATTTAAAATTAACTGTAATAAATGTATCACATTACCTAATCCCCATATATCCTGCTAAATTTAATACCTAAGAAAGCATCCAAAGAAATCAATGGATCAGTTAACCTTAAAATTAACTGTAATAAATGTATTGAATTATTTATTCTGTAATAATAATAAATAATTAATAATATGTTTTAGTTTCTTTAACTAGTTTTATTATTCCATCATGATTATAACTATATACACTCCTGGACAAAATTAACGCAACAATATATTAAATCATACAAATCTCTATAACGAATTATTTTAATAATTTTTTATGAACATTGGTTACACTAAAAGTTAGAAAAAACTTATTCGGATACTTTAAAAGTGAATTAGCTACCAAATTTCTCTACAAGATTCGAATTAAAATTATTCTTAAGACCTAATAACAAAATGATGAAAAAAATAAACTGGGACACTAGTAGCAAAATTAATGGTGTAACTGGGACACTAGTAGCGTGTGTTGCCTCCTCTACTTCGGATGACAGCGTTTATGCGCCTAGGCATGCTTCTAATTAAATTTTTGGATAAAATCTTGAGGAATTTGCTCCCATTCTGTGATAACTGCATTTTCAAGTTCCCTCAGGTTTCTAGGTGCAGGTATATGACGTTTCACATTTTTCTTAAGGTGATCCCATACATGTTCTATCGGATTCAGATCCGGGCTTTTTGGTGGCCATTGCATAATCGGTATATCAACTTGATTAAGATAATCGAGTACCTCCCTAGCCACGTGAGGTCGAGCGTTGTCTTGCATAAACAGGAAATTGGGCCCCACAAAATGACCAAAAAGCACCACATGTTCTATTACAATATTTTCAAGATAGTAGTCAGCATTTATGGGTCTCGTACGGACAGGAACTAACTCTGTGCGAACATCAAAGCGATGCCACCACAAAACATAACAGAGCCACCGCCGAATGGAATCCTTGCAGAGATATTGCAAGGAGCAAACCTCTCTCCTGGTCTTCGCCATCTGTGAAGAAAACTGGTTCCCAATTATCCACAGACCAGTTTTCGTGATTTCGAGCAAAACGTAACTTGGCAACTCTGTTCTCTCTAGTAAGCAAGGGCGCAGTGGCTGGTCTCCAGCTTCATTTAACCGTCTTCTAACTGTTTTAGAAGAAATTGTGACATTGCGAACAGCTTCGAGTTCGTTTTCTTATTATAGAACTAGTGACAGTCCTGTTTCTTAAAGCATATTGTCTTATAAAACGTTCATCTAGGCCGCTAGTGCATCGTTTTCGCCCTTGCCCTAGCCTTGTAGAATAAGTTCGTACTTCATTCAAGCGTCTTACCATACGACTTATTGTGGAACGATGTTTGCCTAACAAATTGGCAACATAACTCTGACAATATCCCTCGTCCAATAAAACTGAGGCTCGCACTACCTCGTGTTCAGTTAAATTCCTTGTTTGATACATTTTTCTAATTCTTCGGGGTCAAAAATAAAACAGTCTACCACAAAAACGTATTACTTTGAAAAAGGGAACAATTTATAAGCTTACTTTTAAAGAAAATCTATCGCATTATTATAGAAAATTGTTTATCTTCTAAGAAATTCTTTCAAACTGTAAATCTAAACGAATTGTTTTGATTTCTGTCATGAACAACGAAACAAAATATGCATAGCCTACTATTCAAATACTAGATAAACTTTAAAACTGACATAAGAAAAAGATAAATTAATTTTCAGATTGTTGCGTTAATTTTGTCCAGGAGTGTATTAAAATCGATGTTACGCCGACAAAGAAAGCAATATCCTTTTTACACATGAATAAGACAAGGAAACCATTCGAAGCGGACTTCCGCCAGCGCGCTGTCGATCGCCTGTTTGCAGCATGATGCCATGACGTAATTCCATTAAGTTTATAACTTACATATATTACATATTAAAAATCAATTTTACGCTGACAAAGAAAGCTATACCCTATTTACACATGAATAAGACAAGGAAAGCATTCGAAGCGGACTTCCGCCAGCGCGATGTCGATCGCCTGTTTGCAGCATGACGCCATGACGTAATTCCATTAGGTTTATAACTTACATATATTACATATTAAAAATCAATTTTACGCTGACAAAGAAAGCAATACCCTATTTACACATGAATAAGACAAGAAAAGCATTCGAAGCGGACTTCCGCCAGCGCGTTGTCGATCGCCTGTTTGCATGACGTTCAGATGTGATGACGCAATCTTGATAACAGTAAATCAGAATTTATTTTTATGTTATTAGGTACAGTATAGCGTATTGGGTAACGGTCCATGGTTTCATATCACGGGTACCGGGAATTTAATTTAATTTTTCTAGGATGACGTCATCTATCTATCTCTCTCGCCCTCACGCTAACTTGTACCTCTCTCTTTAACACACACAACGTCCTATGTGTGTCAGAAACGGCTCACATAAGATTACATGTTAGAGAGAGAGAGAGGTACAAGTTAGCACGAGTGCGAGAGAGATGACGTCATCTATCTATCTCTCTCGCACTCACGCTAACTTGTACCTCTCTCTCTAACACACACAATGCCCTATGTGTGCCAAAAGCGGCTTTGCCCTTCTACTGCATTCCAACAGTTTTTGAATTTTTCTCCAAAACCTCGCATACTTGTTGCCCATAGTGCACGTTTTGATTCGTCCCCGGTATAATTAATTTTGCAATAATAGAGGATTTTAAAAATATTGCTGGTTTTTCGGACACAGTAAGTCTTTTTAAAAAATGCTTTCCCGACCGAAAAGGCCCAGAAATGTTTAAGCTCGGAAAGTTAGCGCTTGATTCATTGCAAATAGCACCAAACGAAAAATTCCATGAGGTGATATATGACGTTGAAATCCTTGAGAATTTGGCAAATGAGTTTTTATAGAGAGAAGATTTAATTACAAATTACATATCGTATAAAGGGTGCGCCATGAAAAAATTAATACTGCCATCTTCAATGCCTTTAAAAAGTGTTATTTCCGATCTTATGATTAAAAGAATTGCCTCTGAGTGCATAACTTTGGAAGAGCAAAAAAGTTCTTATGATAAATTGGGTTCTACAGGAATAGTGCAATTATTATCTAGACGAAAAAAACAATGGCAAACCACCTGTAATCAAAGATACGCGAGTAGTAAATAAAGTAATTAATTACTTTACAAATAGTTGATAATACTTTATTTATTTATGATTAGTATCATTAATTATTTTTTTTTTTTATGGACCTAGCACACGTACTACAGGGAAGTCCCTAAAGCGCTTCAGGAGCGGCACGTGTGCGGAAAAAGCGATTCACATTGTTCTTGAATCGCTGTAAATTGTATTCGGTAGGAAACACAGCGCTGGGAAAATTATTCCAAAGGGATGATGTTCTCCATGCTTGAAAAGCGTTGTACGCGGAGTAACAAGCTGAACCTCATACGGATGTGAAGTATTAGCGCGAGATGTATTTCTAACATGCACCGCTTTGGGAGGAATTAAGCGGGCCACATCCTTCGAACACTTTCCATGAAAATACCTGTAGAACTAACTCAAGTCGCCAGCCGTTCTTCGATGTTCCAGCGAATCAAGGCCGCCGGTCAGTTCCGGGTCTCCAATCAGACGAACAGCTCTTCTCTCTGAACATAATCCAACAAATGCAGTGTGTCTGGGAGCGGAGCCCCAAACATGGGAGCAGTATTAACAGTTGTCGTGGAGTGTAAAGCTTTCTGGTTCGAAATAATATTCCCAGCTTTTGAGAAGCTCTCCTTGCTATGCCTGCAACATGTTCATGCCAGGACATATTTACTCCCAAATTAACGCCCAAGAAATTGAGTGACGATGCTAGGGGAACGGAGTGCCCCGACATGAATATGTCTGGTTCAGCAACGTTAACTTTTTTAAAAAAAACTGCCGCCTGGGTTTTTGTAGTGTTAAATTTCACTTGGTTACTGTCACCCCAAGATAGAATTTCTTTCAGGTCTTTGTTAAGTTGAGTAGCCGATGTCTGAGAGTTCAAAGTGAATAACGAGATAAGCGTACTCTCATTTGCAAGGCTGTATATTGGATTCCGGCCGGTCTTTTCCAGCAGATGGTTAATGTAAATGAGAAAGAGAGTAGGAGACAGTATGGAGCCTTGGGGCCCACCGGCGTTGATAGTGAAGGTGTTAGAAAGAAATCCGTCGTTCACCAGTCGCAAAGAACGCTCTCTGAGGAAACATGAGAGCCACAAACAGGACTTTTCAGACATACTATAAGAGCGTAGTTTACCCAACAGTCCATCATGCAAACACGGTCGAATGCCTTGGATCTATCAAGAGCTCGAGATTCTTCAAAGTGTTCAATTGCGTTGTTCCAAACATCTCCTGTTGATCTATGTTTACGAAAGCCATATCGGTGATCGCTAATAATGTTGAATCCTTCAAGATATTTTAGAAGATGCTGATTGATAACCTTTTCCATGACTTTCGATACTATTGAAAGAAGTGCGACTGGTCGGTAGTTTTTAGGCAAAGTCTTGCCTTTTTTAGGTATCGGCTGAACTGTGGCACATTTCCAGCAGGAAGGAAATATTCCCTTTCTGTAGGATAGGTTGAAAAGTCTACAGAAAACTGGTGTTAGTTCCCTCGCACAGTTTTTGTGAACTATGGCAGGTATTCCGTCAGCGCCAGAAGCCTTTTTGGTGTCTAGCATTAAAATGCGCTTTATGATACGCTGTCTGAAGACAAGATCGGGCATCCTTGACTGCAATATGGGAATAGTAGGTGGTGTTTTTCCTTGGAAATCGAGAGTAGAATGTGAAGCAAAGAGTTCCCCCAACAAGTTCTCTTTCGCATCAGGTGTCGTTGCTATAGAATTATCTGGCTGTATAAGTGGTGGTATGGTGGATTTGGTGACATTTTGACTAACTATTATTATTATATTGTTATTTATCTAAAACCTTTTTTTAATATATATTTAATATTGTTATCAGTTGATATGTAACAATGTTGATAAATAAACATAATATTAACTTAAAATATTGAAAAATTATTGACCCTACAAATATATTTTTGTTAAATATACATAAATCTTTTAAATAATAACGAAAAAAATAATAAATATCAAGATACAAATGCAAATTTTTAATTTATTCATTTAATATTTTTATTTATAAATGCTGTTTGAATGTTGGTGCGTAAAATAAGACGGCATAAAGCGTTGCCAAATTGTGATATGTGTCCCTCACTACACGGTTATTCTTTTAACAAATATCAACTTTAAATATTTATATCTTTTTAACAAATCGATACAAAAAATTAATTTTTTTCTACTAAATATTAGTTTTTTTAAAAAATTCTTCAGAAAAGTTTTTAAGATATACACGAAACTATGCCTTTTTATATACTTCATTGGCCTATTACATGTTAATTGTGTGCACTTTAATTATGAATATCTCGCTTCACAATCGGTCATTTTTTTTTTTAATTAAATGAAAAACATTTAGATTAACATCATATTCCAATTTCATCAAATTCTTAAGAAAAGTGGATTTATGAGTGAACTACCTTAATAATTTCTGCATGGTAATCTAATATATGTTCTACGTTTAACCCTAATCGTTCATTTTTAAATCCCAATAATGTACCAATTGTTTCATTCTAAAAGATTATCGAAATTGATTATTGACGTTTATGGTATTTTTATCGTAAATCATTAAATCATTTATTTAAGTAATGGCGTTAAAAGTTTCAAAATTTACTAGTTCGATAACATACTCAGTATTGTCTTCCAGATATTTAGGAGGATTAAACTCTGCCTTTAGACTGTCAGAATTGCCACTTTAAACAAAATTGGGTGACATACCACCCTAATATTCTCGCAAAGAATAAAGTAGGACTTGTTATCATGTGTTATAATAGTGCAGTAAAAAAAGCTCTGGGGTATCACCAGCAGCATTGTTCTGAGTTTTAGACCTCAAAAAACGTGTGCTCTTTTGTTTATAAACTATTGAAGTTTTCAAAACGCGTTTTTTGAGCTTAAAGTGCGAATAACTCCGGTATATATATATCTCGGATCGAGACAAAAATAAAACCAAACTCATCGTAATGAAATTTCCAACAAATTCTTGTTAGTTTTAAGTCGCTCAAATCTGTACATAACCTACAAAATTGACAAAACCGGCAAATAACTGTTTTTTTTTTTCATTTTATTGTTCAGGCCGACTGAGTGAACCGATCAGCTTGAAATTTTCAGAAAGTATGCTTTTTGTTGTAGTAAAAATACCCTGAAGTTTTGGTTCACAAAATCTTGAACCCAGTGGGCACAACTGAATTTGTTATTTAAAATTTGAATTGCTCGTTATTTTATGCCATTTGGTCCAAAATGGCATAAAATAGGCAGCTTTCCTATACCAATAAAAAAAATTTTGTGGAGTAATTTCAGCAGTTTTTTTTACATTTATTTATTAGTCAAATAAAAACAAATTTTCGGTCATTTTGAAAAAAAAAATTGAAAATATTTTATCACATCTGGTAGAGATTCGCGAGACTTTTATTTAAAAAAAAAATCATTTTCGTTAACATTTTTTTTTAAATGTTACTTGTTAAATAATTTCGGAAAGTAAATTTTTATTTTAGTCTCTCGTTTTAACTGTATTTATTTTAAAAACCACCTATGTAAATCTAAACAAATAATACTATTTTTCCTTGGTTCTAATTGACGATCGTATCCACGTTTCATAAAAATAAAAAGTACATATTTATTATAAGAAAAATGTGGCTAAAGTTAAACACAAGTCATCCTGTTAGAACAAAGTTATAAATGAATTAAACTTTTTCAACTTGTTCCTTTTTCATAAGTTCTATCCATGTCTTCGGTCGAGATGTTAGAATTTAGTTAAAATTTAATTTTCATGTTTAGACGTTCCTGAATATTCCGCATTGGCTGGAACTTGCATTCTAATTACAACCCGAAATAAACTACTTTGCAAAATTTGAACTTTTTTGTTGCTTTTCTTATAAACATACAATAATCTCTTAGGATACAAGAAATGAACCAAAGGTTTTGAGAAATTATGTAATACTTCGTTTGACCCCTATCTTTGTATCCAGTAACACATAGCGTTTCCAATAATACTCTTGTCCTCTAGACGTATCAAGTATTATTTAAAATGGTCTTAAGAAGGAAAATCTGAGAATATCTGACCGTTTTTGTGTCTTTTTTTGAAGTGAGTTAAGCTAAATTTGAGCAAAATATTAAAAGTTTCTGAAGGTAAATTGAAAGCTGACAACCACGTGGGTGTGCAAAAGTAAGTTTTATTTGAAAAAAAAAAATTATGTAAAGGAAATATAGGCCGTCAAAATCCTATAAAAAGTACATAGATTGATAGTTCATTCAAAATATTCATAATCACTTATTTTCAATAAAAATGACTTACTCTTACATCCATATAGAATCTAAATTTAAAAAACGTAATTTAAATAATTAATTAATTTATTATTAATTAAAATTATTAATAAAATATTATAAAATAATATAAAAAATAATAAAAAAAATATTATAAAAATTAAAAAAATTAAAATATTAATAAATTAATACGATCAGAATTTATTTTAGTAGGTGACTATGCTTTCGAATAATCTTAGTGACCGAAAAATATTTGTCTCTACTGCCAGTACTGCCAGAAGTTTATCCATAATTCGTTGATTGTGTGCCTCCTTGGTTGGATAATTTATTTGAATCTCTTCCTGGTACGAACGAAGATGTTACAATTTATGACGTTAGGATTTTCACGCCATTGTAGGCAGACAAAATGTTTAGAAGTCACAGCTTCTTTGCACTTTCGGTTGAACCAAGGCTTGCCGTTGGAAAGACATTTATTCGCAGAAGGTATGTAAGCTTCCATGTCAGCCAAAATGACAGAAATCTAAACAAGGGAGAGTTAGTAAATATTCAATGAGTTCTTTCGATTTAACAGATATGTATTGCCACATCTTGCTCGGTATAGGCGCCTCTTTGTCACTGGTCACGAATACTCGATGTCGAAAGCATTTTATGATTGGAAGAACCTAACGTCAGATTTACGGTGATGGAGTAAATCTCTGGATTAGTAGTTAAAAAAAAATTAAAAATATTGGCGAACCATCCATCATGATTAGGAATCCGTATTGGTTCATTATTACGCTGAAAAAAACCACAACTGGTTGAGAATGATTCGGTTTCATGGTTTTATTCGTTAGTTTAACTACCCTGTTTGATTAAATTGAATCCTAACTGCTATAATGAAACTATAAAATTTCTTAGATTAAGATTATAACTAAGCCCGTTAAGATCTGATACCTTACAACTTGTTTTGAAGCTCGCACATTAATTCCTTTGCTTCGATCAAATCACAGTCTCTAAAAATATTTTTAACACAATAGAGTATTCTATTGATCCTTGAGTTTTCTGAGATTGACGATTGATCTAAGATGTTTCTGTTGACAAATGCATAGCTCTGTTAGTTTTGTTATTAAAAAAAAACTAATAATAACATAGATTTAAAAAAAAATTAACTGTATCGTCCTTTAAATTTTAAGTAAATTCACAAAGGACAAAAAATATGTCCAGTTGTGGTATTTGTGATATTTAAATACTTAAGCCAATTGATGTGGACATTAATGTCGTCCAGGATAGGAATTTCGGCACTTGGATAATTAATCCGTAAATGATCGATGGTGTCTGCAAGAGACGCGAAAAGTGTTCTAAAGTTAGTATCACTTGGTGGTCGATAGAGCCTTCAGATAAATCTTGGAGGTGTATTGAATCGTTATTTTTAACTACATACCATCAAAGTTCTGAGGCTCCAGCTTTTTAGCAAGAGCTTCTGACAAAAAAAAACAGTTTTCAAAGTTACGCCTACGTCGAGAATAGAGGTCGCACCCAGGATAGAGCTGAACTGATTTTAGTTTCGCAAAGAGCGAGTGCATGAGATTTATTTAATTGCAGGTGTTAGTACAGGGCGTCTAAAGCCCGGCCCCGATTTATGGAAAATTGTTGGATATTTATTTATTTTTTAAATGCATGTCAAGGAGCATACTGACGTATTTGACATTTGGTAATGAAAACGACGCTGGGCGCAGCGACGTCAAACAACTTTTTTTTCCATCGACATTTTTTCCTTAAACTATTTTTTTCTAATTTGTTTTGCAAAAAAGTTATGCAACAAAAACCCTTTAAAATATTATTTTTTGGTCATCGCAGTTGCCATAGATCGTATACCACGTTTGGCCGTCTAGTAGGCGGCTGTCAAACTTTAATCTGGCAGCTCTTGTTTGCACACCTATTCAATTCAATAGAGTTAAACTAAGTAAACAATATGTTAATAGCTTCTGGTTGAAGTGGTTTTCCATGTTGAAAAAAATAGATATGATTCTTATTTATGAACTTGCCTCAAACTGTATCGAGAACGTTACCCCGACAGGTATATCCCGGATAACACTATGTTTTGTCGATTAGAATAAAATTTGAGGAGCAATATGGATGCATTTTCTGGACAGAAAAGTATTTCTAGACAAAAAACTGTTTTTACAGATGAAAAAGTACCCGCAATTATGCAATATTTTCAAAACCATCCACATAATTCAATCAAACAAGCAAGCAGGCAATTGAATGTATCTTATGGGGGCTATTTAGAAATCTCTTAAAGCTTACAAATATCATGACTATAAAATGCATAAACTTTTAAAGCTTACAAATATCATGACTATAAAATGCATAATCTTCAGTTATTAACACAATTTGTTTCAGAATCAAGGCCATTATGAGGTTAATGTATGGTGTGAGATAATTGCGAGACATTTGGTTGGACATACTTTTTTGAGGAAACACTAACTGGAAATAGATACTTTAATTTCTTGGTTAACACTCTACTAGTTTTATTAGTAAATGTTTCCTTTATTTTAAGTGGTATGTGGTATATATATATATATATATATATATATATATATATATATATATATATATATATATATATATATATATATATATCTATATATATATATATATATATATATATATATATATATATATATATACATATATATACATATATATACACGATACGAGATTTACACGATCACCGCAAATCCGCCGGTAGGTTCTTCCGACCATAAACTGCTTTCGACATCGAGTATCCTGCCAATCAGTGACAGAGAGGCGACTAGGCCGCGCAAGATCTGGCACTACAAATCTGCTAAATGGGAAGATCTCATGGACAATTTTCGAACTTTCCCTTGGATGGACGTTTGTTTTCGATCCGACAACCCATCTGACTGCGCCAGGGAGGTCTCCGATGTTATTTTGGCTGATTTGGAAGCTTACATCATTTTTTCGAAGAAATGCCTCTCCAACGGCAAGCCTTGGTTTGACCGAAAATGCAAAGAAGCTGTTGCTTCTAAACATATTGCCTAACGACAATGGCATGAAAATCCTAACACCATAAATCGTAACACCTTTGTTTGTGCCCGGAACAGATGCAAAGGAATTATCAACGAAACCAAGGAGGCACACAATCAACGAATTAGAAACAAACTTCTCGCTTGTCCCAACAATTTCAGGTCATTTTGGGCAGTCGCTAAGGCAGTTAGTCAAAATTTCACCAAATCCACCATACCACCACTCACACGGCCAGATAATTATATTGCAACCACACCTGTTGAGAGAGCGAACTTGTTTGCTGCTTCACATTCTACTGTGGATTTTCAAGGAAAAACGCCACCTGCTATTCCCATATTGCAGTCAAAGATGCCCGATGTTGTCTTCAGATAGCGTATCATAAAGCGTATTTTAATAAAGTTAAACACCAAAAAGGCTTCTGGCGCTGACGGAATACCTGCCACAGTTCTCAAAAACTGTGCGAAGGAACTAACACCAGTTTTCTGTAGACTTTTCAACCTATCCTACAGAAAGGGAATATTTCCGTCCTGCTGGAAATGTGTCACGGTTCAGCCGATACTTAGAAAAGGCAAGAAGACCTTGCCAAATAACTACCGATCAGTCGCACTGCTTTCAATAATATCGAAAGTCATGGAAAAGGTTATCAATCAGCATCTTCTAAAATATCTTGAACGATTCAATATTATTAGCGATCACCAATATGGCTTTCGTAAACATAGATCAACAGGAGATCTTTTGACTTATGTAACACATGTTTGGAACAACGCAATTGAACACTTTGGAGAATCTCGAGCGGTTGCTCTTGGCATATCAAAGGCATTCGACCGTCTTTGGCACGATGGACTGTTGGCTAAGCTACGCTCTTGTGGTATGTCTGAAAAGTTCTGTTCGTGGCTCTCATGTTTCCTCAGAGAGCGTTCTTTACTAGTGGCGGTCGACAGATTTCTTTCTAACACCTTCACTATCAACGCCGGTGTGCCCCAAGGCTCCATACTGTCTCCTACTCTTTTTCTCATTTACATTAACAATCTGCTGGAAAAGACCCTGAACCCAATCTACAGCTTTGCAGATGACAGTACGCTTGTCTCTTCATTCACTTTGAACTCTCGGACATCGGCTGCTCAGGCGAATATCCCCAGACAGCAGGAGGTCGTTCAACTTAACAAAGACCTGGAAGAAATTCTATCTTGGGGTGACAGTAACCAAGTGGAATTTAACGCTACAAAAAAAGTTAACGTTGCTGAACCCGACATAGTTATGTCGGGGCACTCCATTCTCCTAGCATTGTCGCTCAATTTGTTGGGCGTTAGTCTGGGAGCAAATATGTCCTGACATGAACATTTTGCAGGCATAGTAAGGAGAGCTTCTCAAAAGTTGGAAATATTATTTCGAATCAAAAAACTTTACACTCCACAACAAACTGCTAATTCTTTACAAAGCTCAAATTCGACCAACTATGGAATACTGCTCCCATGTTTGGGGCTCTGCTTCCAAACATACACTGCATTTATTGGATTCTGTTCAGAGAAGAGCTGTTCGTCTGATTGGAGACCCGGAACTGACCGGCGGCCTTGATTCGCTGGAACATCGAAGAATGGTTGGCGACTTGAGTCTGTTCTACAAGTATTTTCATGGAAAGTGTCAAAGGATGTAGCCCGCTTAATTCCTCCCAAAGCGGTGCATGTTAGAAATACATGTCACGCTGGTGCTTCACATCCGTATGAGGTTCAGCTTGTTACTCCGCGTACAACGCTTTTCAAGCAGTCTTTTATATGGAGAACATTATCCCTTTGGAATAATTTGCCCAGCGCTGTTTCCCACCGAGTATAATTTATAGCGATTCAAGAACAATGTGAATCGCTTTTTCCGCACACATGCCGCTCCTGGTGCGCTTTAGGGATTTCCCTGCAGCACGTGTGCTAGACCCATAAAAAAAAAACACAATGGAACACCACCTCATACAACTGCTGCTGTTAGAAAGTATTTGAATGAACAGTTTCAACGAAGCTGGAGAGGGGTTCGCAGCCCAGTTATTCTATGGACACATATGCCACCAGACCTCACGTCGTTAGATTTTTTTTCTTGTGGAAGACTCTTAAAGATATTGTATACAAAACTGCGACAAATTATATTGAGCACTTAAAGGCACAAATATCAGATGCGTGCAATAGTATATCTGGAGGAATTATTTACAAAGCCACTCATCAAGCACTAATGAAAAGAGTGGAAAAATGCATGATAGAAGTAGGAAGACATATAGAAAATTTCTTTTGATATTTTTTTTTTTAATTTTTTAAGTTTCAGACATTTAATTTTTTAAATATGTAATAAGTTAAGTATTGTTAAAAGTTATATAGTTTTTTGTGGTTTTAATAAAAATATTGTATTTTTGTTTGTTATTGTTCAAGGATATTTTATTAAAAGAAAAACCTCAACAGCATAGTAACTAATATTATTATAATTACTGTCAGATCAAAGCATGACAGCCGCCTGCTAGATAAATTGTTTGAAAACCGCCAAACGTGAAATAATATTTTAGAGGGTTTTTGCGGCATAACTTTTTTGCAAAAGATATTAGAAGAAAACAGTTTAAAAAAAAAATATTAAAAAAATTTGGGCTTTCCAATTTACATAAGGTATATTGATGATTACCCTGTATACTAAATTTATGCTCAAAGGACCTCGCACATTTCTTATGGGAAAAGGCCCTCGGTGAAATTGTCTGAAATCGATAAATGTTATTCCTCTTGAGCTCCTGATCCAAAGTTCCCATGGGTACAAAGTCGGGAAAATGGATACATTCAGATATCGGGGTTTGAAAGACGATTTTTGAAGATCTTGTCGATAACAGCATAGAGCCGTGAGGTTGTTTATGTGCCGTTCTTCAGAATATACAGGTTCTCTTTCGGTCGCTGATTCCAAATCTGGTGTCAAAAATGGCATTTGACAGTTGGCAGCTATCAAAAAACTGTCGATTCGCCTTATTTTTAATGAAATGCCCATCAGAATATACATCGGGATGTTTTTACGGTCGCTGATTCCAATTCCGGTGTCAAAAATGACATTTGAAACTTGGCAACTACCAACAAAATGTCAACTCACCTCAGGACAACTTGAAATCTTTGAAATGAGGACCGAAAATGTCCCACTATCAACGTGGGTTTCAATAAATGTCTGTTTTTCTGCATAGATAAAGATTGCCTCAATGTATGATGATTACTTGCTTTATCAATATATGCATATGTCGCATCACAGATCAGTATCGCTTGTGGAATGTCAAGTTGAGGATTGTAGAGGGCGTTTGCGGGATGATGTTGGTTGATAAAGGCATCACGTGTAATCGCTTGAAATCCTATGTTTTTCTGTACAAACCTCTCAGTTAAGGATCTCCAAACAACCTTTACCGCTATACTGACTGCCTGCTACTGGAGTAGTTGAAAAGCACTTTTAAGAATTCAAAAAATAGGCCTTAGCGTAATTTGCACAAAAAAGTCATACGGTCCTTTCCACTTACATGCCGATGAATATTTTGCTCTAAAACAGGGTCGCA
The DNA here is from genome assembly GCA_019049505.1 of Pachyrhynchus sulphureomaculatus. NCBI lineage: Eukaryota > Metazoa > Arthropoda > Insecta > Coleoptera > Curculionidae > Pachyrhynchus > Pachyrhynchus sulphureomaculatus. The sequence goes on along the minus strand of CM032451.1, from coordinate 81,611,522 downwards.
ATAGGTAAATAAATCTTCAAACTCAGAAGAGAACTTGTTAATTGGAAATAAGCATTCGAATTCTGCATCATCAAAATCGACCCCCCCCCCTTTCCTTTCTCGGTTCAGATCGCGTCACCTGTTACAACCCGCGTAAAAAGGCCTGTAAGTGAGGTCCGCGGAATATGTGCCATCTATTAATACAACGAACCCTTGCCATAAAGCGGGAGATGATCTTACCGTTGTCATCAAGATGTCTAGGATAGACCCTAACATTTTCGGGAATGAAGATATCGAAGTGGGCAAAAGTGAAAGCTCGACATTCAGGAGATACACGGACCACATTTTTCGATCGCATTGCAAATAAAACATGCCCTATTTCCTCTTTGAACAGTGACATTGAGTCTTACATGGTCCGCTGTTGCTGCAGCTAACTCTCTTATGAGGCCGTTATTGCAATTCCAACAGATTCGCGTATCATTTACAATATCTTCATTTGGTAAATCTATTGCAGCACGTCGAGCTATAGCGAGCTGTCGTTTTTCTTCATTGTTCCCAATCCGGGTCATTTGTTGATTTTGCCAATGGATATCACAAATATAACAACGTAATCTTCGGCGAAAAACCCTTTGACAACAAGAAATCTTGTGATGTTACGAAATGAGTCAATTGAAATACAATGCATAATAATATTGAAACTATTTGGTGGAAAATATCAGGCAAGTAGCAAATTGTATGAATGACCACAGATGATTTCTCTTCTGTTAAGTCTAGTACATCACAAAATTCCAGTATCTCGTTCAAATATGAGTTACACACTATGGTAATCAATTAATTAAAGAATCAAACGCGTAATGCAGACTGACGATTTCCAGTTGATTCTATTGTTCATATGTATTGTTTTGTGAATCTGACCAAAAGCGTTTTAATATCTAGCATCAATTGCGTAATAGAGGTGTTTTTTAAAGGTTGTAATGTTAAGAATAAAATACGGTATAAACGAATGGATTTCATGACTTCGCACGTGATGACCTGAATCTATGCCTTCAGTTTGAAAACAATTCCGAAGTCAAAAATGTCATTTTTAACACTGGAATTGGAATCAGCGATCGTAAAAACGCCCCGATGTATATTCTGATGGGCATTTTATTAGAAATAAGGCGAGATGACAGTTTTTCGACAACTGCTAACTGTCAAATGCCATTTTTGACACCAGATTTGGAATCAGCGACCGAAAAAACCCTCGTATACTCCGGAGAATGGAGCATAAACAACCTCACGGCTCTACGCTGTTGTCGACAAGATCTCCGAAAATCGTCTTTCTAACCCCGATACCTGAAAAATTGTCCATTTTCCGACTTTATGCCCACGGGAACTTTTGACCAGGAGCTCGAGAGGAAAAATACTAGGCAGGTTTGAAAAGTCCGTGCAAAGTCCGAGAGATGGCACCACCGGCGTGTATCGAGGTCATGTTTAGTTAGTAGCATCTCTTGAATGAACGCACACCAAGTTTCAGCCATATTGGTCTATTTCTTTGTGTTTGGCATTCGTGTGAATCAAGGAAGTCGAGTGATTTTCAAGAAATGGACGAAAAAGAATTTCGTGTGGTGATTAAACATTACTTTATGAAACGCAAAACGCCTCAGGAGACTAAAGAGAAGCTTGATAAACATTATGGTGACCCTGCACCTTCGATTAGAACAGTTTATAAGTGGTTTCAAAATTTTCGGACTGGCCATATGGGCACAAGTGACGCTGAACGTTCTGGACGGCCTCTGGAGGTTACGACTCCAGAAATCATTGATCAAATCCATGATATGGTGATGGATGACAGAAGAGTTAAGGTGCGTGAGATTGCTAGTGCTGTGGGCATCTCGACTGAACGGGTACATAATATTTTGCATAAACATTTGGACATGAGAAAGCTATCCGCAAGATGGGTGCCGCGATTGCTCACGCTTGACCAAAAACGGAATCGTGTGAAGTGTTGCAAGGATGGTTTGCAGCTGTTCCAGAAGAATCCGGAGGACTTTAAGCGTCGTTTCGTCACTGTGGATGAAACATGGATACATTACTATACTCCTGAGACCAAACAACAATCTAAACAATGGGTTACCAAGGGGGAATCTGCACCAAAAAAGGCGAAGACCGTTCCTTCGGCCGGAAAGGTTATGGCAACTGTCTTTTGGGATTCGCAAGGGATAATCCTCACCGACTATCTGGAAAAGGGTAAAACTATTACAGGTGAATATTATTCATCGTTATTGGACCGTTGAAAACCGAGCTGCAAGAAAAACGCCCGCGATTGGCCCACAAGAAAGTCCTTTTCCATCACGACAACGCACCAGCACACACCTCAGCTTTTTAGCAAGAGCTTCTGACAAAAAAAAAAACAGTTTTCAAAGTTACGCCTACGTCGAGAATAGAGGTCGCACCCAGGATAGAGCTGAACTGATTTTAGTTTCGCAAAGAGCGAGTGCATGAGATTTATTTAATTGCAGGTGTTAGTACAGGGCGTCTAAAGCCCGGCCCCGATTTATGGAAAATTGTTGGATATTTATTTATTTTTTAAATGCATGTCAAGGAGCATACTGACGTATTTGACATTTGGTAATGAAAACGACGCTGGGCGCAGCGACGTCAAACAACTTTTTTTTCCATCGACATTTTTTCCTTAAACTATTTTTTTCTAATTTGTTTTGCAAAAAAGTTATGCAACAAAAACCCTTTAAAATATTATTTTTTGGTCATCGCAGTTGCCATAGATCGTATGCCACGTTTGGCCGTCTAGTAGGCGGCTGTCAAACTTTAATCTGGCAGCTCTTGTTTGCACACCTATTCAATTCAATAGAGTTAAACTAAGTAAACAATATGTTAATAGCTTCTGGTTGAAGTGGTTTTCCATGTTGAAAAAATAGATATGATTCTTATTTATGAACTTGCCTCAAACTGTATCGAGAACGTTACCCCGACAGGTATATCCCGGATAACACTATGTTTTGTCGATTAGAATAAAATTTGAGGAGCAATATGGATGCATTTTCTGGACAGAAAAGTATTTCTAGACAAAAAACTGTTTTTACAGATGAAAAAGTACCCGCAATTATGCAATATTTTCAAAACCATCCACATAATTCAATCAAACAAGCAAGCAGGCAATTGAATGTATCTTATGGGGGCTATTTAGAAATCTCTTAAAGCTTACAAATATCATGACTATAAAATGCATAATCTTTTAAAGCTTACAAATATCATGACTATAAAATGCATAATCTTCAGTTATTAACACAATTTGTTTCAGAATCAAGGCCATTATGAGGTTAATGTATGGTGTGAGATAATTGCGAGACATTTGGTTGGACATACTTTTTTGAGGAAACACTAACTGGAAATAGATACTTTAATTTCTTGGTTAACACTCTACTAGTTTTATTAGTAAATGTTTCCTTTATTTTAAGTGGTATGTGGTATATATATATATATATATATATATATATATATATATATATATATATATATATATATACATATATATACATATATATACATATATATACATATATATATACATATATATATATATATATATATATATACATATATATATATATATATATATATATATATATATATATATATATATATATACATATATATACATATATATACATATATATATATATATATATATATATATATATATATATATATATATATATATATCAGGGAGTTCGCCAGTCTTCTTGATCTGTTTTTAATCACCAATCCGGAGATTTACACGATCACCGCAAATCCGCCGGTAGGTTCTTCCGACCATAAACTGCTTTCGACATCGAGTATCCTGCCAATCAGTGACAGAGAGGCGACTAGGCCGCGCAAGATCTGGCACTACAAATCTGCTAAATGGGAAGATCTCATGGACAATTTTCGAACTTTCCCTTGGATGGACGTTTGTTTTCGATCCGACAACCCATCTGACTGCCCCAGGGAGGTCTCCGATGTTATTTTGGCTGATTTGGAAGCTTACATCGTTTTTTCGAAGAAATGCCTCTCCAACGGCAAGCCTTGGTTTGACCGAAAATGCAAAGAAGCTGTTGCTTCTAAACATATTGCCTAACGACAATGGCATGAAAATCCTAACACCATAAATCGTAACACCTTTGTTCGTGCCCGGAACAGATGCAAAGGAATTATCGACGAAACCAAGGAGGCACACAATCAACGAATTAGAAACAAACTTCTCGCTTGTCCCAACAATTTCAGGTCATTTTGGGCAGTCGCTAAGGCAGTTAGTCAAAATTTCACCAAATCCACCATACCACCACTCACACGGCCAGATAATTATATTGCAACCACACCTGTTGAGAGAGCGAACTTGTTTGCTGCTTCACATTCTACTGTGGATTTTCAAGGAAAAACGCCACCTGCTATTCCCATATTGCAGTCAAAGATGCCCGATGTTGTCTTCAGATAGCGTATCATAAAGCGTATTTTAATAAAGCTAAACACCAAAAAGGCTTCTGGCGCTGACGGAATACCTGCCACAGTTCTCAAAAACTGTGCGAAGGAACTAACACCAGTTTTCTGTAGACTTTTCAACCTATCCTACAGAAAGGGAATATTTCCGTCCTGCTGGAAATGTGTCACGGTTCAGCCGATACTTAGAAAAGGCAAGAAGACCTTGCCAAATAACTACCGATCAGTCGCACTGCTTTCAATAATATCGAAAGTCATGGAAAAGGTTATCAATCAGCATCTTCTAAAATATCTTGAACGATTCAATATTATTAGCGATCACCAATATGGCTTTCGTAAACATAGATCAACAGGAGATCTTTTGACTTATGTAACACATGTTTGGAACAACGCAATTGAACACTTTGGAGAATCTCGAGCGGTTGCTCTTGGCATATCAAAGGCATTCGACCGTCTTTGGCACGATGGACTGTTGGCTAAGCTACGCTCTTGTGGTATGTCTGAAAAGTTCTGTTCGTGGCTCTCATGTTTCCTCAGAGAGCGTTCTTTACTAGTGGCGGTCGACAGATTTCTTTCTAACACCTTCACTATCAACGCCGGTGTGCCCCAAGGCTCCATACTGTCTCCTACTCTTTTTCTCATTTACATTAACAATCTGCTGGAAAAGACCCTGAACCCAATCTACAGCTTTGCAGATGACAGTACGCTTGTCTCTTCATTCACTTTGAACTCTCGGACATCGGCTGCTCAGGCGAATATCCCCAGACAGCAGGAGGTCGTTCAACTTAACAAAGACCTGGAAGAAATTCTATCTTGGGGTGACAGTAACCAAGTGGAATTTAACGCTACAAAAAAAGTTAACGTTGCTGAACCCGACATAGTTATGTCGGGGCACTCCATTCTCCTAGCATTGTCGCTCAATTTGTTGGGCGTTAGTCTGGGAGCAAATATGTCCTGACATGAACATTTTGCAGGCATAGTAAGGAGAGCTTCTCAAAAGTTGGAAATATTATTTCGAATCAAAAAGCTTTACACTCCACAACAAACTGCTAATTCTTTACAAAGCTCAAATTCGACCAACTATGGAATACTGCTCCCATGTTTGGGGCTCTGCTTCCAAACATACACTGCATTTATTGGATTCTGTTCAGAGAAGAGCTGTTCGTCTGATTGGAGACCCGGAACTGACCGGCGGCCTTGATTCGCTGGAACATCGAAGAATGGTTGGCGACTTGAGTCTGTTCTACAAGTATTTTCATGGAAAGTGTCAAAGGATGTAGCCCGCTTAATTCCTCCCAAAGCGGTGCATGTTAGAAATACATGTCACGCTGGTGCTTCACATCCGTATGAGGTTCAGCTTGTTACTCCGCGTACAACGCTTTTCAAGCAGTCTTTTATATGGAGAACATTATCCCTTTGGAATAATTTGCCCAGCGCTGTTTCCCACCGAGTATAATTTATAGCGATCCAAGAACAATGTGAATCGCTTTTTCCGCACACATGCCGCTCCTGGTGCGCTTTAGGGATTTCCCTGCAGCACGTGTGCTAGACCCATAAAAAAAAACACAATGGAACACCACCTCATACAACTGCTGCTGTTAGAAAGTATTTGAATGAACAGTTTCAACGAAGCTGTAGAGGGGTTCGCAGCCCAGTTATTCTATGGACACATATGCCACCAGACCTCACGTCGTTAGATTTTTTTCTTGTGGAAGACTCTTAAAGATATTGTATACAAAACTGCGACAAATTATATTGAGCACTTAAAGGCACAAATATCAGATGCGTGCAATAGTATATCTGGAGGAATTATTTACAAAGCCACTCATCAAGCACTAATGAAAAGAGTGGAAAAATGCATGATAGAAGTAGGAAGACATATAGAAAATTTCTTTTGATATTTTTTTTTTTAATTTTTTAAGTTTCAGACATTTAATTTTTTTAAATATGTAACAAGTTAAGTATTGTTAAAAGTTATATAGTTTTTTGTGGTTTTAATAAAAATATTGTATTTTTGTTTGTTATTGTTCAAGGATATTTTATTAAAAGAAAAACCTCAACAGCATAGTAACTAATATTATTATAATTACTGTCAGATCAAAGCATGACAGCCGCCTGCTAGATAAATTGTTTGAAAACCGCCAAACGTGGCATACGATCCATAGCAACCGCGATGACCAAATAATATTTTAGAGGGTTTTTGCGGCATAACTTTTTTGCAAAAGATATTGGAAGAAAACAGTTTAAAAAAAAAATATTAAAAAAATTTGTGCTTTCCAATTTATATAAGGTATATTGATGATTACCCTGTATACTAAATTTATGCTCAAAGGACCTCGCACATTTCTTATGGGAAAAGGCCCTCGGTGAAATTGTCTGAAATCGATAAATGTTATTCCTCTTGAGCTCCTGATCCAAAGTTCCCATGGGTACAAAGTCGGGAAAATGGACACATTCAGATATCGGGGATTGAAAGACGATTTTTGAAGATCTTGTCGATAACAGCATAGAGCCGTGAGGTTGTTTATGTGCCGTTCTTCAGAATAAACAGGTTCTTTTTCGGTCGCTGATTCCAAATCTGGTGTCAAAAATGGCATTTGACAGTTGGCAGCTGTCAAAAAACTGTCGATTCGCCTTATTTTTAATAAAATGCCCATCAGAATATACATCGGGATGTTTTTACGGTCGCTGATTCCAATTCCGGTGTCAAAAATGACATTTGAAACTTGGCAACTACCAACAAAATGTCAACTCACCTCAGGACAACTTGAAATCTTTGAAATGAGGACCGAAAATGTCCCACTATCAACGTGGGTTTCAATAAATGTCTGTTTTTCTGCATAGATAAAGATTGCCTCAATGTATGATGATTACTTGCTTTATCAATATATGCATATGTCGCATCACAGATCAGTATCGCTTGTGGAATGTCAAGTTGAGGATTGTAGAGGGCGTTTGCGGGATGATGTTGGTTGATAAAGGCATCACGTGTAATCGCTTGAAATCCTATGTTTTTCTGTACAAACCTCTCAGTTAAGGATCTCCAAACAACCTTTACCGCTATACTGACTGCCTGCTACTGGAGTAGTTGAAAAGCACTTTTAAGAATTCAAAAAATAGGCCTTAGCGTAATTTGCACAAAAAAGTCATACGGTCCTTTCCACTTACATGCCGATGAATATTTTGCTCTAAAACAGGGTCGCAATAGGTAAATAAATCTTCAAACTCAGAAGAGAACTTGTTAATTGGAAATAAGCATTCGAATTCTGCATCATCAAAATCGACCCCCCCCCCCTTTCCTTTCTCGGTTCAGATCGCGTCACCTGTTACAACCCGCGTAAAAAGGCCTGTAAGTGAGGTCCGCGGAATATGTGCCGTCTATTAATACAACGAACCCTCGCCATAAAGCGGGAGATGATCTTACCGTTGTCATCAAGATGTCTAGGATAGACCCTAAAATTTTCGGGAATGAAGATATCGAAGTGGGCAAAAGTGAAAGCTCGACATTCAGGAGATACACGGACCACATTTTCGATCGCATTGAAAATAAAACATGCCCTATTTCCTCTTTGAACAGTGACATTGAGTCTTACATGGTCTGCTGTTGCTGCAGCTAACTCTCTTATGAGGCCGTTATTGCAATTCCAACAGATTCGCGTATCATTTACAATATCTTCATTTGGTAAATCTATTGCAGCACGTCGAGCTATAGCGAGCTGTCGTTTTTCTTCATTGTTCCCAATCCGGGTCATTTGTTGATTTTGCCAATGGATATCACAAATATAACAACGTAATCTTCGGCGAAAAACCATTTGACAACAAGAAATCTTGTGATGTTACGAAATGAGTCAATTGAAATACAATGCATAATAATATTGAAACTATTTGGTGGAAAATATCAGGCAAGTAGCAAATTGTATGAATGACCACAGATGATTTCTCTTCTGTTAAGTCTAGTACATCACAAAATTCCAGTATCTCGTTCAAATATGAGTTACACACTATGGTAATCAATTAATTAAAGAATCAAACCCGTAATGCAGACTGACGATTTCCAGTTGATTCTATTGTTCATATGTATTGTTTTGTGAATCTGACCAAAAGCGTTTTAATATCTAGCATCAATTGCGTAATAGAGGTGTTTTTAAAGGTTGTAATGTTAAGAATAAAATACGGTATAAACGAATGGATTTCATGACTTCGCACGTGATGACCTGAATCTATGCCTTCAGTTTGAAAACAATTCCGAAGTCAAAAATGTCATTTTTAACACTGGAATTGGAATCAGCGATCGTAAAAACGCCCCGATGTATATTCTGATGGGCATTTTATTAGAAATAAGGCGAGATGACAGTTTTTCGACAACTGCTAACTGTCAAATGCCATTTTTGACACCAGATTTGGAATCAGCGACCGAAAAAACCCTCGTATACTCCGGAGAATGGAGCATAAACAACCTCACGGCTCTACGCTGTTGTCGACAAGATCTCCGAAAATCGTCTTTCTACCCCCGATACCTGAAAAATTGTCCATTTTCCGACTTTATGTCCACGGGAGCTTTTGACCAGGAGCTCGAGAGGAAAAATACGAGGCAGGTTTGAAAAGTCCGTGCAAAGTCCGAGAGATGGCACCACCGGCGTGTATCGAGGTCATGTTTAGTTAGTAGCATCTCTTGAATGAACGCACACCAAGTTTCAGCCATATTGGTCTATTTCTTTGTGTTTGGCATTCGTGTGAATCAAGGAAGTCGAGTGATTTTCAAGAAATGGACGAAAAAGAATTTCGTGTGGTGATTAAACATTACTTTATGAAACGCAAAACGCCTCAGGAGACTAAAGAGAAGCTTGATAAACATTATGGTGACCCTGCACCTTCGATTAGAACAGTTTATAAGTGGTTTCAAAATTTTCGGACTGGCCATATGGGCACAAGTGACGCTGAACGTTCTGGACGGCCTGTGGAGGTTACGACTCCAGAAATCATTGATCAAATCCATGATATGGTGATGGATGACAGAAGAGTTAAGGTGCGTGAGATTGCTAGTGCTGTGGGCATCTCGACTGAACGGGTACATAATATTTTGCATAAACATTTGGACATGAGAAAGCTATCCGCAAGATGGGTGCCGCGATTGCTCACGCTTGACCAAAAACGGAATCGTGTGAAGTGTTGCAAGGATGGTTTGCAGCTGTTCCAGAAGAATCCGGAGGACTTTAAGCGTCGTTTCGTCACTGTGGATGAAACATGGATACATTACTATACTCCTGAGACCAAACAACAATCTAAACAATGGGTTACCAAGGGGGAATCTGCACCAAAAAAGGCGAAGACCGTTCCTTCGGCCGGAAAGGTTATGGCAACTGTCTTTTGGGATTCGCAAGGGATAATCCTCACCGACTATCTGGAAAAGGGTAAAAACTATTACAGGTGAATATTATTCATCGTTATTGGACCGTTGAAAACCGAGCTGCAAGAAAAACGCCCGCGATTGGCCCACAAGAAAGTCCTTTTCCATCACGACAACGCACCAGCACACACCTCAGCAGTTGTGCTCGCAAAATTAATGGAAATAGGATTCCAACTCGTTTCACATCCCCCCTATTCTCCAGACTTGGCTCCCTCGGACTACTATTTGTTCCCCAATTTGAAGAAATGGCTGGCGGGACAAAGATTTTATTCAAACGAGGAGGTGATTGCAGACACTAATGGATATTTTGCAGACTTGGACAAATCCTATTATTCGGAAGGGATCAACAAACTAGAACATCGTTGGACGAAGTGTATAAGCCTAAAAGGAGACTATGTCGAAAAATAAAAAAGGTTTACCCCAAACACATAAGTAGTTTTTATTTTGGCACCGACTTTTCAAACCAGCCTCGTATATATCGATTTTAGACAATTTCACTTCCCATAAGAAATGTGCGGGGTCCTTTGAACCTCGTATATTATAGAAATCTACTTTAAAATTATCATCTCCACATGTTTGCTCCCCCGAATTAGCCCCCACCCGGAGTTCCGAACGGGTGGGGGCTTTCGAAATTTTTTGATACTGAGAGCCTCATCATGCTATTGTTTTGCCATTCGAAATCTTGAGACATCTCTACAGTCTCTAAAATATTTATAATATTTTAATTCATATGCTAGCTATGCAGAATTCAATTTCTGACACTAGCGGGATTGTTCCGATGATTCTCATCAACTGACATCTTCCTCACCAGCAAAGAAACCTAATTTAACTTTACATTTTTACCCGTTTGGAAACTGCTATTTTACGGTATCTCGGGGTACAAGTGTGTGTATGCAAAAATCGCGGAGGATAATTTTTCCAGGAGAACAATATTTTCCCTTTAGCAAGGGAAGTAAAAACAATAATGTAACTATTGAAGAAAATTTCGGCCATTTTAACCATTTAAACTTAACATTTTTTAGGTTACTTACTCTGTTACCAGATCTCAATCCCTTATACATAATATTTCTGTTAAATCGGGAAATAGTGAACACGGAAATAGTAGTATCTTATGATACCCAAATCCCTTCACCTCTCTCTTTATTTATAACTAATTAGCTAAAATTTTACACAATAATCTAACTAAAAACCAGGAAAGATTCTCATAATAATATTGAAACTATATAATATTTAATGATCTCCACTCTTTTAACCTCTTCCCTAATTAACATTGAAAATAACACAATAAATACGAGATCATCCTTCTAAGTTCCTTTCCCACTCCTTACAGTTTGCATAATTATTTACTGTAGATAAATAATTATGCTTATTCAGGTTAGTTCACAACCAAAATCTGGAAAAATCCCATAATACTATTATTAAAATCACATCATATTTGACCACTTTTACCTTAGCCCCCTATTAAAATTAATGAAAAAATAACTTATTTTCAGATTGTTCCAGTCCAAAAACCCTTAAAACAGACCCATAATATCATATAGATGAAGC
>CM032451.1:81592612-81595112 GCA_019049505.1 Pachyrhynchus sulphureomaculatus | reverse complement strand
ATCCCTGAAGAAGCTGCAGAAGATCCAGGACCATCTGAGAGCAAGAGGATGCAAGTTTCATTTGCAAGGGGCGTTAAAGAGATTTTAAACATGAAATTGTCCATTTTATTAGATCGATGTAAGGTATCCAACAGAAATGCCACGAGAATTTTAATAGCTACTCTAGAAGCACTAAACATTGACCCTCTTGAGTACAAAGTCTCGAAAACTTTATTACATGATAGAAGGCAAATGTTCAGAGAACAATATAATAAAAAAATTTTTGATAAAGTAAACATTCCTGAAAAAGAGCCCGTGGTTGTCCATTGGGACGGTAAACTTTTACCGGGTGTTTTAAAAAATGAACAATGTGAGCGAATAGCTATAGCTATTTCATATGGCGAAAAGGAACAGCTGCTGGGAGTTCCTGTAACAGCAAACAGCTCTGGAGAGGAGCAAGCCGTAGCCGTATATGAATGCCTACATGAATGGGGTCTTCTCAACACCGTCAAGGCGATGTGCTTCGACACTACAGCATCCAACACGGGAAGACTCAAAGGAGCATGCGTCATATTGGAGCAAATGTTAGGAAGAGAATTGTTATACCTAGCTTGCCGTCACCATATCTTGGAAATTCTGTTAAGAGGCGTATTCGACACAAAAATGGGATCAACTACTGGACCTCATCCAGACATTTTCAAGAGATTCCTCACTGCGTGGCCCAAGATAGACAAAGGAAAATACGACACAGGTATCAGTGACAATCTAATACAAAAGCAGAAGTAATTGCAAATGTTACTGCTGAATTCGAGACCAAATTAACTGAGAGCCACCCCAGAGATGACTACAAGGAGCTATTGCAGTTGGTTCTCGTATTTGTTGGATCACTAGATGCCAATGTTGTGGGTTTTAGAACTCCAGGAGCCATTCATCACGCTAGGTGGATGGCAAAGGCTATTTACTGCTTAAAAATGTTCGTTTTTCGTCGTCAATTTAAGATGTCTAAAGAAGAAGAAAGTTCTGTGCGTGCCATTTCTGTTTTCCTAGTTAAAATTTATTGTAAAGCTTGGTTCAATGCTCCAAAAGCTCATCTTGCACCAAAGCAAGATTTAGGTATTTTGCATAGTCTGTTAGACTATAAAGAATGTGACAACGACATTGCAGAAATAGCCCTGACCAAATTTTCGAACCATTTGTGGTATTTGAATGCAAAGTTGGTGGGATTATCGTTTTTTGATCCCACCATTACAGACGATGAAAAGTTGTTAATGGCTAATAAATTGCTCATTAGCACAGATGAACCATCACAGCACGCGAGGGTTGTAAATCCAAAAGTTAGGAAAGAAAACTTAAAAGAGGTAGTTGATGGAGGATTGGTAAATTTACTTACCAAAGAAACGTTTACATTCTTTGACCAATTTAATATAAAAACAGATTTTCCTAAGATAACATCCAAACACCTGGCCTCAAAATAATGACTTCCAAGAAGGATTGAAAATTGTCAAAACATTAAAAGTAGTTAATGATATGGCTGAGCGTGGTGTTAAATTAATAACCGACTTTAACGACCTTCTGACAAAAGATGAAGACCAAAAGCAATATGTCCTGCAAGTTGTAAGTAAATGCCGAGCATTATATCCTGACGTTTGAAAAACTACTTTAACAAAAGCTCTAGAATAGATTAGATAACTATGTAAAATTATCAACTCATGTAGGTACTAAGTCTGTATCTTTTCTGTGTCTGTTTTGTATGTATTATATACCTAATTTTTATATTTTAAAATAAAAAATGTCATTGGACTTATCAGTATTACTTGTTTTTTTTATTATTATTTCTACTTTAAACTCAAAAATATACCAAAAAAAAGCAAAATTTATCACTTAATAACAAAATATACGAAGTATGCTCCTAGTGGTACCAGGTCACGTTTTTGGGGCTAAAGGCTGTTGTAACTCGGTTTGACTTAAAATAACAACAATTATGTGTAGAATATAAATTTTGAAGAACAACATTAGCTTTCTTTTGAGATATTAAGCGTGTTTCTATTATTTACCGTTCTGGAGTTATGGCTCCATATGTCAGCTTTTTGGCAAAAAATTTGGATTTTTTTCAAACTTTGAGCGACGAGCGGCACGGGTTAACGTCGTTTTATATATACATATATATATATATATATATATATATATATATATATATATATATATATATATATATATATATATATGTATATATATATATATATGTTTTCACAAGCTTTCATTTGACACCACACTCGATGACCAAACTTTGAGCGACGAGCGGCACAGGTTAACGTCGTTTAATCGAGCTCAAATTTCGGCTATCTCAATATCTGGAAAGGGGAATCGTTTTTGTGGGGTCCAGACGAACAAGATTCCGACATTTTTTTTCCCCCTCTATGAGATCCGGTCACTCTAATATATATATATATATATATATATATATATATATATATATATATATATATATATATATATATATATATATATATATATATATATA
>CM032451.1:81562612-81587612 GCA_019049505.1 Pachyrhynchus sulphureomaculatus | reverse complement strand
TATATATTTTTGAACTCGTGTTTTTACAAGCCTTCATTTGACACCCCTCTCGATGACCTGGTAATTTTTTTTTTTACTTTCGATTTCACGCCCCAAAACTTAAGTCAAAATTTAATTTTCAAAACTACACAGCTCTGAATTTAGACCAGCAAGAAGTACACAAGACCACATATTTACACTGAAACAGATTATTGAATAAAGATCAAAACAAAATAAAAGTCTACACCTTGCTTTCATAGACTTAGAAAAAGCATTTGACAATGTGCCGAGAAATAAAGTGTGGAAAAAGCCTAGAAAATAAAGGAATAAATAAAAAGACAATAAGAATCATAAAAGGAATATACAGCAACAATGTGCAGTAGGTTTGAGGCAGGGGGGGGAAGCTTGAGCCCAACATTGTTCACTGTATACATGGATGAAATAATCAAGAAATGCGAAATAAAAGTGAAAAGAATGACAATTGGATATTAGAAGCTACAAAGAATAGAAATATCTGAAGCGGCTTTTGCTCATGATATTGTGCTAGTGGTGGAAAATAAAAGACAATTATAAGGAAACCTCGATATTTGGAATAAAGCGTTTAAAGAAGAAGATATGAAAATTAATATAGATAAAACGAAAGTAATGACAATGGAAAACCAACAAACGAATATTTACATAGAATGGAATAAAATACAACAACTGGAACAGTATAAGTATTTGGGAGTGATAATGGATGAAACTGGAAACAAGACAAAGAAATTAATGAAAGAATCGAAAAAACGAACAAACTTTACTGTGTAATAAATAGTAAATTCATTAGAAAGAAAGAAGTGACAAAACAAACAAAAATAAAGTGTTCAAAGCAATTTATAGGACAATCTTAACATATGGATGTGAATCATGGACAATAACAGACAGGTAGAAAAACAAGATACAAGCCGTCAAAATGAAATACCTGAGAGTTACACGGAAGGACAGAATAAGGAATACAGAAATAAGGAGAAGGCTGAGAGTACAAGCAATTGTAGAATATATACAACAAAACAGCTGGGATGGTGGGGACATATACAGAGAATGAAGGATGACAGACAGGTGAAACAAGTGTATGAAGCCCGAATACAGGGAAAATAGAAACGAGGAAGACCTAGACAGACCTGGAATGGGAGTATTGGAGGAGAGAAGGGAAAATCCTGGAAAGAAGTAGTGAAAATGGCAAAGAATAGAGATAGATGGAAGAAGTTTATATGTGCAGATTGAGAGGGAAAAAAGAAGAATGTATAACTGCCCTACACCATACGGTAGAAGGGATATACTATTATATATATATATATATATATATATATATATATATATATATATATATATATATATATATATATATATATAAACTATACAGCTCTGATGAGGCCATCAGTTCCTATATTAGTACCAAATTTCAACTTTCCATGTCAAATAGTTTCGAAGAAAATCGCGTGCGACAGACGGACGGACAGACACCGAAGTTATCTTATAAGTGTTTCGTACGGAACACTAATAATGATATATGCACAAGGATTTTTTTAAATATTATATTTTATTAAGTATTTGTAATTTACTGTATGCCCGTTAAAATTATGCAAACAAAAATTTCATTTTAACTTTTACATATTATAAAGCAACCAAAACAAAAGCTATTAGTATCATTGGAAAGCTGAAAGTCTCCTCTTTAAAACGCTATCTTTTAAGTTTTTTTTACACTTTGAAAACAAGTAATTCGACTTTCAAATTAAACCTGTTTGGGAAGCTACATTTTTTAAATCACCTATCCAAATTTTTAATAAATTCTCACGCTGATAAAAAAAAATCTGGAAAAAATCTATCTACTATTTTTTTTTTAATTTCCCGCTCTTTCACGTGGTGCTACTAGTTTTTTTCCGATCCCGATATTTTTTATTTTTCGAGATACCTTAAAACCGATTTTTTTATTTTATTTTGGATTTTGTGGGCTCAGCGTACATCAAACTTTTTTTTATCGTATTCTACGTCCAAAAAAATACCTGTATGCCAAAATGCAGCCTGTTAACATTTAATAAGAGCTCAAAGCCCCTAGCGACTGGGCCAACATATTAATTTCATTACGTTGGTTTAAACTACTTTAAATCTTTTGTTTGATAATTATAATGACCACATTTAAACATTTTAACTTCACTGGAATTTTTATGTCGTAATTTGTTTGATGATTACAATGGTCACGTATCAACATTTCGTATTCGTAAAACTTGCTTTATATTTTGTTTGATAATTATAAGTGCCTTTAAACATTTCAATTGAACTGGAATTTTTATGTAGTAATAGATATGGATTTAAATTTTTCTTTTGTTTTGGTTTGAGAATGACCGTAAAAGCATTTAGCATTTCATTGGAATTTTTTATGTAGTTATAGATGTCGATTTAAGGGAACATTACACTTTCTTGGGTCGGAAAAATCGACTTTTTAGAAAATATCCTATTGGAAAGTATTATATTTAAATAATACTCTCTGAAAATTTCAGAGGAAAATTTCAAATACTTTCGAAGTTATAGACGATTATAGCGCCAAGTGTAAGGCAGGACAAATCGACTGCGCGGCGTGCCAACTTACTTTTCAGCCGTTTACAAAGGTTTTGCAGATAAAAGAACTTACCATAATGGGTATATCTTTTCAGTTTGAGGCAAAACTGTAGCTCCAAAAAAACGGTACACTGGCCTGCTCAGTTCGAAAATATCGCCTGCAGGGCTAACATTACTCAGTAAGGCAGTTTTATGGTAATCGATTTTCAGATGAAAGTAATTCTAATTTTGCCAGTATATCTGCAAAAAAAAAATTGTAAAAACTTCTGATTTGAGCCCAAACGCTGATCCGACTTTTGCAAAGTTTGTGATGGAGACGTGAAATTTTTCAAACGAAACGAAAGAGAAGTAGGTTTAAAGCTTTGTGTTGTGTGTGAATGCGGCGACACACTCACTGACTCTAGCCCCAAAATTGGGAAATCATATGAAATTAATAGACGTTTCATTTTTGTAATGAGATTACTCGGCTGTAGAATCGCTGGAGTAAACAATTTTTGAGACCTGATCGATTTAGGAACAGGCTTTTATGAAAGAACTTATTACAAAATCATCGAAAATATTAAAATCGCAGTTGAGGCTTTATTAACTTGAGAACGAGGCGTATGAGGAGTCGGAAGAAATTTTGTATGAAACCCAGGGGCGTAACTACCGCCGTATCAGCCGTATCAATGATACGGGGCCCCCGAGCTACAGGTGCCCCGACATGTGTAAGCAAAAATGCGTAGAAGGTTATCCACAAATTTTTACTTCTTATTGATAAGAGGCACGTAATGAATGAATAATGAAAATATGGAAATAATGGGGACTTCTTCTTATCCAAAGTTGAAATTTCCCATATAAAGCAATTTTTATTAAAGTAATTAGTATTTTTTATTAAAGTAAAAAATCTAAGCTTGACTTAAAATTGATTTTAACACAAAGTAAAAAGTATTTAATAAAAAAACGTACTTTTAAATTTGAACTTTCAAAATTCGCGCTAAAACGCCAAGTCACGTAATATGACGAGAATGAATCGAAGTCGAGGTGTTCTGACATCTGTGATCTGGCACCACAAGTCACAACACAAAGTTTATATCCAACCAAACAAGTAGTAACCAAGCAACGTCGGCTAAAATACGTCACTTTGTGTTTCAAATTACGTTTCGTTTCACTTATTTTAAATTCAAAGTACTATGTAAAAATAGCTGAATATTTAAAATAACTCGTCAAGTAGGGCTTTTCCATATGATTTTTAATTGAAATGTTACAATACTTTCAAATTATAAGTTTCATGGAAATTCCCTATTACAGGTTTTAGTATAGACGTAGTTTTTAGTATGGCAACTAGAACAAATTTATCATTTGCGAGACGGGATTTCCCCCGGGGGCAGACATCATTTGAAATTATGTTTCTGCGGCCAGAGGAAGTCCCGTTATTTGAATGAGCGATATAAACAATCTTTATACGTTTACTTCAATCTGTACACGTAATTCAAAACGTTCATATGTTGTAAATGTTGTGGTTATTTGTGCATTATTAAATTATTATTCTACAAAAAATGAGTGAAAGAAAAAGAGATTACCCCAGTGGAGCTTGGAAAAGAAAAATTAAACAGAAAAAGGAGGATGTTTTAAAGAAATTGCCCAAAATTTCTTCATTTTTTCAGCAATCAGATATTGTCAATGATTTAGATTGTAATGGTAATGGTAATCTAAGTATACCGAGAAAAAAAATTCTTACTTAAATGTTGTTCACGATACGAAGGGGGGGTACTATGTCACAGGTTGTGGAGAAGCACGACATAATTTTATATGAATTCTGATAACAGTGTTATATAAAAACGAAGATTCAAAGAAAATTAAAGAATTTCATAATATATTTTTTTCGGATAGAGGAAATTTTGATGACAGTCTTACTGAATGCGAACAAAAAATAATTTTTAAATTGGGCCACAAGGATCGTTTCCAAAGGATCCAGAAACAAAGCGATGTTTTTCAACCTTTCATTAGTCATATTTAAATAAGGCTGGTATAAAATGGTTATGTTATTCTAATATTGCAAACAAACCATATTTCAACTTCTGTTGGTTGTTAGCAGATCGCCAAAGCAAATCGTACTCCTCCACATGGATTAATGGTGTTTCCGTTAGAAGCAATTTGACACAATGTATATCTGACCATGAAAACTCACAGCAGCATGTTAACTCGGCTCTATCTTATAATAATTGGTTACAAGGAAATACCATCGATATTTATTTAGAAAGAGAAATCAACAGTAAAATTGCTTTCTGGCGAGATGTATTGCATCGTCTAATTAATGTTATAATTACTTTAGCCTCATGCAATTTACCTTTAAGAGGCCATGATTCTAAATCTGAAAATTTCATTTCAGTTTCACGCTTACTATCTAATTATGATCCTATTTTAAAAGAACTTCTTTTAAAGCCAACGGGTGAAATAAATTACTTAAACTCCACGATTCAAAATGAGATTATTAATTTGCTTGGTACCCCAGTAACGGCAAATATTGTTTTGGAAATTAAAAAAGCTCCATTTCTGGAGATTATTTTGGATACAATACCAGACCTGTCAAAAACTGACCAACTTTCTGTAGTTTTTCGATATATCTATATAACAGAAAATGATGATAATGTACCTAAAGAAATAGAAATCTGCGAGTCTTTTTTGGGATTTACATGAGTAGCCAATTGTAGTGCAGAAGGGCTTAAAACAGAAATTTTAAAAACAATAGAAGAATATGGAATTGATTTGTTCAAATGTAGAGGACATGATTACGATGGAGCAAATGTTATGTCGGGTGTATATGGAGGATTACAAGCCCTTATAAAAGAGCATGCGCCAAATGCCGATTATGTGCATTATGCGACACACGCATTAAATTTAATATTAAATGATGCTGCGAAACACGTTCCGGAAGTATTACAATTTTTCAATAATTTAGAAAAAATATATACTTTTTTGGCAATAGTACAAAACGCTGGTCAATGTTGAGTAACGATTCATCTGAAAAATATAAAATTACTCTTAAAAAGGTATGTCCACTATTAGATGGTCTTCAAAAATGACGCTTTATTCGCTATAAGGAAAAATTATTCATTAATAATGAAGCTTTATACCAACTGAATTTAATTTCAGCCAAAAAAGATAAACGTGACGAATGTAAAAATATAATTAACATTTTAGAGAGCTACGATTTTATAGTGTTTGTCGCCTTTTTTTCTTCACTATTTGAAATCATTAACCTTATTTCTAAAGCCTTACAACATGAAAATAATGACTTAGAAAAAGCTAGTGTTTTACTAATTAATCTTTTGAATAAACTGACAAAAATAAGAAATCACAATTCATTCTATGGTTTGCTAAACGAATCTAGAGATCTAGCAAAAGAGTGGGGTGACAACTGTTTTCAAAAATAAAAGACGAAAGATAACGAAGCGCTTTTTTGATGAGTTATCAGAAGATGAGAGAATTTCAGACCCGGAATCGTACTTCAAAGTGAATGTGTACTATTGCTGTTTAGATATGTTAATTTCTCAAACTAAACGAAGATTTCAGAGCCTCTATGATCTGAGTAATATGTTCGAAGTCTTACAACCGGATAACTCTTATCATTTTCAAACAACAAAATAAAAGAGGAAGCCGGGAAACTGACTAATACATACAATAACGACATATCAGTTGATCTCTATGAACAATTAATTGCTTTAAAAACCTGTTTAAAATTTGAAATTCAGAAAATTCATTCTATTAACTCACAGAATTATTGCTAATAAAATACAATAGCCTTGCCTCCAGTTTTCTGGAGGGAATAACAGCGTGCTTCCTATTTTTGACCCTTCCGGTTACCACTGCAACAGTTAAAAGCTTTTCTAAGCTCAAACTGATTAAAAATTATCTTAGAACTTCTATGGAACAAGAACGGCTATCAGACTTATCAATACTCTCCACAGAAGCAGAAAATATTGAAAAATGGATGTTCTAATAAATAAATTTGCAGAAAAAAAGCAAGAAAAGTGCCTATTTAACTAACTAGGATCCTAGGATCATTGTTTTTAAGTTTTATAATACATACCTCTGTATAGTAGTTTCTTATACTTTTAAATATACTTATTTTCTTAATGCGATTGTTTTTGTTTATTTTGTAAAAAAATATTACCCTCCTTTTGGGCTTCGCCGCAGTCGAGTAAAAAAGGCCTCCAAATAAATTTTGATACAGGGCCCATTTAGGACTAGCTACGCCACTAATGAAGCCGGCATAGCTGATTGAACAAATGTAGACTTTATATGTAAAAATTCGTTTGTCAAAACATTAAACGCGTTTTTCTCAAGACAACGTTTTTGTAATCGGCGTACACGATAACTTAAAAACCATTTAACCGATAGGTCTGAAATTTTAATATGTTCTTCTACACAACAATAGCCCCAGTATAAACTAGAATAAAAAAGGTTGGTTAACTTTTTCCTCAATTTTTTATGTTTTTTTTTTACAAAAAAAATGCTATTTTTGAGATCATTAACTTTGGAGGTCTAACATTTTGTGAATTTTTGCTCAAACAAAAGAATCATAGTCTATACTGCAGTCATAGTCATACCCTTTCTAAGGATACATATATTTTTTCAGACGTTCCAGTGCGTCGCAATCGTGCACGCCAGCAGATTAAAATTTTCAAAATGGCTTCCATGAGGAACCCTATAAAAAATCATTTAAAAAATATGTAAAATTTTTTTTCTTGTATTTGAAGACTTAAAGATATGTCAGAAAAATGTTTTTTTATTAATTGGTCAGTCCCATAAAAATTATTAAAATTTTCGACCGAGAAAGTGTAATGTTCTCTTAAATTCTTCTTATGTTTTGTTTGAAAAAGACAATAAAAACCACTTAATGATTTCCATTTCATTGGAATTTTTATTACTAATTGATATCGATTTACACTAATCTTACATTTTGTTTGAAAATAACTATATATATATATATATATATATATATATATATATATATATATATATATATATATTCTCGTATGGTAACAGTAATGGCAAACGAACATCGCAGAACGTAATTTGCAATTGTGATCCAGCCTCTGTTATTAAGGTGGAAATAACAACTTTCTGTCTTAGTACGTTTAGGCTGCAGCTGCAATTTGTTGAAGTATTCTTCCAATATTGCCAAGCTAATTTGCAAAATATAACCAACAATTTTTTTAAAACTGCAAAAAGCACGGAACAGGGAGGTGAAATTTCGAGGTTCACGTGATTTCAAGTTTACGCGTTCAAAACTGACTTATCGGGGTTTTTGGGGTTGCTAAATGTATTTTCAGGGTCATCTTGATCATGGCACGCTTCTGAGGGGTGAAATTGTGGGTCGGCGGGGGAAAAAAATTAGGATATTCTCCTGAATTAGAGTTACACGTTCAACGCTGGTTCCTCGAGGGTTTCTAGGGTCACTGAGGCTATTTTCCAACCCCCATGTTGGGCAACGGAGTGTTATGCCACCGGTGGAGGCTTAGATATGTTCACAGCTCCGATATTTGGCTATTATAGAGTAGACGTCTCCATTTTCAGAGTTTTCCACTGAGATGTTCTGGATATTTTTTCTAGCACATGTCGCTAAGCCATAGGATCTATGATTCGGAGCAGCAACCAACGAGAAACCTGGGATTTTACTCCTGTTCTCTTCGTCAGTCTCGGTGTAGGTCTCTTAGAGTACCAATATATCTATTTGTCGTTTGTCCAATATTCGAGCTAAATAGGCAGATTTTTCTCTCGAAATACCTTCAATGTTTAGTTGGCAAATCTGAAGAATGTTGCTAACACGTCGGTAACGTTAGTCCTGACGAGGACCCTCTGATATGACTTCTCTCATGTCAGACTGGCTTTAAATGCGATAAAACCAAACGGTTTTTTCATTGAGAGAGGTGTATGACTTGAATGTGGGAGTGGGTGAGGTGAGATTTTTAGATGTATATTTGGATCCAAAGCTGCATTGGGGTACACACATAAGCAGGATATGTAAAGAAATGAGCAAACGTCTTTTTGTACCCCGGAATCTTGTACGCTGTGTATCTCAACAAGTATTACGAAATGCATAACACTCAATGTTTCACTGTCGTCTTGCTTATTCCATTCTCGTCTGGGGATA
Organism: Pachyrhynchus sulphureomaculatus; assembly: GCA_019049505.1. Taxonomy (NCBI): domain Eukaryota; kingdom Metazoa; phylum Arthropoda; class Insecta; order Coleoptera; family Curculionidae; genus Pachyrhynchus; species Pachyrhynchus sulphureomaculatus. The sequence continues at coordinate 81,578,902 of CM032451.1, read as the reverse complement.
CTCTTCATAGTACATTCTTGAGAATCTCCGGTTCTTAAAGCAATATGTTCATTCCTACAGGAGCCATGGAGATGTGCATCGTCATGACACCAGGCATAAGGAGAATCTAATTCCAACATATTGGAGGCTGAAGAGATGTCAAACGAGACCTGGGTACTGGGCGGTAAATTTTTTTAATGTATTACCGTAAAATATTAGAGATCTACCTAAGAATTTGAAAAAAAAAGTTTAAAAAATTCTGGTGGAAAATAATTTTTACTCCATAAACGAGTACCTTAGTTATAAGTTTTATTTTTGAGAAGTTTGTTCCCAGTCTTAATGTTTCTTAAGTGTAAATGGAATAAAAATAGATATTTTATGCACAGTGAAGTCTGCTTATAACGAACCCGTTCATAGCGAATTTTCGGTTAAAACGAACTATTTTATAATGCACGAAAAAACTTGCATAAGACCAATGCAAATTTTTATCGGTTATAACGAACTCCTAGATAAAGCGAACCAAATTTGGATGCTTTGGGTCTATTTATAACGAACTTGCCACTCCCTGTGCTCGATGTCGCGCGACTTGATCTAGGGAATTCACCTAAACTCGCTGGGAAACCTTATTCTACTTATTTCCGCCGCGTCGCTAGTTCGAGCAGTATTATTTTCAATTCACTTGTGTGGTTCTAATACATATTTGATCAAAGTAGCAAAGTGAACGTTTCAGTTCTTATTTTAAAATGAGTACACAAAAACGTAAAGCTTTTACTTCAAAGAACAAACACTGTATTATAAGGAAAATAGAAAATGGAGTTAAACAAAGTAATGCTTGCAAAGAGTTGAATTTAACTAAATCTACAGTTTCTACCATATGGAAGAAGAGGCAAGAAATCTTATCAATCTTTGATAAAAGAAACTTTAATTGTAAAAAAGTAAGAAAATCTACAGATGACCAAGTCGATAAAGGACTCCTTAAATCAGAGGTGTCAAACTCAATTTTGCAGAGGGCCATATATTAAATTTAGAATGTGTAGGCGGGCCAGATTCAAATAAAAAAAATGTACTGAATTATTATAACATTTTATTTATTTAATTATATAGTATATAATATACGGTTGTTAAAAATTATATCAAAGTTATAAAAGAGGGTAATTATTTTGAGCTCGAGGATCCAGATACCTGACTTCTCTTGTTTTTGACAAGCTCATTGATGTCAGGTATCATATTCGTTGTAGTTATTTTAAGAATTGATTGGAGATGTTCATTCGAAAGTCTTGTGCGATGTTTGTTCTTATTTATTTTCATGACGGAAAACATCTGCTCACATAAATAGGTGCTACCAAACATGCAGAGAATGCGTGCTGCATGCTTTTTTAATTCCGGGTAGTTATCCAAACTCTTGAAATATTGTGTATAAAATGTAAGAGCGTTAATCTCTTTAAATTTTTCTTTTAAAATACTGTCCGATTGAAGATCTATCAACTCCATTTGCAAATGAACTGGTGCCTGTGAAGCTTCAAAATTGAATGGATTGTTGAAAATTGGGAATTCCATTTCATTCATTTTGTGAAAGTCTTCAAAACGATTGTTGAATTCCGTGATCAAATTTTGCAGTAGTTGAGAATATTGATCCAATTTTTTTTGGTTCACTGTGCCAAATGATTTTAAATGAGGGAAATGATCCAAAGTTTGATTTTTTACCTGATTTTCCCACAGCCTCAACTTTGTTTCAAAGGCTTGAATACATGAATACATTTGAGTGACAATCAGATTTTTACCCTGTAACTTTACATTCAGATCAGTCAAGTGTTTATTCATATCTACCAAAAAGGCACAATCAACCCACCAGTCATTGTCATAATCAGTTGGGTTGTCTTTTTCTAACATGAAAGCTTGAATAGGATCACGTAATGCAAAAAATTTTCTAAAACTACTCCTCGACTGAACCAACGAACTTCGGTGAAGTAAGGAACATCAGAAAACTTTTCGTCCAAATCTTGTAAAAACTGCCTCAACTGTCGGTGATTTAGTCCTCTGCTCCTTATAAAATTTACTATTTTAATTATAGGTTGCATGACATGGTCCATTTTTAAATGTTTGGATGCCAATGATTCCTGATGAATTATACAGTGAAATCCCACAAAATTCCCCGATGTTTTCTGTTTTAATTTAGTTACAACGCCCGAATGTTTGCCAGCCATGGCAGGAGCGCCATCCGTAGTTGTGCTGCTAAGTATATTCCAGTCGAGTTCATATTCTGCTATCAAATGCTCAATTGCAGAATAAATATCATTTGCTGTTGTAGTACCTGTCAATGGAACGCACTTTAATAGTTCTTCAGTTATTTCAAAGTTACTGTTAATACCTCGTATAAAAACAGCAAGTTGAGCTGTATCAACAGTATCAGTGCTCTCGTCAACAGCCAGTGAAAAGTTTGTAAATTCCTTAATTTTCTCCTTCAGTTGAAGAACCAAATTTTGAGATAAATCATTTATTCTTGAGCAACAGTGTTTCTTGACAGCGAAATATTTTGAATTATTGACTTTTGAAATGGAAATGAAACATCGGCAACTTTCAACATACAGTCTTTAATAAAATCACCATCAGTGAAAGGTTTTGATCTCTTCGCGATTTCTAATGCAATAATAAAACTTGATTTCAGGGCATCTTCGCTCTCAGTATTAGCTTTAGTAAACATCGATTGTTGACCTTGAAGTTTTGATTTTAAAGATGACAATGTGTCCATTCTTATTTTTTCAGTGTAACAATCGAATTTTAATTTATGATTCGTATCATAGTGTCTCTTCAAGTTAAACTCCTTACAAACAGCAACTGTTTGATTGCAAATCAAACACAGTGGTTTACCTTTCCATTCTATGAAAAAATATGCAATTTCCCATTTAGACTGAAAAACTCTGCACTCACTATCAACTTTACGTTTTGGTGACATTATGCCAAAATCGTAACAATTATGGAACTCGACACAACAATTATGGATATCGCACGCGCACGACACAAACAAATGCACAATACCTTCACAATCACTACTTCGCAGTACAACTAAAATCCTTCTCCGACCGTATCGCTTCGATTACTCGACTCACACTCAACTGACTAACGTCGCGCCGACGCACTCCTTTTATAATATCGATAAGGAAGGTTCTAGTCTAGACTCGAAGCGCGTGGAAGATTCTATTGTTCTCAACAAAAATAATAGGGTATTTCCGCTTGTTGCTAAGAGATGGCGTTACTGTCTATCTCTCTCGCTTGTCAAGGCACGTGCTGCCCTTGAAATTACTTATAAATGTAGTGTGCGCATTTTAAAACTTCCATAGAGGAATGGAGTGAAGTCTAAAAGCTCTAAAAAAACATGATTCTTCTTTCTGTGACACATTGCGATCGCGGGCCTTATTGATACGTCCCGGGGGCCGGATGCGGTCCGCGGGCCCTATCTTTGACATCCCTGCCTTAAATGGTTTAGTCAAAATGATGAACATGTTTCTATTACCGGCTATACTTTACAAGAGAAAGCTAGTGAATTGAGAAGGAAAATAGAAAACACCGAGTTTAACTGTTCTAGAAGTTGAATTGAATGATTTAAAAAGCTATATAATATTAGTGGGGGTAAGACAGTAGGAGAAACTGCAGGAATGGATATGACTGTTGTTATCAGTGGTTGGCCAATGTATGGTCGAAAATCCGAGAAAGTTATGAATATGTGGACATTTTTAATGCGGATGAATCGGGTTTGTTTTGCAAGATGACGCCTGATAAGACATTAAAGTTTGTCGGAGAGAATTGTGCTGGTGGAAAATTATCAAAATTAAGGATTACTGTATTGGTAACTGCAAATATGTCTGGAACAGAAAAAAGAAAATTGTTGGTGATAGGAAGATCCGCCAATCCCAGGTGTTTTAAAAACAAACCTTTACCAGTAAAGTACAAATCAAACAGTAAAGCCTGGATGACATCAGAATTTTTAAAAACGAACTGATCGAATGGGACAAAGAATTAGAATTCACAAACAGAAAAATATTACTTTTGATTGACAACTATCCAGAGTACCCTGAAGTTGATCTACAGAAAATAAAATTGGTTTTTTATGCCTCCAAACACAAGTGCAAAGCTCAATCGGTGTGATACATTCTTTATAATGTCATTATATAAAGATTTTACTTACGAAAATGTTAGAGACCATCGATAAGGGTAACATTTTTCTGTAACTCTCTTGGACGCTATAAACTTTATCCATATGGCTTGGAAAAGAATCAGTAGAGAAACCTGTTTTAAGCATGGCGGATTTTTAAGAAAGGAATGTAGATATGACTCAGATGATAAGCTACCGTTGACTCACTGGATTGAAAAACAGCGAGAAGGTCCTACTGATTATCTAGAATTTGTTTACGATGCTGACATTCAACAAAATACAGTGGAAATCGAGATTAAAAAGATGTTAAATCACTTTAATTTTGAAGAATATGTATGTGCTGATATTGAATTAATGACGAGAGAAATATTAACTGATGATCAAATTGTGATATCAGTGACTTCTGGAAAGATTTTAAGCGATAATGACGATGAAGACGAGCTTGGAGAAGGAGATACCATCCATTTCAGAAATGACTAAGAAAATGACTGAAACTAGCAATTTTTTGGAATCTCGTGAAGTTCCTGAACATATATGGAGTAGTTTTTGTGACCTTAACAATTACATGAACACCATTTCCTTTTCAAGTAAAATTGTACAAACGAAAATTACTGATTTTATTTTATAAGCTATGTATTTTAATGTTTTCGTTTACACTCGTATATGAACCAATATACATAATAATAACTTTAGCGTGACTTGTTTTATTTTCCTTTGAACGTTTTCTTTTAATTTAATAATAATTATTATTCATTTTTCTAAGCATTAGCGCCTAGTCTAAATAAAAAAGTAGTGCAAAATGATATTAGATTTTGTTCACCGTTTGTAACGAACTTCGGATATAGCGAACCATTTTTAATGATTTTCTTGGAGTCCGTTATAAACGGACTTCACTGTATTGCAGGCATAGCAAGGGGAGCTTCTCAAAAGTTAGAAATATTATTTCGAATCAGAAAGCTTTACACTTCACAACAACTGTTAATTCTTTACGAAACTCAAATTCGACCAACTATGGAATACTGCTCCCATGTTTGGGGCTCCGCTCCCAAACATACACTGCATTTGTTGGATTCTGTTCAGAGAAGAGCTGTTCGTCTGATTGGAGACCCGGAACTGACTGGCGGCCTTGATTCGCTGGAACAACGAAGAACGGTTGGCGACTTGAGTCTGTTCTACAAGTATTTTCATGGAAAGTGTTGGGGGGATGTAGCCCGCTTACTTCCTCCCAAAGCGGTGCATGTTAGAAATACACGTCGCGCTGGTACTTCACATCCGCATGAGGTTCAGCTTGTTACTCCGCGTACAACGCTTTTTAAGCAGCCTTTTATATGGAGAACATCATGCCTTTGAAATAATTTGCCCAGCGCTGTTTCCCAACGAGTACAATTTACAGCGATTCAAGAACAACGTGAATCGCTTTTTCCGCACACATGCCGCTCCTGGAGCGCTTTAGGGACTTCCCTGCGGCACGTGTGCTAGACCCATAAAAAAAAAAAATTAACATTTATGCAGTATTGCTTTAATCTGAATAGTAGCTACATTTTTACCATACTATATTATTTATTGACGTGTGTAGGACATTTTTTTGTAACTTAGCATGAATATCTATCTATCTATCTAACTTTTGTAGGGTGTGGATGCTGACAGCCTGCTTGTGGCCCACCCTGCATGCGAAGCACTTGTTACATAACAAATGTCATCACTTGGAAATGCAACCGCAACTGCTCAGCACGAAGAAAACGAAATAGTACATTTAAAATTTTCAAATTAACTGGATTTTTCATGTAATAATACATGTCGACTTAAATTCTTCTTATGTTTGGTTTCAAAATCACAGTTAAAGCATTTAAACGTTTCCGTTTCATTGGAATTTTTATGTACTACTTGATGTCGATTCAAACTATTCTTACGTATTGTTTGAAAATCACAATAAGTGCATTTAAACATTTCAATTTCACTGGAATTTTTATGTAATAATAGATGTCGATTCAAACCATTTTTAAGTTTTGAAGTATAATTACAATGCACACATCTAAACATTTTGATTTCATTGGAATTTTTATGTACTAATTGATGCATATGTAAACTCTTCTTATGTTTTGTTTGAAAACTACAAAGAGGCATTTAAAAACTTCCGTTTCACTGGACTTTCTATGTACTAATAGATGTCCATTTAAATCATCTTTACGTTTTGTCTCATAATTACAATGGGCGCATTTAAACATTGTGATTTCAGTGGAATCTTTATGTAGTAACAGATGTCGATTTAAACTCGTTCTACGTTTCGTTTGAAAATGACAATAAGTACAGTTAAACATTGCAATTTCACTGGAATTTTTATGTATTAATAGATGTCGATTTAAAGCACTTTTATGTTTTGCTTGAAAAGTACAATGTGCACATTTAACCATTTCAATTTCACTAGAATCTTTATGTCCTAACAGATGTAGGTTTAAACTCTTCTTATGTTTTGTTTGAAAATGACAATGCGTGCACTTAAATATTTTAATTTCACTGTCATTTTTATGTACTACTCGATGTAGATGTAAACTCTTCTTATGTTTTGTTTGAAAATTACAAAAAGGGCATTTAAACAGTTCCGTTTCACTGGAATTTCTATGTACTAATAGATGTATACTTAAATCAGCTTTACGTTTTGATTCATAATTACAATGGTCACATTTAAACATTTCAATTTCATTGGAATTTTTATGTATTAATAGATGTTGATTTAAACTATCTTTATAATTTGCTTGATAATTACATTGCCCACATTTAAACATTTTAATTTCACTGGAATCTTTATGTATTAATAGATGTCGTTTTAAACCACTTTTATGTTTTGCTCGATAATTACAATGGACACATTTAAACTTTTTAATTTCTCTGGAATTTTTAGGTATTAATACATGTCGATTTAAATTGCTTTCATGTTTAAACTTGTCATTATCATCTTGTATAGACTTCGTATCATCAACAGGATTATTTCTAATAGTCTCCTTGGATATTATTTTATCGCCATCATCTTGGGGGACTGTAGAACTTTCCTGATTTTCTCGGCTAAAATAACTTGATGACGCACTAAAAAAAAACAAAAAGAAACTTTAAAATAAGACGATATTAGTATAACTAAAATTATGTTTTTTGTTAATAAATAATTTATTGAACAAAAGAGGATCTTTTTCATTTCTAAAAGAGGTTTCGTCACTTGTTAGCATTTTAATCTAGAACATCCCAGGAATCTAACTTCTAACATGGAACCGAAGCTTTCACGGCCTTAGTTACATGAGAATTCGTGGTTCTTGGGATTAGATCGTATTAGGCTTAGACCGCACTACGGTTTTTTCCGGCGAGCGCACAGTGATTCGGCAAGAACATGCTAGCGGGACAATATTCATGACGTAATTTCCAGGAACCACTGATAACGACTTGTAAACAACCCCCCCCATTTAACGAATTCCAAGAATTAATTTGTTTATCACCTCATAAAGGTATCTTATCAGGGGGTCAAAGTAACCCTTATAAGAGAGGTCATTTTCATTTGCAAATCAGTTGCATTTTATGCACACTTGTGATAACATATTTTAAAATTGGTAGCAAAGTGAAACGAGTTTTTTGTGATGGAATATTCTGTTGAAGGTATGTACACTATTATGACTTATATTTTTTATAAAAAATATGTATACTTTTGGTGTAATATCAATTTGTAAATGTATAGATAAATCCAGCAAATTTTACATTAATTGTAAACTTTAAAAGTAGCAACTTTTTTTTATCCACCTAGATTTTTCTATATGTAATACCTACAACATTCAGGCACAGATTCATATATATTATAGACCCCGAAAAAGCCCGAAAGTAAAATTATTTTATTTTTTTCAGAACGAGTCGTGACTATGACGAAAATGGAGTTTTTTGAAGAATGGCTAAAACAAGACAAAACTGAACGAAACAGTGGCATCTTTTATTATATAAGTGAAAAATTCAATATGTCTGATGTTTCTGACGATTCTCTAAAACGACTCAAAATGAAAATATCAAGCCTTTCAGCAAAATTCAATCAAAAGTGGACTTCTTTAAAGTGTAACAAAGAAATGTTTCTAATCAAACATAAAGATTGGTTAGAGGGATCCGGAATCGAAATAAAGATGTGTGTTAACCAGCCGTGCACTTCAACATCATCAGCGGCTCTTTCCGTAGGGCGACCCAGAAAATCATTTGAAGACTCATCAACGAAAACGAAGAGACGGAGAGTAGAAGATCTTTTGGAATCGCGAAGTGCAAGTGAGCTTATTACAGCAGCTGAGTTAGCTACTCGAAAAGAAGGGCATCGAAGTGTTGCTAAACAGATCCATAACGTAGCGGTCAGTGAAACTAGAGAAAAGAATAAGTGTTCTGAACAAAGTCGGCAGTTAACACCAGACGAAGCTTTAGCTTATTATGTGGACTCGAAATCGACTTCTCACTCATATAAACAAACAAGAAAATGGTCAATGAAAGCGGGACATCAAGTGTATCCATCGTCTTATAGTTTAGGTAAGTCCAAAGCTTCTTGTTGTACTTCTGACGAATACATTTCTGTGGCTGAATCTCGAGCTGAAATTAAACTTCACGCGATTTTGGATAAAACGGCTGAACGATTAGTTAAAGCTCAGACGGAAGTCATTAGAAGTGTGTTACCTCGTTCATATTATACGTTGGTAAGCAAATGGGGCTGTGATGGGAGTTCGGGGCATAGCACGTATAAGCAGAAATTTGAGAACACTAACGCTACAGACGAATTTTTGTTCGTATACTCATTTGTCCCTTTGAGACTGCTTGATGGCGAAACTGTGATCTGGCAAAATCCAAGACCTTCCTCTACTTTATATTGCCGTCCTATTAAGTTTATTTTTGCCAAGGAGACAAAAGAGTTTACGAAAGAAGAAACTTCTAAAATTTTAGATGAAGTAAGTCAGCTTCTTCCAACATTATGTAACGTTGCTGGATCTCAAATCTCTGTTAAACACGATTTGTTGCTGACAAGGACTGATGGCAAAGTGTGCAACGCCTTAACAGACACAAGTTCAACACAAAAGTGTTATATTTGCGGTGCCACCCCGTCTACTATGAACGAGGAGTCAAAGAAATATCCCAGCAACGAAGAACGCCTTGCATTTGGTTTATCTACTTTACATGCATAGATCCGCACGCTTGAATGTTTGCTTCACATCAGCTGTCGATTAGAAATAAAAAAGTGGCAAGTCAGGGGAGATAACGACAAAGCTATTGTGAAGCAACGCTCACGAGAGATACAAAAAGTGTTTAAAGATCGTATGGGTTTCACTGTAGATAAACCAAAACCTGGGTATGGTAACACAAACGATGGAAACACAGCACGTAGATTTTTTTTTTCAAAGCTGAATTGAGCAGCGAAATTACAGGATTAGACGTAAACCTTATTCGTAGATTTCATGTAATTTTAAGAACTTTGTCATCGGGATATGACATATATTATATAGAATTCGAAAAGTTTTGTGTTGATACTAGAAAATTATACCTTGATCTGTATTCGTGGTATTCCATGTCCGTTACTGTGCATAAAATTCTTGTACACAGCGCGGAAGTTATGAAGTCTTTTCTTCTTCCCATTGGACAACTCTCCGAAGAAGCCCAGGAGGTAAGAAATAAAGACTGTCGTAGATTCCGTGAACGGCACACCAGGAAGCGGTCACGTATTGCCACAAATATAGATCTTTTGAGAATGCTTTTAATTACGTCTGATCCTGTTATCAACTCGTATAGAGAATTACCGCGAAGAAAATTTACTTCTTTGCCATCGGAGGTTCTGCAGTTGATTATCCCACCTTCATTGTCATCCGAAACACCATCAGTAAGTCATCATCACGAATTAAATGAGGAGGATTATTTACTCTCTGAATATTCTACTAAATGGGAGAGCGGTGATGACGACTCATCTGATGGTGATTAGTAGGTTTAAGTATTTTTTTATTGTAATTATTATTCTTATTTTATTGTGTGTTGTAGTTGCTTATAATTCATACCTTAGTATATATGTTATTTAATATTATATTTCTTTTACTTATACACCTTGTTATTGTAAATAATTGATATATAGATACTGTTATTGTACTAATTTATTTTAAAAGAAATAATATTTTGTAAATTAATAAATGTGGGTACTATCATTATGATTTTTATTTTTTTCCTAGAAATTTCTTTGTAAACAAACATGATTGTGCTTTTCACACATAATGAGTAGGTAGACGTATGTAGCTAATTAAAGAATAATTAGCGACAATAGTGAACAAATGAGACACATTAGTAAACCACTTCCGTCTTGCAGCTACATATTTCGATTAATACACATACAGTACACATTTTTCAACTTTTTTTTTTCTTAAAATAGCTTAAGATACCTGGAATATACATAAACAATTGAAATAAGTGAAGAAATAATATTGTCCCGCTAGCTTGTACTAGTCGAGACACTGTGGAGCGGTTAACCGCTCGAGACGCACACACTACGGTTAAAAACCGAGAAACTGGCCGCGATTTTCACAGTTTGAAGATGGATTTCAAGAGAGCAGTACGCCATGTTGCTCTAATACTAAGAAATAGAAAAAGAAGACGCCAACACAAATTTCGCAAATATTGGGTCCAAAGACTGACTAGCCGTAGATTTAAGAAGGGTTTCTTTCATAAGAAATATCAAGATTTAAGAAAACATCCTGAGAAATTTTTCAATTACTATCGGATGTCAGTAGTCAGCTTCGATAAAATTTTGCAAATTGTGCGTCCATACATCACCTTCATGGATACAAAATTTCGCAAATGTATTTCACCAGAGGAGCGCCTGTCTGTTACTTTGAGGTAAGTAAGAAAAATAGATATATTGTACTTTATAGGTATTTTTATTATTCAAAAAACATAATAACATTATTGTTCTTGAAATTGAGATAGATAGTTAGCAGCTGTGGGTTCTTGTTCATTAATTTGTACATATTACAGTAGTTGTGGCTGATCGAGTTCTTAAAGGGAATTCATGGGTGCTTGTAATGTTGATGAAGCAGCAGTATTAAGCGGCAAATATATGGTTTGTTTTGAAGATCTTTTAACAAACTGTGCACCTGTTTGTTGCCCAGTCGATATTATATCTTGACGGATGATCTGTGGCTTCTTAGTTACTGAAAGTGTAGTAGGCACTGGTGGTGAAACTGGTGACTGTATTGGCATGGTGGGAGATGGATGCTATGATTGAGAGACGGCGTTTGCGTAAGTGGCACATGTGATCTTGATCCTTCACCATAAATTGGTGGTGTGAACGGATAGAAAGATTTGGCTTTTTGCAAAATATTCATAATCTCTATCTTAACAAAATATTTCTGGTCATCATTAAGTTGCGTAACACCATACAATCATTTGTGAAAAGTTTATGCATTCGTCATATTCACACGTATTTTATTTTGTATTCAAAAAATCTAACAATTTTTGTTCATAATCATCATTGTTCCTTTGGTTTTTGGAAGCCTTCTTACAGGATGGGGTTTGATTATTATCCGTTGGTGGAAGGTTTTCAGTTATGTCAATATCAGGATAATTTTGTGAAGGAGATGTTATATTGCTGCTGGTCTCCCTTTTTTGTAAAGATGGTACTAAAAACAACAGAGAATCAAAATGAACGTACTTTTTCTTTCCTTATAGCACCTTGGCCAGATTTACCACGTTGCATAGCTAATTCTTTAGCAAGAACTGTCGCGCATATTCCTCCATTTCTTTTGTATTGTACTGCCTGTAACAAAAATAATAATATATTAATAGACGTATGTTTTTTTTCAGGTATCTTGCGAGTGGAAACAGTATGAAGTCTCTGTATTTTGAATATTTGATTGGCGCAACAACTCTAAGTGAAATAATTAAACACACATGCAAGTATTTGTGGATATGTTTGCAGCCTACATATATGCCTGAAAAAAACAGAAGATTGGATAAATATAGCGAATTCTTATTTTGAAAGAACACATTTTCCTAAATGCGTTGGTTCCATAGATGAAAAACACGTAAGAATAGAAAGGCCAGAAAATACTGGTTCAGAAGCCTTCAATTACAAAAATTTAAAATTCTTTAATATTATTAGCTATTGCTGATGCAGACTATTGCTTTACTGCTATAAATGTTGAAGCATATGGATCGAATGGTGACTCTAACGAATTCAAAAAATCGAATTTTGGTAAAAGATTTTTGAACAACAAACTGCATTTACCAGAACCTGCAACATTACCCAATTATGGGGAACTCGGCCCACTGCCATTTGTTTTCGTAGGCGATGAAGCTTTCCCACTTACGGAACACTTAATGAGGCCATATCCAAATAGAAATTGATCCATAAAGGAAAGGGTTTATAACTATAAATTATCCTATGTCGGAAAGGCTGTTGAATGTGCATTTGGAATTATGGCAAATAAATAGCGTATTTTGCATAGACCATTACCAGGTGTACAAGTATGAAATGCGGATTTTTTTTCTAAAAAAACATGTTAAATTCGGAAGAATGATAAAAAGTGCTTTATTCAAAGTATGCTCCATCGTTTGTTATATATTTTTCCCATCTTTCGGGCAATTTGTGAATAGCACGTCAGTAAAAATCTTCCCCTTTTGCTGCGAACCATTCATCGAGCCATTTTTTTCACATCTTCGTACGAACCAAAGCGCTGCTCAGCAAGTGCGTGACCCATCCATGCAAACAATGTGGTAATCGGAAGGAGCCAAGTCCGGTGAGTAAGCTACTTGGGGTAGAACTTCCCAGCTGAGTGCTTCCAACGTGTCGCGAACTGGTTTTGCCGTATGTGATGGAGCATTGTCATGAAGAAAAATGACTTTGTGTTGCCTCTTTCGGTATTCTGGCCTTTTTTCAAACAGAGAACGGTTCAAATCGGTCAATTGTTGTTGGTAACGTTTAGTATTAACCGTTACCCCAGTTTTTAACAGCTCATAATAGACCACGCGCATCTGGTCCCACCAAACACAGAGCATCGTCTTTCTGCCAAAGCGATTCGGTCTTGCGGTCGATGTGGATGGTGCGCCTGAATCTACCCATGATTTTTTGCGCTTGGAATTCTCAAAATAAATCCACTTTTCATCCCCTGTAACTATACGATGCAAAAACGACTTCCTTTTGTACCGAGCGAGCAAAATGTCACACGTGTTTTTGCGCTTTTCCATTTGCCTGTCGTTTAACTCATGTGGTACCCATCTATCAGTCTTCTGAATCTTTCTCATCTCTCGTAGCCGATTGGAAACAGCTTGTTGACTAACGTCCAATTGCTCGGCGAGTTGTTTTTGTGTTTGCGAATCATCTTCGTCCAACAATGCTTGCAATTCCACATCTTTGTATTTTTTTGGCGGTTTTCCACGTTCGTTGTCTGCAACATCGAAGTCACCACTTTTGAAACGCCGAAGTCATCGTTCACAAGGATCTTGCGATGGAGTATGTTCACCATAAGCTTCTCGAAGTAATCGGTTTGATTCAACAGCAGTTTCCTTCAAATGAAAATAAAAAATTAATGCTGTCCGCGAATGCTCTTTGTACGGTATAAATTTCGACATATTGAAGACAACAACATAACACTATGCACACACTTTTCCAATTTATCACTCGTGCGCGTCTGATACTTGTTGATGACACATCTGATGATGTCAAATCTTTATAGCACAAACTTCATTGGTGCACCATCTGTTGTCTGAAATCTGCATTTCATACCTGTACACCTGGTAGATATGAAATTAGATTTTTGCAACCACATTATTAAAGCTTGTCGCATATTGCACAACTTTGTAAGACAACATGATGGCAAACAGCTTAATGAATCATCTCAAGTTTCAATGCTGCAGCGCATTCCTTCAGTCCGTGCCCGTTCTAGTAATAACGTTACGGATCTAAGGAATTTATTTGCAGATTATTTTACATCTCCTGCTGGTGCATTGAGTTGGCAATATGAAAGTATTTAAAAAAATATCGCACCCTCAGAACGAAAGACTACTTAATGCCAAAAACACGATTTTCACGATTAACTGTAAAACATTCAAATTTCGTATTAGGTCACTTTCGTTGTAAGGGTGCGACTTAAAATGTTGAGTTTTGTAATGAATAAAAACTTTTGATAACATAAACTTACCTTTTTTTTTTTCTCAGTCTCCGACAGTGTCATCCAATTGTTTACTACGTGTTGATAAACTTCCTCCCAAAGTTTATTTTTCGCATTTCTATCACTATACTGACGCAAAGTAGTGTCATATAAGGCTAATCTTTTCTGCACTTCGACTATTTTTTGGGATAAACTTTCATACTCTGGTTCGTTTAAAACAGACTCGACGACATAGTTGCAATGGCGCGACACCAGTACACAACCACTCTTCACGGCGATCTGCCGAATACTGTCCCGAAAAACTGCCCGCGGTTAATCCGTAGTACGTGCGTGCGTGTCGACTAAATTTTATGGGTTACAAATTGTGGCGTGGTTTTTACTCGCGAGCCATTTTGTAACATTTCGCGGTTAAAATCAGTCGCGGGAAAAAGCCGCAAGTGTGGCCGCTTGTATTAGTTTTCTTTAAACACACGCGCGGTTAAAAACCACGGCGGTTTAGCCGTAATGCGACCTAAGCCTTAAATTGGAATGTGTTAATGTAGTTAATAGAAATAAACACAAAAGAGATTCAAATATCAGCAAAACTCCGTACTAGAATCAATCAGTAAAAGTTAAAATTGGGCTGGAAAGATCCGAAACCATAAAAATCACCCAAGGTGGAAGTCAGGGATGCATTCTTTCACCACTTCTGTTAAATCTTTATTATTATTCTTAAATATTTGGGAACCAATATAAATGAAAGTGGGATCCAAGAAATGAAATATATTCCAAAATTGAACAGGCCTGAGTGACATACGTGAATATGAATAAGTTTTTCCATCTAATAAGTCTCAGTGTCGAACTCCGAATGAGAAGGGTGAGAGTGTACGTATTCTCTGTGCCATTGTTTCTCAACCTGGGGGGTCGCGTTTAAGTATGAGGGTCGCAATCTGTCTAAAAAAAGACGAATATGAAACATTCTTTTACTGAATAAAGTATAAAGTATTTTAAATTATAATCAAGTGTTACAAAATTAAACCTTGTTTTTGTTATTACCTTACCAGGTAATAACAACCTAACAAAATAAACTAATAGCTAAAGTTGCTTGAAATATCTAATCACTAATTATTAATGCGACGGCTGGCTTTGTTGTTCACTTAAAAGTTTTTCTATACGTGAATCGTCATTGCAAACACACATTAAGTAAATTATTTTCGAGTGATAATAGACGATTTCTATATTTAGTTTTTAAAGCCACCATAGACGAGGAGCCTTTTTCACATAAGTAAGAAGTAGCAAAGGGGATCAATGTTTTCAAAGCTTCCTTTACTAGGCTTCCATATTCACATAGTCGTATAAGCCAAAACTTATCTAAATATTGAGATAAAAATTCTAGTTGTAACGTTTTGTCGGTCGATATTTCAATTAATTGGTTGTGAATCTCAACAAGTAATTTAGCAGCTGAAACAACATTTTCATCAAACGGATTGAGAAACCAGCTTTTCGAGAAATCGTTGTCATCTGGAAAATATTCCAGTAACTCAATTCTCACTTCGCGTAAATGCGTTTTCATGCTCTCCAACTCGCGGTTAATAACAGAATTTTCTAAGTTCATATTTTTGTCAATATAAACAGAAGTTGCAGTGAATGCCTCAAAATTTTTCAAGGTGAATAATAAGTAAAACTCAATACTTCGGACATATAAGGAGGGGCTCAAAATACGGATTGCTACGTTAAGGGTGAACACCACTGTAGATGTAAAAAAAAAGTAAACTAAGAATTTTTTACGAAGAACTATACAAGATATCGACTTGCAATTAAAAATTTTTTGTTATACAGATATCAAAGAAAATATATGATTTTTTTCAGAATTTTTTAATAAAAAATTGCAGCTATAGCCCTCGGTGAATAAAAACCTCTTTTTTGCACTATCGACAGGAAAGATTTCTCACAAAGGGATGAATCTAGAATGAAAAAAAACAAAAATATTCTTGTTTTATAAGTGAAAATCTAGGGAATGACGTAGGGAAACAAAAA
>CM032451.1:81410112-81560112 GCA_019049505.1 Pachyrhynchus sulphureomaculatus | reverse complement strand
AGAAAAAAAACTTGACGGTTTTTCTCAAACAAGGCAAAAATTTCATAGATTTTATTATCTAAAATTTTTTTTGTATTTCTTTGTTAAAGTACATTTAATTACGAAAATTTTGGAAAAAAAAAAAAAAAAACGTCTCGATCGGCCAATTTTTGACAAAGTTATGGCAATTTGAAAAAAAAAAAACATTTTTTTTGAAAAATTCATAACTTTTTTTGAGGTAGGTAAAAAAATTTGAAAAAATTCTGAGAACCGTTTTTCATAGGGTAGAAAAAGATAAAAAACTTTCAGCTAAATCGAAAGGGGTCGGGGTCAAAAGTGGTCGATTTGACATGGAATGACCCACATATATATATATATATATATATATATATATATATATATATATATATATATATATATATATATATATATCAAGTTCAAAAAAGATTTATTAATACTCAATTAAATTTACTAGGTGGTTTACAGTTTTTGATTTCAGTGAATACAGTGTGCTTTTTAGTACACTTACCCACAGCCTTGCGGGTATTCTAATGGTATAGTTGATATATGAGTCCTTATGTACCCGATATCTTTCAGTCATTTCCAGGTGGTTATTCTTAATGACTATTATTATTTGTGTTCTTTTGTGAAGGCACTTTGGCTATTATTATTAAAATTAGGATAATTTTTTAATTCAGTCTAAAAAAAAACAGCTTGGACCAAAATTTAAGGTTATACAGTTACTACAGTATTTTTTCACATTTGAATAGATTTTTTTTTAACAAATTTAATAATGAAAACAAAAACTGTGACCTTTTCAACTAATTACTTTTTGACACTAAAAATTTCCATCTCAATATTTTTTTTAAGAAATAAAAATTTTAACTCTGTAATCCGATAAAATTTTATTGGCTTCTTTTTAAAGCGGTAGCCAGTCCTCTTTAAAAAGAAACCAGCCATTTATTAGACTGTCCTCTTTAAAATCTGAATTTATTTATATTTATTCATTTCGGTTTTTAAATTCATTCCTATTTTTTGTCTTTCTTCTAATGCCGAACGCCGCACAGTCGAATGAAATAATACTAACTTGGACAAAATTCTCTAAGCCCTTTAATTCTCATCGATTTGTAATGATTTTTTTTAAATGCTCGCAATGAATAGTACTTTAAAATGTACCTGCAAATTTTTTGATTTTTTAATAAAAACCTATTTTTTATGAAAAAATTATAAATTTTCCGTAAAATAGATATTTGGGTAAAGAGTTGATTGATTGGTCCGTTACTTTGTAACAGTACATTTTTAACAACAAAACTACTTAATTACTTTGTTAAATGTCACTAAATATATATACTATATATATATATACATATATATATATATATATATATATATATATATATATATATATATATATATATATATATATATATGAGTCTTAGTGAAGCGTTTGACAATGTAGTTGTACTACGAAATCGCGATAACGCAATTGTAACTTCTCTACAAATATATTTAGTGACAGTTAACAAAGTAATTAAGTAGTTTTATTGTAGATATTTGGGTAGTTACGAATCCTGTATATTTACTGGAACTTGAAATTTTCTAACGTTATAGTAGGTTTTTAGAGTCGCAGATTATGATAAAGTAACCGTTTTTGTTTAATGTGTAGGATTTTCAAGTATTTACCAATTTTGGCCATTTTTCGCCTTAAATACTGTACTGACTTAGCCGTTACTTGATGGAGATCCATAATAACTAGGAATGAAAATTTAAATAACAGTTTAAGGTCACCACTCTGTTTATTATATTACTGCTGACAATTGTTTTGATACACTGTGTCTGCTCCAGAAGAAGACACAGTTGTTTAAATTTTCATTCTTAATTTTTCGCTTTTTTCAGGATTGTTTAGTGACTATGAGAATGAACATTACATTTGAGATATGTGACAATTATTTAAAGTTTAAATGTACCAACTCTACCATAAACCAAAATTCAAAATAGTGAGACCTGAAAAAATTGATCAAATTTGGACGTTTGTCAACATTTTTCGAGTTTTTCTAGTAAATATAGGAATATACTCTACTTTTTAGCTATTCCCATATCATCTCAAGAATGTAAACCAAAAATGTAACAAGAACCCGAAATGGCCTAATCTGAAAGATCAGGCAAATTTTGGCCATTTCTTACCTTTTTCTACTGCTATGTTCTAGTCACTACATACAAATTTCTCATTACTTTTGTGATATTGGAAAATTACTTAAATTTAAAATTATCTTCTGATGAACTTTATTCATGAACATTTTAAAAAGAAAATTGTTACAAAACAATGAAAATTAAAGGCCGACAGAATTTTGTCCAAGTTAGTAGTACGTCATCCGACTCTGCGGCGCCCAAAGAAATACCGATCGCACTTACGGGCTTTAAAGGTTTTTTTTTAGATGGCGGAAGTGTTTAGGTTCGTGGAGAATTGAGTAAATAGTATTATTTTTTTTATTGGTGTTTTCTCTTTTTTTTGAATTCTTCTTCTATTTATGTCTTTACCTTTTTAGTGTTCTGTACGGCACACTACTGGCTCACTTCGGTGTCCGTCCGTCTGTGTGACTGTCTGTCCGTCTGTGTGACTGCCACAACCAATTTTCTCCGTAACTATTTGAGATAGAAAATTTAAATTTGGCATAAATATAGAAATTAATAGCCCAATCAGAGCCGTGTAGTTTTGGAAGTTAAATTTTGATTTAAGAAATTAGTTTTGGGGAGTGAAATCGGAAGTGAAAAAAAAATTACAAGGTCATCGAGTGTTGTGTTAAATTAAAGCCTGTGAAACACGAGCTCTGTCCACCCACCCTATCTCCAAAAGTATTGATCAAAAAAATTTGAAAAAATTCTGGAATATTCTCCATAAGTTATAGATTGAACGAAAATTATCACGAGTACATTACCTTTGTTAATTTATCTGGTATATAAAAAACAATAATTTCCAGATTATCTGTTTTCAACAAAGATTGAAAACAAACTTTGTTGAAAACTTATTTGGGGTATGTTTTGTGAAGTTACTGATTATTTTATACCACCGTAACATTTTTTTTTTAAAAAAGGCAATCACCGTACGGACCAATAATTGCGCAAGTCCGACTTGCACATGGCTGGTTTTATTTTGGTTGTATTTTTCCTCGGTTTGGTTGGTTATGATTCTTCATTCAACATATTTTTGTAAGGATGTAATTCCACAGTTCTTACGCAGTATTTTTCTGTACATTAGTTTTTGCTATATTCAACGCTTCCAGGTTTTTCGAATGCATTGTATTTTCACCAAGCACAAGTAACACTATATTTTCAGGAGTTGGCTTTAAGACGCTTACAAAATGTTTCACCAATTTTCCAAAAAAGTTTCAGTTAAGACAGCCACTGTATGGAATGGTGACAACATCCCCAGGATGTGTGCCATTCCCCAATTCAGGATTTTGTCTCATTCTTTTGAATATAAGCATTGGTGGCACATACTGTCCAGGCAGACTGGTACAACACAAGGCCTATTTCCCGGCTTGTGATTGCGCCGATTTGTTACTTCCTTTTTAATCCTAAAACTTTCTGCGTTTTTTTCTGAACGGTGGAAAACTCACTTTGATCTACGTTAAATATTTTTGTAAACCAAAATGTATTTTTATCTACGATTCTTTTCAGAAGGTCGATTTCTCTACTCTCCTCTACTTTGAAAAATCGTCTGTTAAGGAGAAACGATCGAGTTGTTCTTCCGCGTTCCAAAGAATTATTTCTTTTCAATGTCAGTTCATGGGCGGGTTAAATTTATAAATAATTTAGCAAAAGAGTTTTGCCCCTTTTTTAAATTATTCAAAAATTTTCAAATTTGTAAAAATATATGGAATGTGCTTCTATATGACCCCACGAGTCATCCATTTCAATATATACAGTGAATTTCATGCCACCCTGTATGTATATATATATATATATATATATATATATATATATATATATATATATATATATATATATATATATATATATATACATATATATATACATATATATATACATATATATATACATATATATATACATATATATATACATATATATATATATATATATATATATATATATATATATATATATATATATATACATATATATATACATATATATATATATATATATATATATATATATATATATATATATATATATATATATATATATATATATATATATATATATATATATATATATATATATATATATATATATATATATATATATATATATATATATATATATATATATGTATATATATATATATATATATATATATATATATATATATATATATATATATATATATACATATATATATACATATATATACATATATATATACATATATATATATATATATATATATATATATATACATATATATATACATATATATATATATATATATATATATATATATATATATATACATATATATATATATATACATATATATATATATATATATATACATATATATATATATATATATATATATATATATATATATATATACAGGGTGCCCCATATCAAAGAAATGTTTCAATAAAAGTTGTAGGGTGTTATACGGCGCACATGCTGACGTTGACAATAAAATGTTTTGAACTGTCAGTTCGAAGAAATTACGCCAACTTAATTTTTTTAAAATGGAAAGCCCTGTATATTATTTTATTTTTGAATCCTACTAAAAATTCTAGATATTATTTGTCTAACATACCATATGTCTAAATGGAATTAAAAAAAAAATAAGCTGGCTTGTGTCAAACATTTACTGTCAGGTAACGACCTGGCGCGTCAAAAAATGATTTATTTACGAAAACGTTTATTGCTGCATTTTGTAAAACTGCAATTTGAGTGTAATATCATAATGATACATTTACCAGAAACTGAAAGAATCACTTTGTTAATGATGGTTGGTTACGGAGACAGTAGGAGAACACAACAGGAGGTGTATGATCTTTTTAACGAAGAATATCCGAATCGAGAACCTATTACCCAATTCGTAGTTAGCAAAACATTAAAACGATTTAGGCAATCAGGTCATGTTAAAGATCGTTTTAAATCTGGACCTTCAAAAGTTAAGCGATGATAAAAAGTTAGATGTTTTATTGGAAATTACAGAAAATCCCCATACAGCCACTCGTCAGCTTTCCTAGACCACAACATGAGTAAAGGTACCTTAAGCCGTATACTGAATGAAGAAAAATTGCATCCATACAAACCCATTCTATTGTAAGAATTATCTGAAAATGATTACGATATACGCGTTGAATTTTGTGAGGTCATGATCAATAATGATCCTAACCTAAAATATTGTTTTTTCTGACGAGGCCACATTTTGTCTTAACGGAAAAGTTAACAGGCATAACTACCGGAACTGGTCTACAGAGAATCCCCACTGGATAATCGACAGTCGTTCTCGAAGACCACAAAAGATAAATGTGTGGGCAGGGATTTGTGGACGTGGTCCCTTTTCTATCGATGTAAATCTTACAGTTACTCCAAGAGTAAGTTATTACAACTTGAGAAGGTCTTTTTCCCGATGAAAATAATTTGGAAACCCCAGCAGGAATCTGTGGTATCAACAGAACCCAGCACCTCCTCACTATAAAATCAATTTTCATAGATATTTGGATGCGATTTTTCCTAATCGATGGATAGGCAGAAGAGGTGCTGCCTGCAAGGAGTCCCGACCTTACACCACTCGATTTTTTTTATGGCATCATTTGAAAACCAAAGTTTACCGAAGTCGACCTGAGACTGTAGAAAATTTACAACAAAGAATTCAATATGAAGAGCACAGATCACCCCGGATTCTCTGCAAAACTCTGTTCAGGCTGTTTATGACAGATTGGGGGTTAATTTAAACCTAGAGTATTTATTAATAGTTTTTTTATCTTTCAATTTTCAAATGATAATAATTCCAAAATAGTTCAATTTAGATATATGGTATGTTAGACAAATAATATCTAGAATTTTTAGTAGGACTCAAAAATAAAATAATATACAAGGCTTTCTATTTAAAAAAAAAACAAAATGACGTAATTTCTTCGAACTGACAGTTCAAAAAATTTTATTGTCAACGTCAGCATGTGCGCCCTACAACTTTTATTTAAACATTTCTTTGATATGGGGCACCCTGTATATATATATATATATATATATATATATATATATATATATATATATATATATATATATATATATATATATATATATATATATATATATATATATATATATATATATATATATATATATATATATATATATATATATATATATATATATATATATATATATATATATATATATATATATATATATATATATATATATATATATATATTGTCAAGTTTCTAGTCTAGCATAGAATCAACAAGCAAATCTCAGAGACTAACGTTGTTTATTCGATGTAATTTCCTTCCAGCTTTATACACTTAGTGCAACGGTTATTACGTGGTCCTAGACCTTGCAAAAAAATTGTTTTTGTTGTTTTGCAAACCAGTGTTCAACTGCATGTCTACATCTTCATTGGAATGGAATTTGGATTCTTTCAAATGATTTTTAGAGTTGGGAATAGGACATAGCTTGACGGAGCTAAATTAAGGAACTATAGAGGGATTACACAGGGCAACAAAAAAATATTTTTGTTTTGGTGCCTGGGATTTTAGAGCTGATTTTAACTATATTTGGGACGCTAAATCTATACATGCAATCCGTTTTTCTCTATCAGCTCTACTTTTTTAGATACATCAACTTATCTACCAATGTGGTTTTTTATTCAGTATATTCATTTATGAGAGTTCTAAAATTATTATATATTCATTAATGTAGGTACAATGGTTTTATTGTCAGTCTGTAATTGAGTAAATTCCAGGTAAATCTATAAATAGTGGAACCATTGCCTATCAGGTACCTGAACTGACCCTTTTAATCACCTAACTCGGGTAAGTCTCGTCAGTTTGTGCGTTCTTACTAATGAGAGTAGATCGAATTCGGCGTGTTATTTTATGTTAAGAAAAGAGTGTTTTTGGGTTATTGAACAGAATTAAAATGAGTTCAGGTTCCAGTTCAAGAAGTTGTGTAAATCAACCTGATGTGTTTTGCTATATATGCGGAGAATACATGTTTCAACAAAACAGACAAACTATTACTGACTTTGTAAAGCGAGCGTATCTTGGATACTTTGGGAGTTAAGCTTGGTGATCAGGACAAAACGTGGGCCCCGCATCTCGTATGTAAAACATGTACAGAGCATTTACGGCAGTGGACTACCGGGAAAAGAAAATGTCTAAAATTCGGCGTACCAATGGTTTGGAGAGAACCAAAAAACCACTTCAATGATTGTTATTTCTGTTTAGTAAATACTAATGGAATCAATCGAAATAACCGCAGTAAGTGGACTTATCCCAATTTAGACTCGGCAATACGCCCTATCCCGCACTCAGATGAAATACCGATTCCAACATTTCATCAGCTACCACATATCTCTGATGACGAATATTTTCCCTCTGATCGCTCTTCTGATGCTAATAAAAGTTCTGATGCTAATGAAACTAACAGTGACTATGAGGGGACGTCATCAGTTCCTCAACGCTTCAATCAAAATGAATTAAATGATCTCACCAGGATCTCAATTTATCGAAAAAAAAAAGCTTCTGAAGTACTGGCTTCTAGGTTGAACGACAAAAATTTACTGGAACAAGGAACCAAAATTACCTTTTACCGTACAAGAGAAAAAGATCTGCTACCATTCTTTTCTCAAGAAGACAATCTTGTATTTTGTCACGAAATTAGGGGACTCATGAAAGAAATGGGACTTTCTGAATATATTCCAGATGATTGGCGCCTATTTATTGACAGTTCAAAGCGAAGTTTAAAATGTGTCCTTCTACATAATGGGAATAAATATGGTTCAATACCACTAGCTCACTCAACGAAACTGAAAGAAGAATATAATACCATAACTTTGGTCTTGCAGAAGATAAAGTATTACGAACATCAATGGATGATTTGTGTAGACTTAAAAATGGTAAACTTTCTTCTTGGGCAGCAAAGTGGTTACACGAAATATCCGTGTTTCTTGTGCCTCTGGGATAGTAGGGACAAAACACACCACTGGGTTAGAAAAGATTGGCCTCAGAGAGAAAACATGGACGTTGGGGAAAAGAATGTCATTAACGACGCTTTGGTTGAAAGAGAAAAAAATCATACTTCCTCCGTTACATATAAAGTTGGGCTTAATGAAGCAATTTGTAAAGGCTCTTGATAAGAATGGGTCTTGTTTTGCATATATAGGGGTAAAAATGCATCAGTTGAGCACAGAAAAACTCAAAGCAGGGATATTTGACGGCCCACAAATAAGACAATTAATTAAGGATCCTGCCTTCATAAATTCAATGAATCAAGTTGAACGAGAAGCTTGGACATCATTTGTTGCAGTTGTAGAAAATTTTCTAGGCAAACATAAAGCTCAAAACTATGTTGAAATGGTTAACAAGATGCTTAATAGTTTCAAATCCTTAGGGTGCAATATGAGTATTAAAATACACTATTTACACAGCCACTTAGACCGTTTTCCAGAAAATTTAGGAGACATGAGTGAGGAACAAGGTGAAAGATTTCACCAAGATATTAAAGTTATGGAGGACCGCTACCAAGGAAGATGGGACATGCACATGATGGCAGATTACTGCTGGAGTTTAAAAAGGGACTGTTTAAAAAAACATTCAAGAATGTCGCGGAAAAGAAGCTTTCCAAGTGTTGAGTGACTATTTCATTTCTTCAATGTTTTTTTTTTGTTTGTAAGTACGACATAATATTGTATTTTGTATAACTAAAATAAAAATTTCGTATCTACTTTTGTTTACTACACTTACGGATTTGAGTTACAATAATGTAACTTATATTTCTCTAAAATTGTATATCTTAAAAATTTGAGCTCCTAGGTACAAACGAATACGTTATTTGAATTCAGGACATCAAATTGATATAAAATCAGCTCAAAAAACCTCGACACCAAAACAGCTGTTCCCCTGTGTTATCAATCAGTTCAAAGCCTAATTTGTTTATTTTTTGCAAAACTCACAACGATTTGTAACCAGGCGTATTATCTTGCAAAACCACCACCCCTTCAGACAATTTTCCACATCGTTTTTTTACAATTTCTATGTTTAGTTAATAATAAAGAATAATATTATCCATTCCATGTTCTGACACGTGCCAAGTAACTTATAGGAAGTATCTTGCACGGAAGCGAAACTTTTTCTGCCGATTCCTACAAGCCTACTTTTTGGGACGTAGTGACCTAGCATATTTCCACTTCTTCGACTTTTGTCCTTTGATCATAATGATGGTCTCACGCTTTAGCTACAATTATCATTCGATTCAGAATGTTCAATCCTCTTCAAAATAGCTACAAGTCAAGTTGGGTTTTTTGGTTCTCAGTTCATTTGATTGGCGTTCAAACATTTAGGGAGCCATTTAACTAATAATTTCCACATACTCAAATTAGAATGGACAATTTGAAAGGCACGTTCGTATGAAATGTCTAAGAGTCTCCTATATGTTTCAGACCAATACGTCGATTCTATAAAATCATTTCATACACAGCCTCAACATTCTCTTGTGTAGACACAGAAACGGATCTTCTAGCTGGATGTTCATTACTGATGCTGGTTCTTCCTCTCCTGAAATCTGCAACCCAATTTCCGATAGTGGCTCAACTTTTTTTATAATTCATATCTTACCTTAGATGTAAACCTCAAGTTCGTATCTGACTTTTTAACAATTTTTACTTCCACCACTAATGTATATACTTGTGAAAAAAAACCCCATTTGAGATTATCTAGATCAAGAAAAATATATGTATTTTTAATTTTCTTCAGTTTCTCTGTCTCTTGTTATGTTGCCGCGATAATTACCGAACAAAAATAGAAATTGATTTAAAATTTGATACATTTATAGTACTTGCGGTAAAAAATAACCCTAGGGTTTTTAAGTAATAGCGCTGAGGTGAAAGGAGTGGTGCACAAGATATTTTGTTCAACTAATCTTAGAATTAACATGTAGGCTAAAAAGTTTTTGTCTAGCTATTTAAAACACATTTTTTTGTAAAATTCGACTTCATTCATCAATATAGTCTCCTTCAAGACCGATACAATCAGTCTAACGCTTTTCTAACTAACTTTAACTTCAATTCATGTAATTTTGCCATCCTAACCATTGACTTGGGACACGGGGCATTGTCTTGAGGAAAGAGAACTTTTTTCTTGTTCAGTTGGGGCCGTTTTTCTTTGCGATTTCTGCCTTCAAACGCACCAATAACTTTATATAATATTCGCTATTGATGGTTTTTCCCTTCTCAGCATAATCGATGAAAATTATTTCATACGCATCCCAAAATACAGAGGCCAAAACCAGCCGACTGTTGGGGCTTTGGTCGCTTCGGGCGGCTTTCACCGACTGCTATCCACGCAGCTGACTGCCGATTTGATTCCGGTGTGTAGTAGTGGATCCATGTTTCATCCATTATCACATATCGCATGAATAAACCCTTTTTATTACGCTTCAACAGGTCCAAACAGCACTCAGAAACATCAACACATTGTTTATGGTCCACTGTGAGCAAACGCGGTACCCATTTCGAACACAGCTTTCTCATGCCCAAATGTTCATGCAAAATATGACCAACACGTTCTTTTAATATCTTTAGCGTGTCAGCTACCTCACGCAAATTTCACTTTACGGTCGGTCATCCAAAACAATTTTGTGGATTTTTTTTATGTTTTCCGGTATAACCACCTTATTGGGTGTCCAGAGCGTTCAGCATCATTTGTATCTGTACGACCGCGTTTAAATTCAGCATGCCAGTAAACAATGAGGGATTTTCCACGGGCAGTCCCCATAACACTTACCAAGCCATTGCTTTGCTTATTACGTGTTAGTATTCAAAGAAGATTAGACTGTAATTATCAGTGACTTAAAAAGAACTCTCAACTCTCTTTTTAGTTGTTTTTGTTTAGCGAAAAAAAAAAAAAAATTTATCATTTTTAATCTCACTCATAAGCAGTGTAACAGACTGAGGACGTGGGGATATCTACCAATGTTTGATGATTAACTTCGCCCATCAGGTATCACTGCCTCCTTTAAAATGTTGAGTAGTAATGCATAGATTATCCCTCAGTGTGAAAAAGACAAATTTCATGTTTGTTGTTTGTCAATTCATTTTCCTTTTGTGATTTATATAGTCAAAAGAAAGCAGAAATTGGAGAATATCATCCTGAAATACGTTACAATTTGCAAAAATAACGAAGTTACAATGTATTTTCTATTGACGCGTAGGGGTGCATGAAATGCCCCTGTGGAATACTTCTTGGGGCGACGCATTGTCAGCAAGTAAATATATTTTGAAACTTAATACTTATAAAAAAAAATTTAACTTTTAGTAATATCTAGTATCTTGTGTGGCGATAGCATAATATTGACGCCTGTATAAGTTGCTCTATGTTTTTTAAGTTTTTAACGCGGAAAAAACCAATAAGTCATATAATGTGTGACATCGCTTTGTGTATTACTAAATTGTGCAATTAGTTGTGTTTGAATAATTTCATTGGGCTGCAAACTGCGTTGCAGAAATCAAAAAAATAATAAATGAATAACTGCTGAACATTTATCTTTCAAGTAAATTATCCTTATCTGCAACCTAATTTGCATATTTATCAGCTTGTATATTTCTAGAGAATAAACCTATTGTGTATTGGAATTATCTGCTTTTTATATCATAATGTGATTGTCAAAGAATTGACCTGTCGTAGCCAGGATGGAATTGTTTTACTAATGAATAGCTGAGCGGTTACTAACGATAGACGGAAACGAAATTAAACGTTTAAAATGTCGAAAGAACATTGAAGAACAAGAATGCTATGAACGTGATTGTTGTCGAAATAAAATCCATAAACAATGTATAATATTGTCGTCGTCGGAGTTGCGTGTTATCCCTTTGCAAAAGAGACTATTGATGTTTATATGTGAAAATTGTAAAAAATTATTAACAAAACTACCATATATGAATAATATGCTTGAAACCATTAAACAAGAATTTGAAGAATTTAAAATCTTAATAGAAAATTCGAAAGAAAGGCAGGTACAGGCCTTAAATAAATCAGTACAGAATGTTTCTACAAAAAATGCGGACTTAAAAAATAAACTGCTCAACTTGGAAACCCAGAATAAATCTATAATCTATATAAAATACAACGTCTCTGTCTGACTGCCTGTTCGTTAGTGTGCTTATCACTCGAGAACGAGTTATCTGATTTACGTGCTTTTTTTTTTAAAAACACATATGTTCTCTGGTCAGGTTATAGGATATATTTTATTACGTTATGTAACATAAAGAATAAGCAGTGACGATAATAGTGAATCAAATCGGAAAAAAGTTACCCGCTAGCGCGTTCTCTTGCAATACACTGCCTAAATCATTAAATATGGAACAATATCATGCAGCAAAGAATATAACATACATAAAATGCAACGTCTCTCTGTCTGTATAACCGATAGTGCGTTTATGACTTGAGAACCACTTATCCGATTTACATGTTTTTTTTTTTTTTAATTCATACATTTGTTCTCTGGCCAGGTTATCTACATTCTTCTATAATATATATATATATATATATATATATATATATATATATATATATATATATATAATGCAACGTCTCTCTGTCTGTCTGTCCGTTAGTGCGCTTATCACTCGAGAAGCACTTATCCAATTTTTTTTTAAACATACCTATGTTCCTTGGCCAGGTTAAAGGATATATTTTACTACGTTAGGTAACATAAAGAATAAGCACTGACGATAACAGTGAATCAAGTCGGGAAAAAATTTGCCGCTAGCGCGTTCTCCTGCAATACACTGCCTAAACCATTAAATATGGAACAATATCAAGTAGCAAAGAATATAATATAATATAATATAATATATATATATATATATATATATATATATATATATATATATATATATATATACATATATATATATATATATATATATATATATATATATATATATATATATATATAAAATACGTCTCTATGTCTGTTTGTCTATTCGTTAGTGCGCTTATTACTTGAAAACCTCTTATCCGATTTACCTGTTTTTTTATTCATACATATGTTCACTTTCCAGGTTATATAATAACAATAAAAAAAAAGTGGGGTATACTTTTGATGCGATATATCAGATCCGTAGTATTTTTGCCCGTTGATCACGAATCTGACGTCAGAATATCGCCATCACATCTCAATTTTTTTCTAACCTCAAAAAATAGGTAAAAATTAGTAAAAATTAAGAAAAATATACTCCTAAAAAATTGATTCAAGCTTTTTCATGAATCCAAAGATGTATTAATATGTATTCGGACATGCTAAGCTAATATTCATCGGTTGGATTGAGCCATACAGTTCTGTTTTCTTTCTAACCTCAATAAATCAGACAGATATAGTGCTTCTCGAATGCAAAAACGAATTCAAATTAAAATTCAACCGATCCTTACCAAATTTGGTACACGGGGATTTTTTGGGTCGCTGATCACCAGGATACAGATTGGGTTCCCCACATCATTTGCAGTTCTTGCAAAATAATGTTGTACATCAATAAGAAGGCGATTAAATATTCCAGACCAGCAATATGGAATAGACCATACAGTGAAAATGATTGCTACTTTTGTATGAATGTTGTATCTAGGCATAACCGAAAAAATAAAAGCACTATTACTTATAACGATGTTTCGACAGTAACAAGACCAACTAAACTAATTCCGCCTCCTGAACCACTTGATGCTGATGTTATGGAAACAAATGATTTCACCTTATCAGTTCATGCCGAAAACATTGAGACTGTCGAAAAAGATTCAAACACTGTTACTAATGAATGTTCTAGTGACAACCTATCATATACTAGTGACACAGATAAAGAATTTCTACCATACAACCGTAAACCAGAACCAATACTCGTATCACAGTCAGAACTTAGTGATCTAGTCAGAGATTTAGGCTTATCCAAAGATGGTTCAGAGCATCTTGCTTCCTTTTTAAATAAAAGACATTTACTTAAGCCAGAAGCTACGATTTCTTATTATAGAAACAGAGATGAAGAATTTCGAAAATATTTCACAATGGACGAGGAATTGTCAGTTTCATATTGTACCGATGTAAAAGGTCTAATGGATGAATTTCAAAATAACTCATACGATCCTGAAGAATGGAGACTGTTCATTGATTCTTCTAAACGGAGCATTAAGGCAGTTTTGCTGCATAATACCAACGTTTACGCTCCCATTCCGATTGCTCATTCCACAGCTATGGAAGAGCAATATGAAAAAATGAAGCAGCTTTTGATAAAAATAAAATATAACTGGAAAATTTGTGGAGATCTGAAAATTGTAACAATATTGCTTGGCCAACAGTCAGGGTTTACACTTTATCCCTGTTATAAATGTCTGTGGAATAGCAGAGACAGGGAACGTCATTATAAGAAAAAAATTTGGCCAACAAGAGAATCGTTCACTCCTGGTGAAAATAATGTATTGTTTCCACCATTGGTAGATCCATGAAAAGTTCTTATTCCCCCGCTTCACATTAAGCTTGGACTTATGAAGCAATTCACGAGAGCATTAGATACAAACGGCCCATGTTTCAAATATTTGCATAAAAAATTTCCGAAATTTTCTGAAGCTAAAATTAAGGCAGGCGTATTTGACGGGCCACAAATAAGAAAATTGTTTCAAGATTCATTATTTGTTACTAAAATGAATAAAGTTGAAAAAGCTGATCTGAAAATCATAGAAAATCGGTATCAAGGACGATGGGATGACCATATGCTAGCGGACTATTGCTGGTCGCTAAAAAGAGAAACAAGTCCTCAAAAGCGTTTGGGCAGAAAGCCTTTGAATAGGTCATTCGCGGAAAAAAGAACAAGATACAGCCAAAAAAAGGAAAGTTAGGCGCGGGTCTAACCTTCGCAATTCTAGGGCTTAAGGGTCTACTATTTGAGAGTATATGGTTTAAAAGTCCTGGTTTTGAGTTTATTGGGTCTCATTTTTAAAGTTACAGGGTTATTGAGGTCTATTTTTTGAGGTTACAGGGGAGTCTAAGGTTTCAGGGTTTAAGAGTATCAGGTTTGAGGATTCCCCAACTGTATACCAAATTTGGTAGGAATCGGTTGGTTTTCAAAAATTTTGCCCGCCATCTTGGATCCGCCATTTAAATTTTGCAAATCCGACCTCAGATTCATGATCAGCAACCCAAAAAAACCCCCGTATCCCAAATTTGGTAAGAATCGGTTGAATTTTAATTTGAATTCGTTTTTGCATTCGAGAAGCACTATATCTGTCTGATTTATTGAGGTTAGAAAGAAAACAGAACTGTATGGCTTAATCCAACCGATGAATATTAGCTTAGCGTGTCCGAATACATATTAATACATCTTTGGATTCATGAAAAAGCTTGAATCAATTTTTTAGGAGTATATTTTTCTTAATTTTTACTAATTTTTACCTATTTTTTGAGGTTAGAAAAAAATTGAGATGTGATGGCGATATTCTGACGTCAGATTCGTGATCAGCAGGCAAAAATACTACGGATCTGATATATCGCATCAAAAGTATACCCCACTTTTTTTTTGTGTGGGGCTGCGAATCATCTATAGTATATATAAAATGAAACCTCTCTTTGTCTGTCTGTTACTGCGCTTATTACTCGAGAACCACTTATCCGATTTACGTGTTTTTTTTTTTGATTTATACATATGTTTTCTGGCCAGATTATATAATAATAATTTATATAATATATATATATATATATATATATATATATATATATATATATATATATATATATATATAAAACGCAAAGTTTCTCTCTCTGTCTGGCCGTTAGTGTGTTTATCATTCGAGAACCACTTATCCAAATTACGTTTTTTTTTTAAATTCTTAATTTTATATTTATCAAAAAAATAGATATAATATATTTAAAACTCAACGTCTCTCTGTCTGTCTGTCCGTTAGTGAGCTTAGCACTCAAGAGCCACTTATTCGATTTACGTGTTTTTTTTTATAAAATACATATATCCTCTGGCTAGGTTATAGGATATATTTTATTACGTTAGGTAACATAAGGAATAACCAATGGCGATAATAGTGAATCAGGTCCACGCGAGCCGTGAGGCACGGCCAGTATATAAATGAAAAACTGGAGAAGGAAGCAGAGAAAGCACTAAACAGAGATTATGATGTTCATATTACAAAATTAAGAAAGCCTCACATAAAGTTAGTAGGTTATAACTCGGATAGGACCGAAGAACAAATTGAGAATGATCTGAGAGAACAAAATCAGTTCATTGAAGACTTTGATGAACTTAATGTCAGTTACATTAAGAAACATAGGCATAATAACACGAGGACAATTTGCTTTGCTGAATGTTCCTCGAATCTTCTTCGGAAATTCATGGATGTGCAAAAAGTTTCTCTTGAATGGGAGAGATTTAGAGTATATGAGGATATCAGTGTGTCGAGATACTACAAATGTCAGGGTTTTTACCATAAAAACAATGAGTGTAACAATAAAACAATATGTGAATACTGCATGGAGAAACATGATATACGGCTATGCCCAAGAGCAACAAAAAGGTGTGCTAATTGTGTTACTGCAAATCATAAATTTAAAAGCAATTATAATGTATGCCATGATGCGAGTAGTTTTGACTGTCCTTCATAGATACACTACCGTCAGAAAGTATTTGCCCATCTAGAAATTTCAATGTAACTGCCAAAATTTAATACCTAATTAAACCCTTTTATAATATTACGTAAATTTAATTATTCTTAACAAGTGTTCATCATAAAATTGCTTAGATAAGCCTTTTTGGTGAAATCACAAATTTAAAACCATTAGAACAAATTTCCAGGTTTTGCATGATAATCGTTTTGAGGTGATTTCTAAGAATTCCAGTTGAAGTAAGAACTCATGTCAAGTTTCTAGGGATTATGGAAATTCCTAGTAACATTTTATGATAAAAACTATACTATAAATACAATTGCCCTTTTGGAAATTGACCATTCGCAAACAGTACTTTGTCATTGATACAGGCTCAATTGTTTTATGAAATGCCAAAAACGAAAGAAGTTTTCGTTGAAAATCGGGCTCTGATAATTGCGAGACATCAAAATGGTTACTCGAGACGACAAATCGCGACTGATATGCGGAAGTCAAGGAAAACGGTGGACTACATCGTAAAAAAATTTTCTGCAGGACGTGGAACTCTCAACCAAAAACGTTCAGGAAGGTCTCGAAAAACGACTCCCGCTGAAGACAGAGCTATAACAATGTCCAGCACACGTAATCGCCGCCTAACCGCACCAGAAATCACGGCTCAAGTAAACCTGGAGCAGCTCATTCCCATCAGTGTGACAACCGTGAGGAAACCACTTTTTAGGCAAGTGAATAAACGTAAACGATTAGAATGGGCCCGAGAACATGAAAATTGGATATTAGGACAATGGAATTCCGTCCTTTGGAGCAACGAATCTAAATTCGAAATTTTCGGTTCAAATCGACGAGTTTACGTGCGGCGGTCAGCTGGAGAGAGGATGTTGGAAGCCTGCCAGTTGCCTACAGTAAAACATGGTAGGGGTTCAGTAATGGTTTGAGGTTGTTTTGGCAACGGTAAAGTTGAAAAAATCTTTAGGATAGAAGGAATCATGCGAAAAGAACAGTATCAAGAAATTTTGCTAACTCAAATGCTTCCTTATAGAAGAGATATTTTTCAGGAGAAATTTATTTTTCAGCATAACAACGATCCTAAATATTCTGCTAAACAAATTAGAGAACTTTTGAACCAATGGAAATCTGATGTCCTGGAAGTGATGACTTGGCCTCCACAATCACCCGACTTGAACCCCATCGAATTGCTGTAGGACATTTGGACAGGTGTGTTCGAAAACTCAATCCAACATCAGAAAATCACTTATCACTTGTGGGAACTTTTACAAGCAGAATGGGTTAAAATAACCGAACAAACTCCGAAAAAACTACTGGACAGAATGCCGAAACTCTGTAAAGCGGCTATTAAAAACAAAGGAGCTCTCATAGATGAGAATAATCCTGGAAAATCATGAATAATGTGAAAATAAATAATAATTCATTAAAATTAAAAATATATATATTATCTGGGTTTTTGTTGTCTTGAAACTGAAATAACTAGGTGGGCAAATACTTTCTGACGGTAGTGTATATTAAGAAGCAAAATTGACTATGCTTAACACTAATGGCTACCCAACTGGGAGCAGAAGTCCTTGAGAAGCTAGACGAACTGGACGAAAACTTCAAGCTCCCGGAAGAAAGCATCAGTGGTGAAGTACTTTCTGGCCTACTTTCCGCACTCGTGCCGCTCCTGGAGCGCTTTAGGGACTTCCCTGCAGCACGTGTGCTGGACCCATAAAAAAAAAAAAAACTTAGAGCGCAAATTGACATGAATGGAAGGTTTTCAACGTAATTTACATAATCAGAAGAAGAATTTTGATAATCTCCTTGTAACCCTGAATACTTCTGACTTGTCTTTCTGTGATATTATAGTATTCAGTGAGAATTTTCAAGTGATGTATAGTAGTGTTAGTCAGTTCACCATACTTGCTAATCATTTGGAATGTCAAATTGAAGTTTTTGTTGAACATGTTAATTCATATTTGTCTATATTGAACAAACATGGTTTTGTACCTTTTATAAATTGTAGCACTAGAATTACATCTACCACAACTTCTTGTATTGATCATATTTTTATAAGGAGAAAGCTAAAGGACAATCACCTGAATTATCAATCATCTGTTTTGAATTCTGATTTGACCGATCACTATCCTGTTTTGTTGCATATTGCGCTCGATCTTCGAAAATGTATAAATAACTCCAAAAGTAATAACTACTTAAAAATTAATAAAATTAATTATGCTAAATTAACCGAAAAATTTGAAAATCATATCTGGAGTCCTGTATTGAATTCAAATGACTCTGAAGAAGCAACTAATGCATTTTATGACAATTTTCTCTATATCTATGATCAGTGTAAAAGTATCGAAAAGTTTAAAAATTCATCACACAGGAAAATTAAGTCTTGGATATCACAAGGCCTAATAACATCAATTAAACATCGTGATAGACTAAAAAAAGAAATGTTAAGATCATACAGAACAGATTTGAAAGATCAGTATAAAACATATTGTAACACCTTAAATAGACATATTACTAAATGTAGATACAATTATTATAGGGGAAAAAATTAAGAACAATGTTGGGAACATAAAAGAAACATATAAGTTAATTTCTGAGGCAACCAATGAGCAAAGTTCTAAATGTAATAATTCTGTGAATATTTTACAGAATGATATTGGATTTGAGACTGATAAGGATATGGCTAATTTCTGTAAATGTGGGTAAACAGATGTCAGAAAAGATTTTATCAACAAATTATATTATGGATTTGCATCCTGTTACTTGCAATGAGTTACTTGCAATGAGTTTATTGGCCATATAGATTCTTTACAAAATAATAGTGCCTCAGGAATTGATGGAATACCCTCAAAAGTTATCAAGGCTATTCACTTGTACATTTAAAACCACTATGTCATATCATAAATGTATCCTTTAACTCCGATATTGTTCCATCTCGGTTTAAAATGACAGTTGTTAGTCCAATATACAAAGCTGGTGATAAACATGATATAAATAATTATCGCCCAATAAGTGCTATGAATTGTTTTGGAAAACTTTTTGAAAAGTGTGTTAAGAAGCGAACACTAAAATTTGTTATTGACGATAAGATCCTAGCTGAAAATCAATATAGTTTTGTAGGCGGTCGAAGCACTTCCGATGCTATGTACAAATTAGTAAACCAAATAACTGAAAACCTTGATATTGAATTTAGCAAACGCATTTGATGCAGTGCCTCATGACAAACTACTCAATATACTGGAGACATATGGAATGAGGGGCACTGTTTTGAATGTCTGAAGATCCTATTTAACAGACAGAGAACAGATTCTTAAAATTAGAGACGCATACAGCGATCTCGTAGGCATTCAAATGAGAGTTCCTCAGGGCCCGGTTTTAGGGCCAATCTTATTTATAATATACATTAATTCACTTACTGATCTTTTTGCTAATGGAACTGTAATTTCTTATGCTGATGACACGGTCTTACTTTTTTCAGGCAATGACTGAGATGATGTTAGAGAGAAAGTAATGTTGAGTTTGAGTAGGGTGAAAGTTTAGTTAGATTTTTTACAAATTAACCCTCAATTTAAATCAAACAAATCATATTGCTTTTTTGCTGAATTCTGCGAGTAAACCAAATTATAGTTCAATCACAATTCAAAAATTTTGCAATGATATTAAGGAGGTTTCTAATACTAGATATCTAGGTATGATAACCCATAGACATCTGCGGTGAAAGGGTCATGCTTTAAGGGGTTGAGATTTTCAAAAAATCAAATTATTATTTTTTTTTTGCTAGATAGATTGTTTATACTTTTAAGAATATTTTAAACGTTTAACCATTTCAAAATTCACATTATTTTCGAAGTTATAGCAATTAGAAGTGAGCGCTGCAGAGAGTCAGCCCGAAACTCAGGTAGCGATCGGACCGGCACGAGCGGTCAAAGCCTAGACAAAGGGTATTGTTCTTTTAGTCAGTCTTTTATAACAATAATTCCGCTGGGGAATTTTGGATACTAAAAGTAACTCAGGTACACAAAGTTGGAACTAGTTTAGACTCGTTGAACATTCAACGTCACAGAATCAGTTTGCTTTGTGACGCAGTAGTGTACATATCGCCACGTGTATTGCAAAAATTATATTTTTTATTATTTTTTAATTGAAAACTATTATTGAAATGTCGAAACAACTATATGTTGATAAAAAAGGTAGCCGACAAACAGTTAGATGTCCTTGTCGGAGCAGGAAGAAGACGACATCATCCGATAAATCGTTATTTAATGGAAAGAGAGGAAGCTAGCACCAGTACATCAGCGGAAAAATTAAAGAGCAGTGAAACAGTTGATTTTGATGTGGATGCATCTTTCGGGTGCCGATTAATTAATTTTGTATCTGTTTTTTCTGCTATAAGTGAAGTGGTAAAGTGTAAAGAGTGTGGCGGTGATATAAAATTTACCGAAACTTCTCTTCTCACTAAAAGTGAATTGTGCTGAGTGTGAACCAGCTCTAATAAATTCATGCCCTCTTACCAGTGGTAAAGCGTATGATGTGAATAGACGATTAGTTTTTGCGTTCAGATTTCTTGGTATTGGTTCAGTAGGATTATAGAAATTCTGTGGAATCATGGACTTACCTAAACTAATTTTCCAATCGTCCTACGATAAAGTTGTAAATGGCATTACCACTGCTACAAAAACTATTTGTGAATTGTCCACGAAAACTGCTGTTCAAGAGGCAAAAGAACTGAATAACGCAGTAGATCTCACCGTTTCAGGGGACGGAACTTGGATGAAACGTGGTTTCTCATCCCTTTTAGGCATTTCTATTTTTATATCATTTTACTCAGGAAAAGTTCTTGATATTATAGTAAAAAGTTCATACTGTAAAGCTTGTGAATTTTGGAAAAATTTGAAAGGTACTGAGAAGTATGATGAATAGAGCAATAAACACAGGCAAATGTTCTGCCAATCACGAAGGGTCAGCCAGAAAAATGTTATTGTAGAAATGTTTAAAAGATCCGAAACCCTTTATAACGTACGATATGGTAATTATGTAGGCGACACAGTCAGTAAGACTTATAAAAGAATGATTGACTCAAATCCATATGAAAATTTAGTTGTTAAAAAAAGGAATGTATAGGTCACGTGCAAAAGCGAATGGGTACGCAACTACGCAAAGTAAAAAAGATAATCCAGGTATAGGTGGCAGAGAAGTTGACAGCCAAGCTTATCGATGAGTTAACAGTTTACTTTGGTCTTGCAATTAGAAGGAGTATAAATACATCAGTTGAAACAATGAAAAATGCGATATTGGCAAATTATTACCATAAAATATCCACTGATAAAAAGCCACAGCATGACAACTGCCCGTCTGGCGAAGATAACTGGTATTCATATCAGAAAGCGAAGGCCTCTGGAACTTTGGATTCTTATAAGCATAAAAATTCTATTCCTGTAGTTGTCCAAAAAGTAATTGAACTAGTATACGATATCAACTGATACGGATTTGTTAGAACGCTGCTTAGAAGGATACACTCAGAATAACAACGAAAGTCTAAACGCTGTCATTTGGTCTATGGGTCCAAAAGTGCATTGCAGTGGCACAAAAATTGTTGAGGTTGCATCTTATATTGCAGCTAGTATATTTAACGATGGATATACTAGTGTATTACAAATGATGCAATTATTAAACGTTATAATTAGCCCAAACATGCTGCGATTTACTGAGAACTTGGATTCTCAACGAATATCTATAGCCAACATGAGAGCCCAACAGGAGATTAAAGAGTCCAGGAAATTGAAAAGAGCTGCTCAAAAGGAGTCGAAGGACATTGCGGCAACAATGCAAGACATCATGTATGGTCCAGGAATCGTAGATAAAACGTAATTTAAAAAAATATTTGGTTTTAAGACGCTGACGCCTTACTGTTTTTTTTTTCTTTAGAGTTTTTTCGAGACTAATTTTTTCAAACTGGTGTACAAGATATCTTAAGATCTACTTAACTGATTTTGTTATTAAAACACATATTTTTTATACTATTATCTAAAATGTAGCATAAGATTTTTTTGATTGGGTGGCACATTCATATGTTATAAATTTCGATAAAAATCAGAGTTTTTTTTTAAACAGCTGCCATTTCTATAAAAAAAATTTAAAAATCTTTTGCTACGCTACATCTTAGCTATTACCTTTCTAAATAAGAAGCACATTATTTTTTATTTTTCAGGCGATGCCTGACAGAGAAAATAAGTACACCATCAGCAAGGGTTTTCTTGATGACTCATATCTCCGTCATTTTTTAATTTTTTTTATTCGCCGTTATTTCAAATTATTCATAAAACTACTATGAAAGTGTGTAAAAGAAAAATTATTTTATATATTTAATAGCTGCGTCAAATTTTTTTTTTATTTTTATACTTATTTTTCCTAGCGCCAAGGTGATGTAAGCCCCTAAGATTAAAAAACAGTATTAGGAAGTTAATTTATAAATTTTACTTATTGCCTGAAATGTTATCTAAGAACCTTTTAATTTTGGTATACAAATCACTGGTGGAATCATTAATTAGATATGGAATTGTGATATGGGGTGGATTGTATAATAATGCTTTGAAACAACTTAGTGTCACACAAAATTTTATTTTAAAAGTTATCCATAACAAAAGAAAGCTATATTTTTTATATAATGAAAATATATTTAACTAGCCGTGCCCGCGGCTCCGCTCGCGTGGACTTGATTCACTACTATCGTCACTGCTTATTCTTTATGTTACCTAACGTAATAAAATATCTGCCATTATTTCCCCTTATCTCCCATTATTTTTCCTTATATCTCATTATCTCTACATAATTTCCATTATCTAGGCTTATCTCTGCTCATCTCCCATTATTTCTCCTTATCTCCCATTATTTCTCCTTATCTCCCATTATCTCACCTTATCTCCCATTATATAGGCTTATCATAAAATATTTCTCCTTATCTCCCATTATTTCTCCTTATCTCCCATTATCTCACCATAACTCCCATTATCTAGACTTATCTCTGCTTATCTCCCATTATTTCTCCTTATCTCCCATTATTTATACTTATCTCCCATTATCTCACCTTATCTCCCGTTATCTAGGCTTATATCTAATTATATAGAACATATGTATAAATTTATAAAAACACGTAAATCGGATAAGTGGTTCTCAAGTGATAAGCGCACTAACGGACAGACAGAGAGACGTTGCATTTTTATATATTATATTCTTTGCAACATGATATTGTTCCATATTTATTGGTTTAGGCAGTGTATTGCAAGAGAACGCGGTAACGGTAACCTTTTTTCCGACTTGATTCATTATTATCGTTACTGCTTATTCTTTATGTTACCAAACGCAATAAAATATATCCTATAACTTGGCCAGAGAACATATGTA
The DNA here is from genome assembly GCA_019049505.1 of Pachyrhynchus sulphureomaculatus. NCBI lineage: Eukaryota > Metazoa > Arthropoda > Insecta > Coleoptera > Curculionidae > Pachyrhynchus > Pachyrhynchus sulphureomaculatus. The sequence goes on along the minus strand of CM032451.1, from coordinate 81,535,893 downwards.
TGTTTTAAAAAAAAGTACGTAACGAACTAACGGACAGACAGAGAGGCGTTGCATTTTTTATATATATTATAGTTAGATAACCTGGCTAGAGAACATATGTATGTTTTAAAAAAAAGTACGTAAATCGGATAAGTGATTCTCCAGTGATAAGCGCACTAACGGACAGACAGGCAGACATACAGACAGAGAGAAGTTGCATTTTATATATATTTTAGATATAAGATTATAGATAACCTGGTCAGAGAACATATGTATGTTTTAAAAAAAAAAGTACGTAAATCGGATAAATGGTTCTCCAGTGATAAGCACACTAACGGACAGACAGACAGACAGAGATACGTTGCATTTTATATATATTATAGATGCAATAAAAATATAACCTGGTCAGAGAACATATGTATGAATTTAAAAAATCACGTAAATCGGATAAGTGGTTCTCGAGGGATAAGCGCACTAACGGACAGACAGACAGAGAGACGTTGCATTTTATATATATTATAGATATAGATTATTATTATTATTATTATATAACCTGGCGGAAGAATATATGTATGAATTTAAAAAAAGACGTAAATCGGGTAAGTGGTTCTCGCGTAATAAACGCACTAATGGACAGACAGAGAGACATTGCATTTTACATATATTATAGATTATAGATACTTTCTGCTACGTAATATTGTTCCATATTTGATGGTTTAGCCTGTGTATTGCAAGGGAACGCGCTAGCCGCAAACTTTTTTCCGACTTCATTCACTATTATCGTCACTGCTCATTCTTTATGCTACCTATCGTAATAAAATATAGCCTATAACCTGGCCAGAGAACATATGTATGTTTAAAAAAAAAAGTAGGTAAATCGGATAAGTGGTTCGCCAGTGATAAGCGCACTAACGGACAGACAGACAGAGAGACGTTGTATTTTATATATTATAGATTATAGATGTTAGATCGCTATATATATATATATATATATATATATATATATATATATATATATATATATATATATATATATATATATATGTATATATTTTCATAAGTTTAAGACCCAGTCAAGACAACCTACAAAATGCGCTACGAAACAGTGACATCCGAGTCAAAAATCCAGCTTGTGGTCGACCGAAGCCGTTGATGGCCAACAAGCAAAACGATAATGGCTTGCTCAAGGCTACAAAAAAAATGGGTTTCTTGTTTGTTTTAGGACTCGCGGCAACAACCGCACAGGTAGTTTTGGAATATCTATAGAGTTACAACCTTGATATTGACTGCAAATGTGAGAAAATAAGAACTAAGCAAAAAAAATATTGGAGTTCTTTCAAGCTGGCGGTCCCTATGGATCAGCGAGCCAAATATCTGTGTGCAGATCTGTGGCCTCAGGGAGTTACAGCGAACCATTTTTTTAAATCTACAGAGCCGAGGAAAGGTGATTATACATTCCCAGAACCTGTCGACTTCACACGAAAAACAGGGGTAAAAATAACACTTGTGCACGCCAATGTTCAGTCACTGAAGAAAAAAAACTGGTGAACCGGAAGCTATCATGGCTGAGAGACAGGTCGAAGTTATTTGCCTAATGGAACACTGGCTGACAGAAGATGAAATAAGGAGCACTCATATCGAAGGATATAAGCTCGCAGCCTTCTCAGCTAGGATGCGGCCCCCTGGGGGGTAAGACAGGTATTTTTGTTAAGAGCTGTTTAGATGTTAGTAATGTAAATCATCGGACAAATTTTAACGTTGAAAAGTGTTTTGAGTACTGTTATGTTTTTTTAAAGGGTTCGAATGTGAATGTTTTAACTGTATACCGCTGCCCATCAGGATCTTTTGACATTTTTTTGGCCTCCATGAATGGAGTATTGGAACAGTTTGATGTAAAGCCCAGTGGTTTTGGCAGGAGACTTTAATACCAAATTACTTAAGGATACTTTGAGTAGCTACAATCTCTGTCAAACAGAATTCCAGCCAACTAGAGGAGTAAACTGCCTTGATAACATTTTCTTGGACTCAGAAATGCAACTTTCCTAGGCGGTTGTCTTCGAGCTGGGATTTCCTGACCACAGACGTCAGATAGTTACCTGTTTGGTGGACGAGGGGGAGGCAGGTTTTCTGGAGAGTATAACAACTTGAAGACCGGTAACACAGAGGGGTACGCTCGAGTTTTTTGGTAGAGTGTCTGAGTGTAATTGGGATTTTGTAAGTGTAAGAGATATAGATGTTGATACAAAGTTTGATCGATCTTTTTATTGAAGTTATGGAAAAGGCATATTTACAATCCTTTCCTGAAAAATCATATAGGATTAGAACAGACCAGCCTAGCAAGATTGGTTGGTTTAACGAAGACTTAAAAAATATGCGTGAGCAACCTCTGTTCTTAAAGGAGCTGTCTAAACAGTACAGGCACCCTGACATTGCTAATGTTTACAAAGACTTCAGGAAGCAGTCCAGAATTACAATACGTAATGCAAAGATAAGGACAAACAAAAGTATTATCAAAAGTTCAGGGAATCAAATGAGGGCATTGTGGGACATTGTAAATAAACAGAAGGGAATCGAGAAGAATACCAAGGAAACCCATAATATAAGTCCCAATACCTTCAACATATTTTTTTCTCAGATTGCAAATGATTTGATAAAGGATATTCCAACTGTGGACCGGAGTCCAGTTGATTTGGTTACCCACGCGGTTCCACTGAGGAAATTTTCTTTTTCGAAGTAACATTTAACACAACTCGTGATATAATAAATGGCCTAAAAAATAAAAATAGTCGCGACATATTTGGATTGAACGTTAAATTAATCAAATACATAAGGAATTAAATAATATCACCTCTTCACAAGCTAATTAATATATGTTTCAGAGAGAATGTTTTTCCATCTATCCTTAAAAAAGCTATAGTGTGTCGTATCTTCAAGAAGAGAGATATAAATCTCCCAGAGAATTACAGACTGGTATCATTGTTGCCTATTGTTTTAAAAATAGTCGAGAAGTGTATGTCGGGGCAGATGGTTAATTTCCTTGAACTAAACGGATGCTTCTCTAAAAGTCAGTTTGGGTTTAGAAGAAATAAAAGTATGGTCTTGGGTATTTTGGATCTTGTTTCTCATATTACTGAATCATTTCACAGACTGCAATATAACACAGTCCTTCTGTGTGATCTAACTAAAGCCTTTGTGTTAACCACGGAATGTTAATACAAAAGCTCAGCAGATACAACTTGACGGTTCCTTGGCGGCATGAGAGGGTGCTAAACTGTAGTTTGATGTAAACAGACTGGCTTTGAATGGCGATAAAACCAAACGGGATGTTTTTTCCTTAAGAGAGGTGTATGACTTGAATGTGGGGGTGGGTGAAGTGAGATTTTTGGGCGTATATTTGGATCCAAAGCTGCATTGGGGTGCACATATAGGCACAATGTGTAAAGAATTGAGCAAACATCTTTTTGTACTCCGGAATCTTGCACACTGTGTTTCTCAGCAAGTATTGCGAAATGCATATCACTCAATATTTCACTCTCGTCTTGCTTATTCCATTCTCGTCTGAGGACACTCTACAGACCTATCGAGTGTTCAGCTTGCAGCGTAGTGCACTGAGAATACTGGATGGACTTGGTTTCAGGGATGATTGCAGACCGTCATTTGTATCGGTTAGAATTTTAACCGTTCCTTCTCAGTATATTCGCGAGAATCTCCGGTTCTTAAAGCAATATGATCAGTCCTACAAATGCCATGGAGATGTACATTGCCATGACACCAGGCATAAGAGGAATCTAATTCGAACATATTGGAGGCTGAAGAGATGTCAAATGGGTCCTGGGTACTGGGCCATAAAATTTTTTAATGTGTTACCACAAAATATTAGAGATCCGCCAGACAAAGAATTTGAAAAAGAGTTAAAAAAATTCTGGTGGAAAATGTTTTTTACTCCATAAACAAGTACCTTTGTTACAACTTTTAGGTTCTGAGTTTATTTTTGGGGAGTTTGTTCAGACTTGTTGTTTCTTTCTTAATTGTAAATGGCATAGACATAGGTATTTTATGTATTAACATTTATGTACTATTGCTTTGATCAGTATAGTGGCTACATTTTTTATTATATTATTTTTACTATATTATTTATTGACATGTGTAAGACATTTTTTTGTGATTTAGCATGAATAAATATCTACCTATCTATCTAAAGATACTATGTGAATCACCAACATGAAACTAGAAATAAAGTGCAAAGGAAACGTAAAATACCCTTAAATCATAAAAATATTAACCTAAGATTTTTAACTAATCTTGGACCAAAATTGTACAATTTACTCCCAGTTAGTCTCCAAATTGACCTTCTTTAGTAAAAAGTGCAGGACCTATATTTTCCAAAGAAATGCTGATTTTTTGAGAGTCTTTAACTACCTGGTGTTTTTATTGGGTGTTATGTGCGTGTTTTTTTTTTTTTTTGATTGTGTCTTGGGTTGTGTCTTATTCTAGCCTTAAATGGCAGAACTATTTATACCTTGTAGTTTTTAGTTTTACATTTAACATGAAACTATTAAGATTGATTTTGTTTCTTATAATACAAACTGGCACATATAGCAGTTTAATCAGCTAGGTGCCAAAAAAAAAATTAAAAAGTGTAATAATAAATACATTAGTTAAAAGAGTATAATAGTAAAATATTAAATATACCTTTCAGTTACATTGAATTTGGGAGTTAATTTTGTAACTATAAAATAAAACCTAATAAAAGTGACTTTTTATTAGGTTTATAAATTTTAAATAATCTAATTTGAACTCTGTTTCCAATATCTCCTTTAATTCTGCGCCACTCTTTATAACTTTTAATACACTTACCTTTCTTCATCATCTTCATCCTTTATGTCCAAAGTTTCACATTTTATTAAATCAGCTTCCTCATAAAATGTGTCACTGCTCTTTCTTTCATGTTTCACTTCACTAAAAATAAATGAATTGTCATGTGTAATTTACATAAAAAAAAAAACATGAGAGAAACAGTTAAATCATGTGTATCAAAACTAAAAAGGTAATTTCACTCGTTCAAATCAAACAAAAACCTACATTCATGTATTTGTCCATCAGAAATTATTTGCTGAATCAATATTATAATTTACTTTTATTCTAAATAATTTAAGTTGTAAAATAGCATGGAAAGTTTAATACAACCATACCAGTGTAGATTGTACAATATAAAATTATATATATTTTAAGAACCACTCAAATCTCAAACATGATTTCAGAAACAATCATGTGATTGTTTCCCAAAGGTGACCACTTTAATATTGTTTTGTTTAAGAGTGACAGGTCTGTGTCTTTTTTTTATATAACTATAAAGATTGTAATTCAATTTTTGAGTGTTTTAAGTATCTTTACTATATTGCATTATAATGTTTTTCAGTAAATCTTTATTTATTTATAATTACCTGTCATGATCTGTGACATAGCTTATGAATTAAACCTTCTACACAAGTTATATATTATTAAAAAAAAACTTACTTATTTGAAGATACACCATAAGTACAATAAGAATGATCTAGTAATACAGTTTTTAAAATATATTCCATCTCTAGACATTTCCAGTGATTCTCAATTTGACCCATTAGCTTAGTTTCTTGCATGTTATATTCATAAGTATTTGCGGAAACACCTATTGTAACATCTAAAGGAATATTTTCAATTTCTGGTTCAGCTTTTATTAATAATTCAGCATTAGTAACACTTTCTGATACCACGGTACAAGGAATGTTTTTGTCCTCTCTTACACCTAAGGCAAAAGGTAGTTCTATGTTATCCCAATGTGTAGTTTGTCTTGGGGTCTCACATAACTTCATTACTTTTTCCCTTGTACCAACACCAATGACGGTCTCAGTTTCTTTAAGCAGATTTCCAAGCATTAAGCTAACCATATCCGTGGACATTTCTGTTGATTTTGGTAAAATCACTTCTTCACCACAAATATTTTCCATTTTTATTTAGAAAATAAAACTTACACTGTCAAATTCTTATACTAATACGTAGTACGGTACAGTGATAGAAAATTATAGGTTAGGAAATCGGACGCACCCAGAAAGCAGCGGGTTTAGGCGTTTCCGATTGAAATAATTTCTTAACTTAAGGATTCAATTACAATGTCGCCATCCTTTATCGCACCATCGACTCTAAAGGGGTCTACACACACACTTATGGCTGCTATACACACTCCGATTTACCCGACAGGTTTGCCTGCACAGGTAGACCTACGCAGGTAAACCGGAGAGTGTATTGTAAAACCCGTACAGGTTTCTTGAACTGTACAGGCGACCAGAGTAAATATGGAAAAACATATTTTTACCTATGCCAGAGTTGCGTAGAACAATGCGCAATGGTATTTTTCCTTTTTTTTATTCAGTGAGGTTTCAAAAGAGTAGGTTTGCATAAAACGTTTATATTTTGGTGGTTTATATTATTTATTATATGAAGAGCTATAAAGGCTAGTAGTACATTCTCCCGCGTCTCCAGCATAATTTTAAACGAGAACTGCACAGTTTCACCATTGCGTGTGTGGGTCCTAACCTGTGCAGGTAAACCTGTTGAGGTGTACCTGCACAGGTTGCCTGTGCAGGTATACCGGAGCGTGTATAGCAGCCTTTACATTTGTTGAGATATGTACGCGCGTACAAGTATGCGCGTACATATACGATTCATTCGGATTGCCTACACACAGAAACATAATTTTTATATCATTTTGCTAATCAGTATGCCGACAATGAGTAACAGTGATTTAAATTTATTAGCAGTGGCGTGTGTGTGCATAATAAAGAAGAAACAAAATCAAATAAGACGTCAGACACGAAGTACATGGGTAAAGAAATGGTTGTTGCAGTGTAACCAATTTTCACATATAAATCTACTGAAAGAGCTTCGATTAGAACCTGACGATTGGTGAAATTATCTCCGCATGGATGAAGATAATAATGTAATACTTTTAAATTTAGTAACACCACTAATCCAGAAACAAGACACGTGCATGAGGCCTGCCATATCACCGCATGAAAGATTATCAGTTACCCTTCGATATCTAGCCACTGGGAGAAATTATGATGATTTGAAATTTTCTAGTATCATCTCACCTCAATCGCTAAGTAAAATAGTTCCTATTTATCAAGTATTAAAGGAGGAGTTTACGAAGGTATTACTAAGGAAAATAATACATATTACTATTTTTTCAAGATGTTTAATTTCTATTATTTAACTAAACATAAAGTAAACATAAAAGTTTGAGATAAGTGGGAAAATTAAAATAAATTCAAAGCTGTCTTAATTATGTTAGTTAGTGTTACTTGGCTTGAAAGTTTGTTAAAAAAGTAGCAATGTTTGTTTCGCTTGATTTGTTGCCAGACTGTTCTAGGAAGATTAGATCATTATTCTCAGATGAACAAAGTGAGCGAGTATTAGATATCTGTGGTTCTGGTGTATGCATTTCTTGTGTTTAAAATGAATAGGTATGAAATGAATATGGTGACACATGTTGATGAGGATGAGCAATCTGTAATGGATAGGAACTATGTTGGTGATGATAATAAGAACCAACAGACATCTCTGTTTAAGGTAACTTAGGGATTATTTTCTGCTGAATCAAGTAGCGAAACAATTTTTGTTGCCTTGGTAACATGGACCATTTCTGCCTCAAACAATAGGTCATTGATGAGTTTTTCAGTGTATAACCTAGTTTCTCTTGGAAGTGTTCTCAGTGTCGATGCAACATTATTTCCAAAAATGGTGAATTGGTCCTCATTATTACTTCGCAGCCTCTCTCAAACTAAAGTAAGAATTTCATCTGTTTGATTATTATTTTTGACTCTGCGTTTCTTTTTGTAGTGACTAGTATGTGATGTTGACGACGTGTTTCTATTCATTTCATAACTACTACTTGGTCGGGAATCTAATGGGCTCTGTAATGAACTACTAAGTTCTTCAATCTCATGCTCTGGGGTGTCCTCTATTTCATTTCCAACTTCCTACAATTAAAATTTAATTTAAATAATTATTATTCAATTTATTAAAATACTATTTCTTTTTTTTTTCCAGTTTCCTACAACAGAGAATGAATGGAAAATAATTGCAGAGAATTTTGAAATGAAATTTCCCGAACTGTGTGGGAGCCGTTGACGGCAAACATGTCAATATAATTCCGCCTGCTGGAAGTGGTTCATATTTTTAGTGTTCCGTACGGAACACTTATAAGATCACTTCGGTGTCTGTCCGTCTGTCTGTCACACCCGATTTTCTCCGAAACTATTTGTCATAGAAAGTTGAAATTTGGTAATAATATAGGAATTGATGGCCTTATCAGAGCCAGGTAGTTTTGAAAGTTAAATTTTGACTTAAGGGGTTAGTTTTGGGGAGTGAAATCGGAAGTGAAAAAAAAAATTTTTTACTAGGTAATCGAGTGTGATGTCAAATGAAAGCTTGTGAAAACACGAGTAAAAAATATATATATAATGTAATACTTGCGCGCACTTTCCTTTGTATTATTTTTAAAAAATCACGAAAAATCGCTGTCCACCCGCCTTATCTCGAAAAGTACTTATCAAAAAATTTTAAAAAAATTCTGAAATATTCTCCACGGGGTGTAGATTGAACGAAAATTATCACGGGTGCATTACCTGTAACAATTTACCTGGTATATAAAAAAAAAACAGAAATTTCAAGATCATCGATTTTCAGTAAAGATTGCAAATAAACTTTGTTGAAAACTCATTTGGGGTTTGTTTTATTTTAAAAGCAATCAACGTACGGAACACTAATTGCGCAAGTTCAACTTGCACTTGACCGGTTATTTTAACTATAAAAGAATACACAGTTTAGTACTGTGTATTCCTTTATGGCTACAGTCAACGCAAATTATGAATTCATTATGTGTAATTTTGGTGTAAATGGTCGAATATCTGATGGAAGAGTTATTGACCACACTACATTTTACAAGAAACTTAAAGATGGGAATTTATCTTTACCACTTCGAACAAAACCTAATTGCAGTGAAAATATAATGCCATTTATTTTCATAGGTGACGTAGCATTTTCCTTGTGCTCCGACTTTTTGAAATCATTCGGTCAGAAAGAACCCAATCAAGACAGAAAAATTTTTAATTACCGGCTATCACTAGCAAGATGTAGAGTTGAAAATGAATATATCAAGGATCGATTTCCATTAGTTTAGAAAGAATTGAAAAAGCAGTCATGGACTCCTGTGTTTTGCATAACTTTTTAAGATGAAAGTGTGTAACAATGATGCAAAACAAGTTAGACTATTGTTTACCAATTATTTCTATCATGAAAGTACTCTGCCCCCTGGCATGAAAAAATGATACAGTAATTTAAATATAGTATACAATACATATTACATGAAATATTAAAATGTTACTATAATAATATTTTATTTACTTACCTCTCCTCTATCTGAATCAGAATGTTCATTCTCCGCGTCATCGCTTGGTATATTTGATACAGACGATTTGGGCATCTCTTGATCTTTTATGAGAAGTAACAAATCGTAATACCATAAATGTGGCATATATAGGTCGTCCAGTCCAGCACCTACTCTTCATGTTTTTTTGCTTCTTTGCGGAATCCAACACGCATACTATTAATTTTTGTTTTTACCATTTTTTATGTTGCCATCTTTTCTACTTCTTTCCACTTTTGTACCAATATTTTATATGCATCATTTTTCTTATTCCTATTCATGTAGTCTTTGGATTTAGTTTTCCATAGACAGGGGTAAGACTTATACAGCGCAATAAACTTTGTTAAAAATCCTTTTGTATAATTTCTACTATCAGCCTTAGTTTACGCGATAAAAACATGAACAGCACTGATATTATATCTGGTACATAAATGCGTTTTGCCTTCACCCGGAAAGATGTGTACGTGCGTCTCGGTCCATGCGTGCAAAAATTCAACCAACGACTGAATACATCTTTGACAGATATTTTAAGCAGATATTGACTACACACTGACGAATCTGTACGGGCGTATATGTACGCACGTACATATCTCAAGAAATGTATGTGTGTCTGTAGGGGCCTTTATAGAGAATGGAGGGATTCGAGAATGAACATTAACGCATGCGCATTCTAATTTTGATAGAATACCTAGTATATAGAAGCGACGGCCATTTTCGATGACTAAAAAGTTGAATTACCGTTTTGTGCCAGAAATCATTACGTTCCACAATAGTTATTGAACATACGTGTATGTATATATATATATATATATATATATATATATATATATATATATATATATATATATATATATATATATATATATATATATATATATATATATATATACATATATATATATATATATATATATTCCAAGGACAAAATTCCTCTAAAAATGACAGAACAGATTTCTGTTCTCTAACAATTTCGGAATGCATTTTATTTATTGTAGAAAATATATGCTAATAGGGCGAAATTTGATAATAAAGAAGAAATGTATTTCCTGTTCTAACCTAAAAAAAATTAATGAAATTTCTCGGTGTACTTCATCAAGTGAACAAAGCATTGCGGTGCCAAATTCTAAAAGGTCGGATCATGGCTGTTTTTCGGCGAATTTTGAGGCATAGCTCAGTGGTCTAATCGGGAAACGGGTGGCCGGCCAAGTACAGTGAGGGAAGAGTCCCAGCTGATTTTATCGGGTGAATTACTTATTAAGAGGCACGTTGTGGGTGTTTCGGGTCTGGCCATTTTCTGTCTGACACAAACCAGATATAATCGTCAATCTACAGCAGCCTTCTGGCAAATCTTAATCGCTTAAGACGACCGATGCTTGATATGAAAAGGAAGTGGCTCTTTGAGTACGACTATTTAAAAGAAGAGTTAATAAAAAAAATTAGTGTTTAGTTTCCAGACTCACGTAAGGGTAGGCCCTACTACTAAATACAAATTAAAACCGCATTCAAATTCGAAGCAAATTTTGAAAAAATTCTGGAATATTCTCCACGGGGTGTAGATTGAACGAAAATTATTACGAGTGTATTACCTTTAATAATTTATCTGGTATATAAAAAACCAAAAATTTCAAGGTCATCAGTTTTCAGTAAAGATTGGAAACAAACTTTGTTAAAAACGTATTTGGGGCGTGTTTTGTGAAGTCACCGATCATTTTATACCACCGTAACAAAAATTTTTTTTATTTTAAAAGCAATCAACGTACGGAACACTAATTGTGCAAGTTTAACTTGCACTTGACCGCTTTTTTATTACTGAAAAGCGTTTCCTCAGTTGTTAATAATGTTTATTTAGAACAGCGCGTTTTAAGGAACCAGAAATCTTCTTGGAATCTTAGTATAGATTTCAGTAATATTGTAATAAATTACACCAATATGAGAAACTTTAATAAATTAGAATAGCGATTTCGAAGTCTCCACAGAAATATTTTCATTCTCATACGTTTATTTATAGACGTCCTGAGTGTCTCGGAACTATTAGAGGTAGACACACGTTTCTTCTATTTGCTGAGCGTACCTCTATAAAAAAGTCAAAATAACCCTATTGTAAATCAGTAAATAAGTCAAAGCAGGTGCCAAGATATATACATATTTTTAAATTTCTTATTTTTATCCTCTTTAATCAGTTGCCAGCAAAAATTAATTTAAATTAATTTATTGTCTTTATTTTTATTCTTTTAATGTAATTTATTAAACCCAACATGTACGGAGAATATTTTATGTATTCCAAAGGCAGTTAAATCTATTTTTAAACTGACAAATTTAAATGCTGCTTTTTTTCGGTTTTTCTCAGAACAAGACCAAATAAAAAACAACGGCCTAAAATGCAAATGTGAACAGCGAACAACCAAGAAAGAATCAGACGAGTCGGCTAAAACCACAGCTTGTTAAAAGCACACATAGGATCATGTAATTATTTTGATTTACCTTACAAATTAACAGCGCCACATTTTAAAAGTCTGTGCTTATGTATTACTCTTTTTCTTCTAATCATTCAAGATATCTGTTAATTTTACAAAAAGTCTATTAATTTTCAAAAGCATTTTTGGCAATTTTCTAGGTTTCCTGTACCTTGCCGATTTTTATCATTTTTTCAGAAAATATGTATTTTGGGGCGTAGATCTCGTCTATGAAAACATTTTTTTATGGGCATAGCACATGTGCCAACGGGAAATGTTAGTAAATTACAGAAAATTGAAAATAAACCAGAAAAATAAAATTATTTGAAATTTATTTACTTGTATCATTAGCACATCGTTTATGCTTGTATTTACCATAAGAAGTAATTTTATTAATTAAAAATCCGGTCTGTCCTGCTCTGTGTCCTCAATAGCACAATGTTAACTAACCTGAACCATTCACCACAAGGTGTATGACATCCCAGCTTATTAAACGCAAAAACATATGTAACGTAATCATTACACTTGTCAACAAATAATTTTTTTTTGATTTTTTCCTCTAATTTTTTTTCAGTTTTGAGCTTATTGTAATGTTCTGATTTCGAATCTGATATTAGCTTTTCTTTGATAGCTCATGTTTTCTAATATTTTCGGTCTACCCTAATTAGACGACACCCGTAGTTTTTTAAGATCTACCCGAGTCAGAATAGTTATTTTTTTAATTTCATATATGACTTCGACACATAGACGTTATTTACACAATCCAGATTGTTTTTGCTATATTTGTGGCGAATATATCTTTGAAAAATTGCAAAAACCTATCTCGGACTTCGTTAAAACTAAGTATTTTAACCAGTTTCAAATAACAATGTGCAATCAAGACAAGCAATGGGTACTTCATATTGTGTGCCAGAACTGTATTGTGTGTCTGCGGCAATGGTTAAATGGAAAAAGAAGTGCTATCAAATTTAAAACACCGATGATTTGGCAGGAACCTCAAAATCACCATGATGACTGCTATTTTTGCGTCGTAAATATTAACGGCATAAGTTTTGGAAATCGAAATAAATGGTCATATCCTAACTTACCCTCCGCTCAACGACCTCTTCTATACTCTGGCGAGATACAAGGAGCATTATCTATATGCTCTAAAGAACCAGATCTTATAGAAATTGAAGACAACACAATGGGCAATACTGATTCGGATTTCACATATTGTCAGTCATCAGAGCCACAACCTTTTAATCAAAAGGAATTGAATGACTTAGTAAGGGATCTAAATTTGTCAAAAGAAGCTTCTGAAATTTTGGCATCTCGTTTAAAAAAAAAGAATTTACTAGCACCAGGAACCAAAATTACTTTATATCGGACCCGAGAAAAGAATTTTTTACCATATTTTTCTAGAAAAAATGATTTAGTTTTTTATAATGATGTCAGAGGTATTTTGGAGAAGATGAGTTCACAACGACACCAACCAAATGATTGGCGTCTTTTTATAGACAGTAGCAAGAGAAGCTTAAAGTGTGTGCTACTTCATAACGGCAACAAGTATGATTCTATACCTACTACACACTCTACTACTATGAAAGAAAAGATACAACTATTTCTTCAGTAATGGAAAAAATTAAGTATCGAGACCACAACTGTCTTATTTTGTAGACTTAAATGTGGTTAACTTTCTTCTCGGAAAACAGGGTGGATACACGTCTCAAAAAAAGTGACCAGTACGAGAGGAACTGATGGTTGGTACCAAAAATGTTATTAATTTGCCCTTAGTAAATCAAGATCGCATTATACCGCCACTACTTCATGTCAAATTAGGCATTATGAAACAATTTGTAAAAGCCCTTGACAAAAACGGCGAATGTTGCTTTTCTTTCACGCAAGTTTCCAGGCTTAAGCACAGAAAAATTGAAAGCCGGTATTTTTGATGGGCCACAAATCAGACAACTTGTGAAAGACTCAAACATTGTGAATTCAATGAATGAAGTCGCGTATAAAGCTTGGAAATCGTTTGTTGTGGCGATTAAAAATTTTCTCGGAAACAATAACTCCGTCAACTATTCTGAGTTAATTGAGTGCTGCAACATGAGTATCAAGATTCAGTACTTACATTCTCATTTAGATCGAGTCCCAGAAAATCCTGACGATTTCGGTGAAGCGCAGGGTGTAAGATTTCACCAAGATATATGCACAATGGCGTTATCAAGGACGGTGGGACATCCATATGATGCTCGATTACTGTTGGAGTTTGCAAAGAGATTATCCTCAAGCCGTACATTCATGAAAATCGTATAAAATAAGATTTCATAGTGTTTAATTATATCAAACATAGAAAAAATGTTCTATTGTAGTTTCATATAAATAAAAAAGTAGAGCAGTATTTTTTCCGTAATCAGTGAATACCATTTAGCCCATATCATAAGCCTAGTTTTCATTGGTCTAGTAAACGGGTTAGTAACTGGTACCAGTAACTTATAAGACAGCTACTAACCCAGTGTGAACTTATCAGCTAGTAGACTAGTATGCCAGTAACTCTACTTGTACTAGTGGACTGGCTAGGCTAGTGAATAGCTAGCCAAGCTATTCACTGGCCTACTAGCCTTCCCCCACTTCCCTAAATTGCCACTGTCTTCGCTACTAGCATGGGACTAATCCAATGTGGACACGAACGCAAGTCTTATCTCATGTTTTCCCGCCCTGATTAGTTATCAACGTTATCAGTTATCAGATTGTTTTGATTTGGTTTTGATGTGTTTTTTTAGTTGCTTTGGTTTTATAATTTATACAGTTTATTAAATTAATTAAATTTAAAAAAATGAGGTGGGCCGAACAGGACACCATTCAATTTATTGAACTATATAGGGACCATGAATGCCTTTGGAATATAACCAAACCTATATATAGGAACAACCAAATGAGAATTGCGGCGTTGGAGAAGATTGTGGAGGATATGGGAATGGAGGGATTTACAATAGATGATGCAAGGTTGAAAATAAAAAACTTGAGAAATACCTATAGCCAAGAGTTACTAAAAATTGAAAAATCGGTCAAGTCTGGAATGGGTAGTGATGAAGTATATACCCCTTCAGTGAAGTGGTTTAAAATCATGGACGCCTTTATTAGGAATACCAAGCAAAAGAGGAAGACACACAGTAATATGGTAAGCAAATAATATATAAGTATTTTATTTAATTGTGTACATTTATATATATAATTTAGATTTGTATTTAAGAACCTACATAGTTGACAATGGTTTATTGGTTAATAAATGTTGTAGTACTGCCATGGTACTGAAACCTCATTATTGAAGTATCTTTTCATGTGATCTCTAAATTCTCTGGCCAGTCTAGATGATCTGTAACCCGAATCTCTCCTAGTCAGTGATCTCATCTCTCGTACTTCAGCCCTCCATTTTCCTGGAATAATTTCACCATTGTCTACATATTCTTCGTCCATGGACCCCTGTGGGGAATACGTGTTCGGGGAAGTTTTTCTTAGCCAGTTATGCATAGTACAACAACATTTTACAATTTTATCTACAGTTAATAAACTGCAAGGTATTTTCTTCTCAAAAATTCTGAATCGACTAACCAAAATGCCAAACGCATTTTCAATAATTCTTCGAGCCCTAATTAGACGATAGTTAAAAAATTTTTCTTCTTTTGTGAGAGGTGTGGCATTGTAAGGCTTTGTTAAATAAATTTTTAGAGGAAATGCATCATCACCGACAAAACAATAGCCTTCCGGAAGCATACCATTTTCTAGCGCTGTGTATAAGGTACTGTTTTGAAAAAAAACCTCCGTCTAATACGATTCCATTACAGCCGATATCGATATACTGAAAGCAGTAGTTATAATCCGCAACGGCCATTAGAACAATGCTATTTTGATCTTTATAATTATAATATTCTGTTCCGCAATTTGGAGGTGCTTGAATCAAGATATGTTTTCCATCGATACTTCCACAGCACATAGGAAAGTTCCATCTATCCCGAAAACCATGGGCAATTTTCTCCTATTCCTCCTTAGTTGCAGGAATCTAAAAATTAATATAAAATTATATATATATATATATATATATATATATATATATATATATATATATATATATATATATATACATATATATATATATATATATATATATATATATATACATATATATATATATATATATATATATATATATATATATATATATATATATATATATATATATATATATATATTATTTTTAGGATGAAGACGTGCAACAGGAAAACCCAGAGCCAGAGGAATCAAATACCCAGAGTCAAAATACCCATTCATCCTTTCTTTGAAGAAAATGCCAATTGGTCTAGCATTACAATGCGAAAATGAATTACAAGCAACACTCAACAGATACCGTAGTATGGCATTAACTACTGTATCTCCAATTGCTTTAGTTATTGAAGAAACTCCTTTATCACCGACAAGCAATTATGGAGTAGCCGAATCATCATCGACTTCAACTCATTCAGCTGACTACCTTTCCCCTCGAACTCCTAATGAAAATTACGACAACACCCAATATATGAGAATTATAGCCGAAGCTATTTCAGAAAAATCGCAAGACATATGAAAAGCAGCTCTAAATACCTACACTTATTTTTAACTAAATATAATTACTTATGTATACGTTTTTTAAAGTTGTTTTGTTGTGTTAACAGAGAATTTAAAAAAAATTGTAATTAAAAATCTATACCATTAAGACAGAAAGCGTATTATTCAAACTAACCTTTATAAATCCTTTTAGCGCGTCGGAAATAGCATCACAAACTTCAGGAATGCAATTCGATATCGCCGATTTGGAAACACGAAACATTTGCTGCAGTGTTCTGTAACTGTTTCCTGTTGCCAGAAAATTCAGAGTTACTTCGAGTTTTGTTCTAGCAGGTAATGCATCTCTCAGTAAAGTATCAGAACGCTGAACAGTAGGAGATATCATTGCGAGCAAATATTCGAATTGTTCAGTAGTAAGTCGAACGCATAACCTATATTCCTCAAGATCTTCTGCAGACAGTTCCCTTAAAAGTAAGGCAGAAGCTCCTCTGGTATTCCTTCTACTAATCCATTTCCGACACCATATCCTTTTAATGGAATCCTGCTCTTCATTCAACATATTCTCTACTTCTTCGACAAGACAATTTGCTGCACTTAGTATGCATTTTTTAAGCTGATGCAACTGCACTCGTGCTACACGGCCACGAAAAGCCATCGTGGTTAGTTGTTTTAAAACTACAAATAGTATGTAAAATATTTTTATATTTTATATGAAAATTAATTTTTACTGTTATCACTTTCACAAAATTGAACACAAGCCTACTGGTAAAGAAAATCATTTCTCGTGAGAACACCTACTAGTAAGGGGATAGGGCTAGTCAGATAGCAGGCTATTACTGGTACCAGTTAACTAGTACTAGTAACTATACCAATGAAAACGGGGCAATAGACATAGAGGATGGACTGAGTGTTCCGTATACCGCTGTGAACTAAATATGGACGCAAAAGTGTGAGAGAAACAAAGCGAATAAATGGCAGTAGCTGTCTCTTTTTAGAATGCCGTTAAGCTACGTCGCTCTTAAAAATAATATTTCTAAGTGTTTTATTTGAAATAAAATCGGGTATGGAGCTTTTCTGGCCTTGAATTCCGTTTCGGGGTACTACGCCTTATTTATTACAGGCCTACAGAAAGAGACAGGTATTGGCCGCACAATCGCTTTGTCTCTTTCTAGAGAGTGGTAAATTTTATGTAGTTAATGCTCAGTTCATCCTCTGTATCTATCGCACATATATTTATTACTCCTACATAGCTAGATTAAGAGAGAAGTCTGTCACCGTTAGCAGAGTTAGACGATCTTTTCTCTCTCGCACCCTAGCTCGGAACTTGGCTTGAACTGAGCATACGTTTAACAGAGCTATATAAAGCCGGGTTTCCACTAAATGTACATTAAAGTAAGTACCATTTTTAGTGTTCCGTATGGAATACTTATAAGATCACTTCGGTGTCTGTCCGTCTATCTATCCGTCTGTCACACCCGATTTTCCCTGAAATTATTTGACATAAAAAGTTTAAATTTGTTACTAATATAGGAATTGACGGCCTCATCAAAGTCGTGTAGTTTTGAAAGGTAAATTTTCAAGGGTTAGTTTTGGGGGGTCATATTAGAGAGAAATTTTTTTTTTAACCAGATCACCGAGTGGGGTGTCAAGTAAAAGCTTGTAAAAACACGAGTTCAAAAATATATATAATGTAATACTTGCGCACACTTTTCTTCTGTTATTTTTAAAAAATCGCAAAAAATCGCTGTCCCCCCCCTTATCTCCAAAAGTACTGATCAAAAAATCTGGAAAAAATTCTGGAATATTCTCCACAAGATGTAGATTAAACGAAAATTATCACGAGTGCATTACCTTTAATAATTTATCTGGTATATAAAAAAATAATAAAAATTTCAAGGTCTACAAACTCTGTTGAATACTCATTTGGGATGTGTTTTGTGAAGTCACTGATCATTTTATACCTTTGTAAAAAATTTTTTATTCTAAAAGCAATCAACGTACGGAACACTAACTGCGTAAGTTCAACTTGCACTTGACCGGTTATTCTTTATATTTATTTGGTTAAACTTTTTATTCAATATATATATATATATATATATATATATATATATATATATATATATATATATATATATATATATATATATATATATATATATATATATATATATATATATATATATATATATATATATATATATATATATATATATATATATATATATATATATATATACATACATACATACATACATATATATATATATATATATATATATATATATATATATATATATATATATATATATATATAATAAACATATAATATTTAGTTACAAAGTTGCTACGATTAAAAGAGTTGACTGCAAAATACGTAGGGAAGGCAGTCCGAAGTAGTAACAGTCAGCTGTACTGCACGTAGAAAGTGGTTTTCAAAATTCAAAAATACGATATGTTATTTACAGACAAATAAATTGAGTGATAATTGAGTGACTAAAATGGGTTGTAAGTGTTACGTATGCGGGTCCCTCCAAACAACGCGGAAAAGGTTTCTATGCACAAGTAAGCATTACAATATATTAAATCATTGTAAGATACTTTTTTATAAAAATGATAATAATACGTGAATATCTCTATATTAATTGTATGAATACGTTTTAGTGATTTACTGTTTGATACAAATTATGATAATTAAGCATTACAATTTCGCAGTGGTATATCAAATTTGCAATGGCATGAAAATTTATTTTGTTTCTCAGATTTCCAGATAGGCAAAATCTTATAAATATAATTTTGAATTAAATAATCAATTAATGGAATTTTCTCATGTTTTCATGTATAATAACATGTAACAAATACGTAGGCACGAAACACAAGATTAGGAGGCGTGCATGCGCGTTAGCAATCTGCTCTCTTCTTGCTTCTCTCTTTCATGACACTCACTTCGCTTACAGGCAAATATAGGGCGCTAGCTATATAGGAGTAATACATATATGATGTAGCCTCTGAACTTTAAAGCTTACCGTAGTATAATGTGGCAAAATATCATCAATTACAAAATTTTTTATACTAAATGATGCCTACCAGACATCATACCAACTGTTTAAAACCATGTCCATTCACTGTCTTGAGTGGCCGTAAATCACGAGCAGTAATATATTCCCCACTATTATTTGTAACTGCTTTTCCAGTTGCGTCACGCATTTTTTATGCGTATTGTCTGTATCTCTCAAACCCTTTTCTTCTTTTTGGCGTTTATAGCATCGATGGGTTTTTAAATTTGATATCTTCTCTCTACATAAATATTTTTTCGTATGCTTTACAGATTACAAATGACTGAACTGCTTGAGTATTTGTTTTTACAATTTGGTCAAAATATGATGATACAACGCTTGACCCACTTCCTTTTATTTTTTTGCACTCACCTATTTTAATCTCTTCGAAATATCCGTTCTTAAATTAAACAATTCTCAATTGCATATACCATACGAAACGCAACGCATATACATATACGTTAGATAATCGACTAATCCATAGTTATGTTCTCAGGTTCAAGGAACTAGGGGGGGGGGGGGGGGATATGAATACAAAGGGAGTTTCTTAGGAGAAATCACTAACTACATATAAATATTAGGACATCAAATGACAAACAAAAGAGCATTAAACGATAATCGGTGTGCATAACACCCTGATAAAATAAGCCCTCTGTCACTGGAATTTTAAAAGCTTAGACTCAACTCCTTCTTAAGGTTCCATATGCAATACGGCCTTAGGCGACCCTCTTGCCTTTGCCTATGGTTGGTGTCTTTTTAAGTGTTACACAGACAAAAGGACCTACAGTTTAATGCCGATTTCGAACGGCCAAAGTGGCATTACTAAGCATGGTACTACAGGTGGTTTGCCATTGCATTCTCTAGAGAGGAGACCGTTGTAGTTTTTTTTTATTTTTTTTTTAATTTACTATTTTTTAGAGCGTAGATTCGAACCCAGGTCTAGCGTAGAAGGCAGACATTTCACCCACTACGCTATGGCCGTTTCACGCGTAGACTCAACATAGTAAAGTAAAGAATCGATGAGGGGGAAGATTTATTATAAAAAAAAACATATCTATAATGGAATTTTAAAAATTTACACTTAATTTAAGATTCTGAGGAAAGATAAACCTTTCTTACAAAGAAGAAGTGCCGATAAAAAAAGTTTTGTTTCTAAGAGACATATTTTCTATATCTATAGAGGCAGGGGTCCCTTGGCTACTTCATACAAGTTTTGTTGTAGCTAATAAATAAATTAAAGTGATATCGTAAGAAGTAAATGTAATTAATTACACAACAATGTGATGTAGCTAACTGGATTTACTACGCCAGTAATCTGCGTAATTCAAGCTACATTAAGTACGTGTCTAAACCAAGACATCCAGTTAAAGTTAACATTCAGCGGTCAACAACCGAGCGACTTACCTAAAGAACTTTGGGTAAATATTGTACTAATTATATTTTATCATAGGTGATAATAGATCTTTCCTTAGATTTAACAATATGTCAGACAAAGAGACCAAGTTTTTGCCTGATCTATATATTATATAGTCTTTAACATTGTAACTGTTCATCAAAATATTCGGTGTTTTTTGTATCATTTGGACAGACAGCTGAAAATAGCTGTGTGTTAACTTCAAGCTTATATATTCGTTTTAGAGTTGAAACAATAAATTCTATTTTTTTAGACGCTTAAACTAAGTCAGAGGACGAATTATTGATATAAACATTTTTATGGTAAATGTGTACATGTATACTTTAAGCAATAGTCGAGACCAATATAATAATATTTAGGAAAATAAAAATATTTCAGATATTAATAACCCTAGCCAAACTAAACACAAGCCTATGACAATTATTTTAAACCAGATGAATTTGTGAAACCTAACATGATTTAAAAAAAAAGAAATTCTTTAAGTAAATATTATATATAACTTTTAACTTATCTCCCTAAGAAAAGCATGGAAAACTCAATTTTCCAGGTATTTTTTTCGAACCGTCTGTTTCCACTTTAATTCCATAACAAAAAATAATTAATTTCAAATTTGTTACACCTATAACACTTGATGTGAGACAAGAACCTATGATTTTTCAGCGATAGCATTTCAGTGGAAGTCTAGTAATTTTGTGCAATTCAGTAGTCATTTTGTCTGGTTTTTGGTGGGAAAGAACTTTTAAGCATAATTACTCATAATATGAAGTGTAAGGTAAACGAGGGGGTTACAGAAAGTAGCCTCAAATATTGTTTTATTAAATAGCATTACTTGAGTCTTTCCTTGTTGATTCTTTAGTTTTGAATTGTGTGATTATGACATCAACTCTTTAAAACATTTCAGAAACTTCTAAATTCCACACAATGTTAGTGGTGTGTAATTAACAAAAATTAACATCATTTCACCAAACCTTAAAAATGCTAAACATATTTTGGTATTTAAAGATGCAGATCCTGCTGAGCCTTCTAATTATAGGCCCATTTCTCAAATTGTAACCTAAGCAAAAATAATTGGCTAATTATTTAATAAATGCTTAATTCACTTTCACGCACGTACTAATTTTTTAATCTAAGTATAAATCACCCAGAGGTATTAACAATGTCCTTTTTTTCTTTTCTAGAAAATCTGTAACTTAACATAAATGATCCTGAGTGGGCCGGCAACAGTGTTCTGTGATCTTTCAGAAGGATTGAACTGCATATATTATGAAATACTGCTTAGCAAACTGATAATTTAAGGTTCCAGAGATATAGATATGTTTTGGTTCACATCATACTCGTTCTGATGAGCCAAAACTGTTTGAAGCTAAATTGTGTATTAAATAAATAAGTAACTTTATTGCCCAACAGAATACATTAATTTTTAGATAAAAATGTACATATAAAATATGAAAAGTCACATAAACTACTCTTTATATGACACACCTTATGCACTATAAGTTTCACACAGAAATGAGTACATTGTTCAAGTAGACAAACATACAATGTCTCCCTCAATTGTACGATTTAATATACTTAAACAATTGATTTGGGAACAATCACTAATGCAAGATCTTAATTTTGTTTCTAATTTATTTATAGTTTCAAATAATTCTAGCTGCTGCCATTGTGTCTGGTAATTATTTTGTCTTTATATTTGATTGTTTCATAGTTATCATCATCATCTATGCAGTCCATCGTCAGACATAAGCCTCCCCTAAGTATGTCCATCATCATCAGTTTTTTGCCTTGTTTATCTAGTTGTACCCACTAGTCTTTTGATGTCAACAGACCATTGGGCTTGTGGGCGTCCTTTACTTTTTTCTCATTCCACAGCCTCCAGTTGATTACTTTATGGGTCCATTGATTATCAAAGAGTCTTGTGATATGACCAGCCCATCTCCACATTCATAGCTATGTCATATTTTATTTGAAATGATTTGGATTCTTCTATAATTCATGAGTGATAAGTTAGCAGGAGTGGGTTTATATTTTGCAGAAAAACTCTTTTTTTTAAGTCAACATTTTGACCATTTTTTGTTCATCCTCAGGCATCAATTTGATGAGTTTTTGCTCTAGAAATTTTAGGCAACAACTCAAAAAACAGCACAAACCAATATATACTAACAGTTTATTAATGTAGTGTAATTTTCTAAACTCTTTGGTTTTTGTTTTTCTCTTAATTCTATAATTATAGTTAAACCATTTTATATTAAGTATGTTATAGCTAGCACAATTATTTTTTATTATGACCAACAAAGTCATGTTTGTGTAATGATTAGGACTTTTATTCAAAAGAAGACAATTTCATGATTAAAAAAAATTTTAAAAAAGTTTCGGCGTTTCAATTTTTCCACATCATTTATTTTTTTCTGGCAGAAATGTCTTAAAGAATTTCGTTAAATCCTTTAATACAAAATGTTCTTTAGTAAAAAATACAGTATAATTGCATTGACTGTATTTACAAATGATTATAAAAATATAATTTTAGATTAGAGATATTCAAAATTAGATTTGTGTGTGACCTTGTTTTTCCTAAGAGTTTTTGTTAATAAAACTTTATTTAGTATGAATGTCATTTTTAGTGTTCCATATGGAACACTTATTGGATCACTTCGATGTCCGCCTGTCCTTCCGTCTGTCCCACCCGATTTTTTCCGAAACTATTTGACATAGAAAATTGAAATTGGGCAGAAATATAAAAATTGCCCAATATGAGCCGCATAGTTTTGAAAGTTAAATTTTGACTTAAGGGGTTATTTTTGGGGGGTGAAATTGGAAGTAAAAAAAAAAAATGTTTGCCAGGTCATCAAGTGGAGTGTCAAATGAAAGCTCATGAAAATACAAGTTCAAAAATATATATGATGTAATACTCAGGCTCTCTTCATAATATTTTTAACAAATCTCTAAAAGTGCTAGTCAAAAAATTTTGAAAAAATTCTGAAATATTCTCTATAAAGTGTAGATTTAATGAAAATGATCAGTAGTACGTTACCTTTGATAATTTATCTGGTATATAAACAAAATCAAGATCATCAGTAGATCATCAGTTTTCGACAAAGATCAGAAACAAAACTTTGTTGAAAACTTATTTAAGGTGTGTTTTGTGACATCTATATCTCCATAACAAATTTTTTTTATTTTAAAAACGGAACACTAATTGCGCAAGTCCGACTTGAACTTGGCCGGTTTTTTATTTAGGCATACTGGAGTAATAACATAATAAGAATAATAATAAATAAAATGCCTTGTTGGCTGACCAGCAATTTACATAACTGGACATAAACTATTGGATAAATGTTGTAGGTATATACACTTCAGTCTCCCATAAAAGTTGAAAATAATATGGAATCAAATGATATTCTTGTTGATGTGAATATTAAACCGGAATATGTGGATATTAAGGACATTGAAGAAGATCTGTTTGTACAACCTGAAGCAAGGTATGGTCCTTTATTTTAAGGGTTGAATTTTGTGCTGCAAATATTCTAAATGTTCTTTTTAATAGTCGATAAGTTTCATCAAATAAATTTTGATGATATTGCTTCAGCTCTTACCATTGCTATACAAAAATATTCCACTTATAACCACTGTTATTTGTCAGTATTACATATAAATATTAGAGATATTCGTATTATGCCGTTTTTTTAAAATTTTGTCAAATTCAAAAGATAAAAATTAAGTAACCAAAGGAGCACATTAAGTAGTGAGACAATTGACACACCTAATGATGGAATATTATTCACTGTTGTTATTAAACAAATTAAGATTAGTTACCTGTTATTATGAATTAATATCTCTTTGCTTCACGCTCTCCTGTTAATTTCCAGGGAAAAACACCATCCATTATGCAGTCAGACATGCCCAATATAATGTTCAGATAGCGCGTCAAAAGGTATTTTAATTACACATTCTAGCGCTAATAGAATACCTGCTATGGTACTTAAAAAGTGAGTGAACTAACGGTAACTTTTTTATAGACTTTTCAACCTATTCTGCAGAAAAGGAATATTTTCTTCCTGCTGGAAGTGCGCAGGAGTTTGGTCAATAATTCTATTATGGGGTAACAGTAACCAAGTAGAATTTAACGCTGCAAAAACTAAAAACGTTATAAAACTCGACATAGTTATGTCGGAAGACTCCATTCTTCTAGCATTGTCAACTTGCTGAGCGTTAATTTGGGAGAAAATATGTCTTGGCATCAATATGTAGCATGTATAACAAAGACAGCTTCTCATAAGCTGGGAATGTTATTTCACACTAGAAAGTTTTACACTGCTTTTAATCATGTACAAAGGTCAAAATATCCAATTATCGAAATCTGCTCCTGTGGTTCAGCCTCTGCTTCCAAATGTATGCTGCATTTATTAGGGTCTATTCAGAATAGGGCTATTCGCCTGACTGGCTATCCAGAATTCACCTGCAGCCTTTGTTCCCTGAAACATCAAAAAATGATTGGCGACTAGGGTCTATATATACTTTCAAGGAATGGTTGTAGCCCACAGCCCCCAAAGGAGTGCATACGTACGTACGTACGTACGTACGTACGTACGTACGTACATACATACATACATACGTACGTACATACAGTCTGTTAAGTCCCGAGGCCTCCTATAGAAAAAACGTGTCCGCGAAAATTAATTTATGCTCGATGCGATTCTCGCTATTCAACAAAAAATCGGTACTGTCTACGACGCATTTTAATAAAAGTATCCATCGATTCCGAACTTTCGTCGAAATTACGTAACAAAAAATCCTAAAAATGGGTCAATGAGTCTTTCTTTGTTCCCATCCAAATATATTAAAAAGTCGGTATCGTTTGTAAAGAAGTAGGTAAATCATTTTAACGAGACGAAAAATGTTGACGACTTGCCAAAGGAAAAACTAAAAAAAAAAACTGAAAAACCTAAAAAAATACCCACGGAATTCTACATTAAAGCGGTACAATGAGAAACGCCTAAAATTTACTCTGTAAGACTTCGTGTTATACTTTAAAATATGAATTGTATAAAAACTTTTTTTAATAAAAACTTTTTTAATCCTTTTAATTTATAATGCAGATGTGAAAATGGCACTTTACTAGAGGAAAATAGCTCACATTCCAAAAGAATAAAAGATGAATTTGCAGAGGAACAACATTTAAACCAATTGAATATTAAGCTGGAACGAACAACAAATGAAGATGAAAGGTATTCCCATTTTACATCTACATAATTATTTTATCTTGTGACCTTCCACTTCCAACATTTTTCCTTTATTTTTTTCATGTCTGTTCCTATCCCTAACAACATGTTTTTAGTCACTTGATTGGACTCCAAATACTATACCGGGTGACACAGCCAACATGTAACACCCTGTAATTTTTTTATTTTGAAAGTTACATATTTGCATTTTTAGATACCAGAATGGGATATTATTAGGGTTTTTTTTATCACTTAAGTAATATTTTTAACTACTTTCGGTTTGACCGGAAGTGACTGCAACTTTCTTATTTTTAATGGATTTCAATTCGCTTTGAAATTCTCTCTCCAACGATGTATCACAAATTGACATTTGTTTGACAAGTGACCGGCAAAAACTGATTTAAACTCTTAGACTTAGGCAGCCATGGCGGATATACTAGCAATTGTTTTTGTTCCTTTTTGTCTCACTTTGGAAAGAATTTAAAACTATCCATTTATCGTGCCATTTTCGCGAGTCTAAGTGGCTCCTACAAAATTTTATGCTTTACATTCAGCTACAGAATTTTCTCTTTAAATAATGAACAATATCACCGAAATTAAGATAGGAACACATATTTTTTTATTTAACCTAGTTAAACATTACAGGTTTTTTGCCAACATATATCTAATAGAACTATCTAACACCAATTGGATATAATATTATTTTCAGAAAATAAACCGTTTTATTACGGAATAATGTGATATCAACAAGTTCCATTACGGACTTAGTAGGCTGTGATAAAACAGACGAACCGAAAGTCATGGTTGCTGCGTGTTACCAAAATAGTCATTATTATTGTTTACTTTACGTCAAAAATAATTTTTCGTTAACAAAAATGTATTCAACGAATGAAAAAGTAGACATGTTATTAATTTATGGAGAGTGCAGAAAGAATAGCCGACAAGCCGCCGAGTTGTACAAGGCAAGATATCCCGATAGGAGGCACCCACCTAACAATTATTTTTTAAGGGTAGAACAGTAGTTTAGAAGGCAACCTGCTGATGTATTTATTGGTAACGAAGAGTCAGAAATCAATGTATTGGCCATTGTTCAAGTAGATCCTACAATTTCTATAAGACAGGTTGAAGAACAAACCGGTGTAAATCGTGAAACCTCTCGCTGCATGTTAAGAAAATATAAATTCAGGTCCTACAATTGTCAAATAAATTAACATTTATTTCAAACAGGAAGAATGGATTATTGTAATTGGGTTTTGTAAAGATACCACCTTGATAACCAATTTCATTACAACATTCTATTTTCGGATGAATCTAGATTTATCAATTTGGGTCTATTTAATCGTAACAATACTCTATATTGGGCCCAAGAAAATCCTAGAATTATGCGAGAAAGTGCCTATCAAGAAGGATTCGGCTTTAACGTGTAGTTGGGTATCCTTGGCACAAGAATTATTGGTCCTATTATATCTGATGGTGCGTTAAATGGAGAAAGATCTTTGGAGTTCATTCAAGATGATGTTGAAATTTTTTAGAAACTTTACCTTTAAATCGTGGAGACATTATTTTCCAACAGGATGGCGCTCCAGCCCACAATAGTAGAAATGTAGTAAACTACTTGAATCAAAGATTTGGTGGAAATTGGTTAGGTACCAATGGATCTAATAAGTGGCCTGCAAGATCGCCAGATCTTACGCCCCTTGATTTTTTTATATGCAACCATCTAAAAGAAAAAGTTTACAAAAATCCATCAACAGACAGAAATGATTTAGAAATGCACTTAAGAATAGCAGTAAATCAAATTACTAAAATTCAGTTGGAGAACGTTATGAGAGCCACGGTGAGAAACACAAGATTGTGTAGGATTAACGACGGGCAGCATCTTGAACATTTGGAATAAATACCTAGCAAATTTATATCTAGTATAAAATATTTTATTTTTATTGTGTTACTTAGTTAAAATATTACTATTTTCTAATATTAATTAATTACAATTATCGGTTTTGTTGTGTTATTCTTATTATTAAATGTTTTGGTTTTATTATTTGCATTGAAATATTTATTTAATAAATAGGTTTCTTATTTTCTGAAAATAATAATAAATCCAATTGGCGTTAGATAGTTCTGTTAGATGTATGTTGGCAAAAAACCTGTATAACTAGGTTAAATAAAAAATATGTGTTCCTATCTTAATATCGGTGATATTGATCATTATTTAAAGAGAAAATTCTATAACCGAATGTAAAGCATAAAATTTTGTAGGAGCCAAAGCGAATTGAAATTGATAAAAAAATATACAGGGTTCCGTTAAAAATAAGAAATATTTTTAACTACTTCCGGTCAAACCGGAAGTAGTTAAAAATATTTCTTAAGTGATAAAAAAGCCTAATAATGTCCTATTCTGGTATCTAAAAATGCAAATATGTAACTTTCAAAATAAAAAAATTACAGGGTGTTACAAGTTGGCTGTGTCATCCGGTATATATAATAAAAAGTTAACCACATAAATTCCCGTGTTTTGCCTCAAAAAATATATGGTATTGAATTAGGTTCAGTAGTGCATCATAGAATTTTCCTACTAAATTGAAATTTAAAATTTTGTAAAATAGGGTGTATTTATTTTATGAGGTTTAATAGGGCATGGTATAGCACTCGCCTACTGAATCAAGACCGTCAAATGTAGTGGTTTGCTTCAAAAATGTACTGTAATTAAATAGATAAATAACCTATTTATCTCGTGAGGCCAATATCTCACGGTATAACACTGGCCTACTATTAAAGATAGTGATTTCATATATTTTTCAATATACCCATAACGATGTAAAGTTCAGAATTACTTGTGAAATGGCCAGCACAATTAATGAAAACAGTTCCTTCTCCCTCATTCTCTAGTTTCCTTATATTTGATTCTTTTTCTGTTCTGTATCGCCACTGTATACTTTCACTCTTTATTCTCACAAAGAATATAATGGCATGACAAAAAACTCGAAGTTTAGTCCAGTATTTATAACATCACATAAATAATAAAGTGTTCATTATAGAGAAAAAAATATGGATACTGGAAATAATTATAAAGTTATTTGAATTGGTGGCTGGAACAACATTGGATGTGACTGTTTTGACAAAATATTTTTTTGGTGGAATAACGTTTGTTGTGACTCTCTGACTCAGATTATATAAAGGTTAAGTTCTCAAACTAACTACTATATAGTGTTAAATCGGTTTAAGAGCACATGCCCCATATTTAGGTTATGGAGTAACGAGGAATTTGTAACAAGAAACCAGAGGTTACATTTGGTTTCAGTTCTGTCAATTTTTTTTTTTTATGTGACTCTTGTTTACTTGTTTCTCTGTTTACTCCAATAAAGCCTTAATGCAGGTATCTGTAAGTGATTTAGAGAGTATTAACCACCAGAAAGGGGTATTGAACATCGCAGAGACTTCAGACTTCAAAAGTTTTATGAAAATATTGTTAGTGCATGAGAACATCCGATTGTAATGTTTGGATCTGATGTGTCTTTTTTATAATTTTTCGTTTTTAAATTTTATTTCACTTAATTTGATGCTTTCTTGGCGAGCTCTAACGTTCATGTTAAATGTTATTGTGAACATGAAATAGTAAAATTCAAACTTTCCTATTTGCTTTCATTAAAAATTTCAAATAGAAAAGCATGCAGTTTCTTTCTTTATCGTTTGGTGGAAAGCGTTTATTACAATGGAACAACGTTGGACAATACAGTAATTTAACACACGTACACTGTTTTATTTATGGTAATATATTAATTATGCAGCTAAATTTAAATCTGATTGTTTAAAAATAACACACGATTTTTAGGTGACTGACTGATTTATTTATTTTAACTAATTTCGATTCAATTTCAAAAACTTATTATTACTATACCCAACAGTTAACCACCACTACCCCAAACACTTTATTTTTGTACTCCACGCGCGTTTTTCTAAATATGTTAGTTTCATCGGGAGCGATGATTGATTAGATCTAAAATTAAAAATTACACTATTTATTCTAAAAATAGTGGTTTTGCGACTGGAACCGAGTAACCAGTACAGATCTTGTATTTCCTAGTTTTATTCTTGAATATGGTTGATCGTATAGTTGTTTTATTGCTGTAATTGCTGTACTGTACTGTGGTGGTGATATTTCCGGAGTTTCTGAATTGGTACAGTGTCACGCTTTTGTTAGGTCCACAAATAATAAGTAAACTTCCCTGTTTGTCGCTGTCTTTTTCTCTTTGAATTGGGCTATGCTGAATATGTTATCTAGACAGGACTTTCCAGCTCTAAGCCCTGATTGATGTTCATTTTCATGATAGTTGTATTCGTCTTCGATAATATTACGGAGGATCTTCCCATAAATTCTGTGTAGGGTACTAGTTACCGATACCTATCTGTAATTTTGACAATCAGATTTGTTTCTTTTTTATGTAAGGGTTTAATCCATAAATATAAACTAATTCATAAATGTTATTTTAGGTATGAAAATTTAATTTTAGAAAATACAGAATTAATGAAAACTGAAAAAAATATGGTGTCACATGACCTTCCTTTTGATGTTGAAGAGGTTAAACCTGAATATATCGATATGAAGGACATTGAAACGGATTTGTTGGAAGAACCAACAAGGTATAGTTCTTTGTTTTTATTGCTGAGCAGTAATTCCATTAATTCTCAAGAGTCTAAAATGATATGAATCCCGATATATATATATATATATATATATATATATATATATATATATATATATATATATATATATATATATATATATATATATTATATAATTTGAAAAATTCGAATAATTCTAAAAATAAGCTTTGCCAAGAAAAATGTTTCAAATAAAAGTTGCAGGGTTAAAGAGGGACATACAATGGTAGTAAGAAATTTGATCTTGACTGGCGTTTTCAAGGTCAACAAGGTCAACTCATTTTTTTTTAATAGAAACCAATATATTTTTTGCAGATTCATATTCTACATGAAAAAATAAGAAACTTTTGTTGGATACACTTTTTTTAAAATTTCAATTTTTTTTATGGTACTCAGCAAAAAAGAAAACACAATTTTTAAACATATTTAACTAACTAATTAACCTTTTTAGAGCAACTGAAATTTAACTTCTTTTTTTTACTAAATATCATAAAAATTGCAAATAATAATAAAAGATTCTTGTAGAATTTTTCTGTTTTTTAATGCATTTTTAAGCATTTTTTCCTATAATAATAAAAAAGTAGGATAAAAAAGGGCATTGATTTATTTTTTTAATTCTAAAAGATTCTTTGCTTAAATTTAAGCATATTTTGCCTATTGCTTTCTTAAAAGTTGATGTTTTTTGGGTTAAAAATTCTTGAAGTTTAGAAATAGTTTTCTTTTTTGCTGAGTACCATAAAAAATTGAATTAAAAAAAAAAATTGTATCCAACAACAGTTTCTTATTTTTTCATAGAATACGAATCTTCAAAAAAATATGTTGTTTTCTATTTAAAAAAATTGAGTTGACCTTGATTTTAACTTGAAACCGCCACTGAAGATCAAATTTCTTACTATCGTTGTATGTTCCCCTTTGAACCCTGTAACTTTTGTTTGAAACATTTTTTTTCCACAAAGCTTATTTTTCGAGTTATTCGTATCTTTGAAGTTAAATGGGACACCCGGTATATATAGGGTAATAAAAAAAGATTGTTTTAATATATGGGTGACAACGCGAGTCAAGCTGAAATTTATACTTTTATAAATTTTAATAGAATTACAAATTTTATGAAACCACTATTTTGTACTCTATCGAAATATAAAAGTTTTTATATCGGTTCGATTAAAAAAGGTTGTTTTATTTTTGTGTTCGGCTTTCGCATCTTTCATTTTAGATAACATAAGAATTAACGGACGCCTATTTCCAAGTTTTTGATATTTTATGAAACTGTGTATATACAAGGTATTAGTGCTTAAATTGGTAATATGGATTTTTTAAGCTTCCTTTGAGTTAGTTTTGCGCGTTTGAAGGCGCTATTTACCAATATTTTTCTACAATTCCTTCGGTTGTAGAGATATACAAGTTTTAATATAAATAGCGATTTTCATAATAGCCTGGGTATCTACCTATATATGAATGCATAGGAGGAGTATTTTCCCAAGATGGTGGGTATGTCATATATTGTTACAGTAGGCTTAACAAATTCTGGTGTTTTATGTTTATAAGTTGGTATCACTTGAATCTGGAGTAGACTTTTATATATTTATAAGGGTTAAGGTATGGAAAAAATACACTTTCGATTTTTTTGTTTTGTTCACAAAATAAAACAGCTGCAAATGCAGTATAGTGTGTACAGGTGAGTCAACGATAGAGTTTGATTTGATTTTTTCGGAAATGACGAAAAAATGTTAAATACAATACTTTTAGGGAATGTTAAGGTGCATAGTTTAAAATTATTATTGAGTATACAGGCTACTTCAAAAAAGTGTGGCCGATATAACATATGTGTTTTTAAATGGAACATCCTATTTTCTAATTTATTTTTAAATTCTGCGTAAAATTTTATAACTTTTTTATTAATAATGTTATATACCTAAACCTAGTAGTTTTTCTAATGACAATTTTTTTAAAAAAATACTAGTTTTGAGTTTTGTAGAAAATTACCAGTAGTGCCATTGTTTCTGAAGGTGGAATACTGTATACGTTCTAAAAGATGAAAAAAAAATATATGTAAAGAAATTTGAGTTAGATGCTACAGGGTGTTCAAAATAAATTTATGCATTTCGACTATTTTAAGTTGAAAATCTCACATTTTTTAAGCGGCACACCCTGTGTATTATCATTTTTTCTGATAGATTTTACGAAACCCTCCAACTTTTACTAAGTATGTCATATAGCTACTTCTAATAGTTTTCGATTTATTTTGAATTTTTCAATTTTTACCCTTGTGTTTAATACACTTACGCTATGGTGAAAACATAAACAAATAGTTAATAATAATTTTAATATAGTTTAACTTATCTAATGATTAATTATTATGACGTAATAAATGTTCAAAAATAAGCCCGTCTACTTGAATACACAGTCGTTTTACTATATTTTCCTTCACTTTCCTTAGCATAAAGTGCGTTATTGTCCTGCACGCATCCCATATCCTATTTTCCATATCTACTGGTGTTGTAGAGGGGTTCACATAAAAACGATCTTTGATGTAGCCCCACAAAAAGAAGTCTAAAGGTGTTAAATCACATGATCGAGGAGGCCACTGAATAAATCTATCCCTACCGATCTATTTTTGTGGGTAACGATCGTTTAAAAATTCCCGAACTTTCCGGTGGTAATGAGCCGAAGCTTCGTCTTGTTGAATCCATATTTGTTCCCTTTCAAAGTTATCAACTTCTTCAAGAATCTAGGGTAATTCGTTTTGCAAAAAATTTAGATATCTAGGCCTGTTAAGCGGCTCGCGGAAAAAATATGGACCAATAATTCGAAAATTTAATATTCCACACCATACATCAAGCGATCGATGTTTTGATTTTGAACTTCCCGGACCCAAAATGGATTAACTGTTGAATAATATGCATGTTATGGCTGTTAACTCCCGCATTACCGCGTAAAGTAGCTTCTTCAGCAAACATTATTTTGGTTAAAAAATTAGGATCGGCCTCTATTGCTCCATTCACGGTGGTACAAAAGTTTACCCGGCGTTCAAAATCACGGTCATGAAGTTCTTGGTGTAGTTCCATTTGAAAGGGATGATACTTGTATTTTCTCGTGGTGCGATTAGCCGTAGGTTGGGATGTGTCAAATAAGTCAGCTAGTCGACGGCTGCTGACCTGGGGATTATCTTCAACATGAAGTAAAATCTCCATTTCTTTTTCCTCATTGGTTTGGTTTCCTCATTCTGATTTACTACTTTCCGTTTCGTATACTCAACGCTACCACTTCCATCAAACCGTTCCATTAAGCGCGGAAAAGATTTTCTAGATGGTATACTTCTATTAGGGTACTTCGCTCCGTAAAGCCTTACTGCCAAAGACAATTTTTTCCCGCCTCGCCCAGTATATAAACCATATCGATTAATTCATTTTTAGGAAGATCCATAACTATTAGCTTTATACCTTACTTACTACAACAAATTAAACTAATTTTACTTGCTTAATAGACATGTCAAAATTTGACAATGCCTACATTTTTGTTTTGTCTTGGCAACTATGATGTTATAGCGTAAGTGTATTAAAAACAAGGGTAAAAATTGAAAAATTCAAAATTTATCGAAAACTATTTGAAATAGGTATATGACGTACTTAATAAAAGTTGGAGGGTGTTGTAAAATCTATCAGAAAAAAATAATAACATACAGGGTGTGCCATTTAAAAATTTTGAGATTTTTCAGTTTAAAATAGTCGAAATGCCTAAATTTATTTTGAACATCCTGTAGCATCTAACTCAAATTTCTTTACATATATATTTTTTTTCATCTCTATAGAACGCCCGTACCAATTATGAGTATTCCACCTTCAGAAACAATGGCGCTACTGGCAATTTTTTACAAAACTGAAAAGTAGAATTTAAAAAAAAAAAAATGAAATATTAGAAAAAAACATTAGTTAGTTAGTTAGTATATAACATTATCAATAAAAAAGTTACAAAATTTTACGCAGAATTTAAAAATAAATTAGAAAATAGGATGTTTTATTTAAAAAAAACATATGTTATATCGGCTACACTCCTTTGAAGTACCCTGTATACTCAAAAATAATTTTAAACTATGCACCTTAACATTCCCTAAAACTATTGTATTTAACATTTTTTCGTCATTCCCGAACAACTGAGATAACGAACTTTACTCTATCATTGACTCACCCTGTACAATGGTAAAAAGTGAGACAGTTCTAGTAAAAAATATCGAATTAAACAAAAAGATAAAAACATTTCTAAATACTGCTTATAATATAGGTGAACTTGAAAAATTGTCCAATGTGTGTTAGAAATATCTAAAAATAATTAAGATATAAGTTTTGTTGCATCCAAAATACGGTAGTGCCTGAATAAAGAAAAAAATCTCAATCTGTTAGTATAACATTTAAAATACAGAAATATTAGTTGTTTTCTAGATTCTTTAATATTTCCATTGTTTTAGAAGCTCTCTTTGCTATGCATGCAACATGCTCTTGCCAAGATATATTTACTCCCAAGTTAACGCTTAGCAAATTGACCGACGATGCTAGAAGAATGGAGTTTCCCGACATAATTATGTCGGGTTCCGCAACGTTAACTTTTCTAGAAAATATTGACGCTTGGGTTTTTGTAGCGATAAATTCAACTTAGTTACTGTTATCCCAAGATAAAATTTCTTGGAAATCTTTGTTAAGTTGAACGACTTCCTGTTGCACGCGGATATTTGTATGAATAGCCGATGTTCGAGCGGTCAAAGTAAATGAAGAGATAAGCATACTGTCATCTACAAAGTTGTCAAGTGAATTCGTGGTCCTTTCCAGAAAATTGTTTATGTAAAGTAGAAAGATAGTATGAAGCCTTGGGGTACATCAGCGTTGATAATGAAGGTATTAGAAAACATCCAGTCAACTGCCACTCGCAAAGAAGGCCCTACCATTCAAACATATCACAAGAGAGTAGCTTAGCCAACAATCCGTCATGCCAAACACGATGAAATGCCTTGGATATATCAAGTGCAACCGCTCTTCATTCTCCATAATGTTCAATGGCGTTGTTCCAAACATGTATGGTATAAGTTAGAAAATATCCTGTTGATCTTTGCTTTTGAAAACCATATTGATTGTTGGTATTGAATTCTAGATATTTTAGAAGATGTTGAATAATAGCATTTCCATAACTTTCGATATTAATAAAAGCAGTGTGACTGGTCGGTAGTTGTTTGGCTAGGTCGTCTTGCATTTTTGGGTATCGACTGAATTGTAGCGCATTTCCAACAGGAAGGAAATATTCTCTTTCTGTAGGACAGGTTGAAAAGTCTACAGAGAACTGGTGTTGGTTGGCTTGCACATTTTTGAAGCAGTATGGCAAGTATTTCATTAGGGCCAGAAGCTTTTTTTGGTGTCTAGCTTCATTAAAATACGACGGTCTGTTTCAAAACAATATCGGGCATTCTTTACTACACTTTGGGAATAGTAGGTGGTATTTTTCCTTAGAAATCGACAATAGAATGTAAAGCAAAGAGTTTAGTTAACAAGTTTCCTTTCTCAACAGGTTTTGTTACAATGGTGTGGCCGTTTGAGTACTGAATCTGGAATTGTTGGAGCAGACAAGAACTTTGTTTATAATTTTTTGATTGTGTACCTCCTTGGTTTCGTCGATAATTTCCTTGCATCTGCTCCGGGTACGAATGAAGATATGACGCTTTTTAAACGTTAGGATTTACACGCCATTGTCAGTAGGCAAGATTTTTAGCAGCAAAAGCTTCTTTACATTTTTAGTCGAACCAAGGATTGGTAGGCATTTTTTCAAATAAGGGATGTTAGAAATGAAAAAGATGTATTACAAAACAGTAAATACAATATTCACTTATCTACAGCAGTCTATTCTGAACTGTTGATACCAGAAATGTCAAATTTAAACGATACATTTTCTAAACAAATGTGACGAAACTATGCGTGTCTATCTTCCGTATTCTGCTTCCAAAAAGGTCCATTCTTGTTTGAACAGATAACTGTAAACCTAGTATTAATCCATCTACACAATCTTTTGCCGGAAGCGTGGAAAATCAGTTTTCCAATTTTCCAATCCGTCTTTAGACCGCTATTATTCCCACACTGTGGCAGCACGCCAAGCCTGTTAACGGTAGAACGTCACCGCCAACGTGCGTCGATGCCTTGGTACTCATATCTATATGACTTCGCCGCGGCTATAAAATAGCGATACGCGTGCTTGACCAGTAGCCTGAGAGGTGAGCAGCCATCACCAAGCAGAAAACCCGTTCAACCTTGCCCAATTATTTATATCTTCTTTTAGTAAAGGTAAGACCCTCCATCTCTCGGCAGAGAGGTCGAACTAGTTGCGGACCCGTGGGACCAACAACCCGTCTCTGTGTAACACGTACCTAGAGGTGTAATGTGGATTCATGAGACCAGTATGCTGCTCTGTTAGGCTAAGCACATACTGGAGCAGCGAGCAAACCAGTGAAGATAGCAGGACGCAGTGCGGTAAAGAGCAAACGCGACGATGAGTGGATTAACCACACATGAGGAGTTCATAAGCGAGTCTTCAGCATCGGAGAGGATGGATTTATTGTTACTAGAGAGTTCCTCCTTAAAAATTTGATATTTATTCGATAAAAACAAAGCTACTAGAAGCTGCAATGTTCTTAAAATCAATAAAACCAGACACATTCATGGAGAATTTCATCATTTGTACCCTGGAAAATTTAGTTCATATTTTCAAATGAGTATTAGTACATTTGATTATATTTTGGAAAGAATAAAACAGTTGTTAAAAAAATGGACAAATTGTAATCAGAATCCTATCGATACTACTGAACATCTTGCAGTTACGTTAAGGTAATGTAATAAAATTAATTTGTAATAATATGCGCTTACATTTATTTGTAACCTATGACAGCACATAAATATTATATATTAGTGAAAACTTTCATCAAAAAAGCTGTTTATATGAGGTGCAGTTGATGTGGGATTTGAATATTCCTGCATCATAGGCTGAAAGTCCATGAATTGTAAATTATTGACTTTTTGGATTTGTCTGTGTCGTTCCCGAATATGAGAAACGTTCGGAATGTTCTGGCATTCCTTTCCGTAAATAGAATAGTACACCAGTTCTTAAATTTTCATCCTTAATAACATTTTTTGCCCTCGTGGAAATTTTTCCATATGGGGTAGTAAACTATCCAAAAAACTTCATCCCAGAAAGCATTTTTAATAAAAATACAACTAATTAATTCTTCTGAATTTATTTTTCGCGAAAATACTAACAGCGATGAGAGCAGTGAAATCAAATTTGTTTCATCGCTTCGCTTTGCTCCACTGTACCAGCGTGCACATCTCCGACGTAGGCCTCGGTATGCGGTATGGTTTTCGTCGCGTTGCTCTCCGCTTTCATCTTTGCCTTGCTCGCTACTTCAGTAGGTACTCGGCCTTAAACATGCACCTAGTTGTATACTGCGGACCCGTGAGACCAGTATGCTT
Source organism: Pachyrhynchus sulphureomaculatus (assembly GCA_019049505.1). NCBI lineage: Eukaryota > Metazoa > Arthropoda > Insecta > Coleoptera > Curculionidae > Pachyrhynchus > Pachyrhynchus sulphureomaculatus. The sequence goes on along the minus strand of CM032451.1, from coordinate 81,497,564 downwards.
CTTCCTGCGGCCCCCATTTTCCTGGCGGACAGGACGGACTAGCTGTCCGTCTCCGTCTAACACGCACCTAGACGTATACTGCCAAACTGTGAGTCCAATATCTTCTTTCTGCGAGCTGCCCCTTGCACACGCACTGACAGGATAGATTCTTAGTCAGCATTCGGTCTCTGTCTAGCACACAGCTATGAGAATACTGCGGACTCGTTCGTCCAGTATTCTTCTCTTTGTGGGACACGCTCCGACTCCGGTCTATGCTGACGAGACAAGTTTCTATCCCAAAGGATCGACTGTTGGACTTCACGTAAATTGCATCTACCAACGCATTACCTTCTCGCCATACTATAAGCTGATTAGGTAACAAACGTAACTAGCTGCGCACGCACAACGAGTTCACAATATTCAACCGCGAAACCAGCGTTGGAATTGAACCGAAGACCACCTGCTGCAAATTCAGAGAAACTTTAAACAGGGCCACAAGAAGTGCGAAGCACCGCCGCCTTCAGTGCCGCCGCGTACTGACCGACTCTCAGAGCTACTACCGATCCGTATTAGACTGGTGTACTTCTAATGTCTAATGTCATTTATTGGCTACTAGATAGCTCTAGGTTATAAATATTCTACAATGATGAACTAAAAAAAAACTTGGGGATACATATTGGGTCTTATGATCTACAATGATGAACTAAAAAAAAACTTGGGGATACATATTGGGTCTTATGATATATACATGTCAAGGACCTAACTAACTTAGCCTAGGTAAAGATTTTGTATAAATGTGTTAAGACTGCTACACTTTTGTCGAACCGTTTCTTTTATTTCTTTTCCCCGTCTTTTGTGCTTTTCAGGGCGTTTTCAAAATAGGCCACTATCAGCTAGTAGCTGGCATGCACATTCACCCCTGAGTTACTGTTTGTCCACTCTAACAAGTTGCCTAAGGCGGGACCCTTTACCACGTGAATCCAAAGGGTGGCCCCTGAAATTTGACCGTTGTATAACCCGTCAGAAAGTCTACCGACCGACAGAAAACCGATGCGTCGTGCACAGAAGAACGCTACAGAAGTTTTTTATAAAACTTCAATGAATCAAAAACAAGTGCAAAAATAGTGAATTGAAATCGTTAGATACTCTATAATTTCAATCTACCACGGCATAAGTAGCTATAAGTACAACCTAGCGTATTGCAAGCTGAAACGAGCAGTTAACAAAAAAGTTTTGCACGTATATTGCATTGTAATTTAGTGTTGTGTAAAAGTTTTTTTATAAAAATTATTGTTTGCTTCACAGGTTTATACTTTTTTTGAGCCGATACATATTTACCTCTATTTTTTATTAATAAAACTACATTATTATTGTTATTAATTAACTTTTCTTCTTCAGTAAACATTAGGTCAAATCCAGCACTAAAAAATATAAATGTAATTTATTATGTGGTTAATTAAATGTAACTTTAAGTTATGGCAAAATAAATCTTACGTTCTGCATACCCTTTATATACCTCTACCCTTCCCTTAAATTATTCGACATGGGTTTTAGTCTTTTTCTACTTAGCGCAGGTCGATTTTCAACATGACTGCTGTTTGGTCAGATTTCTCGAAAGAAGTACTATTTATAAAACCTACACGATCATCTTTATTCCAATATAAACAATAATGCTATTTTTGGTTTAGCCATAATAATTTTTTGCATCATGCATCAAAATTTATATAAAAATCTCAAAATCTTATTTATTTTTTGGCTATTTTCCTTTAAAACTTCAACATGTTATTGGAATAGCTCTACTAACTTCCCGAAAATAAAAATCAATATCGAGTTTAAGTAAAATTATTTCTAGTTGTTCCACTGGTTTTTTTTTAACTTTCCATGCCTGGTAACAGTTATTGCTGCGTTTTTATGGGGCCTGTTGATGTTGATGATGCATTTACCATTTATTTTGAAGAATTTTACACTTTTTATAATTTAAGGAAAGTGTGGGATTTCTAAGAAAGAGCTCAACTTGTATTATATCGCATCGGGGCACAACATATTTTTTTTGAGCATTAAATATGTCCAATTACGTGCCAACAAAACACCATTTGCGGGAAACGTAACTTTTCTTGTTTACTTCGAAGGAAAGCGCTGCTGAAAGTCATCGATTAATGTCGGAAACCTATGGTGATTATATTTTATCAAGAAAAACATTAAAAGTGGTTTTTCGACGCGGAAGGCGAGGAACGTCTAGGCCAGCCGAAAAAGTTTAAAGGTGAAGAATTGAAATCATTACTCGATGAAGATCTCTGTCAAATGTAAAAAGAACTTGCAGAATCATTAAGAGTTGGTCGCATAACCATTTCCAAGCATTTGCATGCACTGGGAATGATTCAAAAGCAAGAAAATTGGGTGCCGTACGAATTAAAACCCAGAAGTGTGAAAAATAGACATGCTACGATAATCCAAAGTGCAAAAAATCTTGATTGAAGCCCAATAAACCATCAACATCTTCGCCAAAGCTGAATATCCATGGCTCCAAGCTTATGCTGTGTATCTGGTGGGTGTAGTGTATTATGAGCTACTCCAACCTAACGAAACTATTGTTAGAGAACGTTACTAACGACAGTTGTTGCAATTGAGCCGAGCGTTGCAGGAAAAACAACCACAATATGCCAAAAGACACGACAATGTGATTTTTTAACATGAGAACGCTCGGCCACATGTTGAAAAACCCGTGAAGTAAACGCTAGAAGCGCTTGGATCGGATGTCCTACCTCACCTGCCGTACTCGCCAGACGTTGCTCTTTCTGATTATCACTTGTTCCGATCGACGACGCACAGCCTGTCTGAACAGCGCTTCCATTCTTATGAGGATAACAAAAATGGGAGGAGAGCCTCAAAAAATGAGTCGTTATTTCAACGTGGTATTCATATGATGCAACAAAGATGGGAGAGAGTAGTGGCTAGGGATGGACAATACTTTAAATAATCATTTTTTTATAATAAAGCGATATTTTTACCGAAAAATCCCTCAAAATTAATTCACACACCCAATAGTTAAAATTCAAGTACATAGAACTTTGATGGATATACCAAGTTACAATTTTAAAAGAGACAAAAAACATTATTTTTAAATTACTAAAGCCTACAAGCGTTTACAGTATTGTTCACGACGTTTATAAGCTTTTATGTTAGCAATAATTTTTTACTTCTTAAAAAAGAAGAGTTTCTCACAGTACTATTGGTTGAATTGTGAAAACTATTTGTAACAACCATATTATTTAAAATGAAATGGTGAATGCTTAACTACACCAATCTGATTTTAAAATAAGATAAAACACTTTTTTAAAAAAAAAAGAAAGTGGTTAAAAAATATAATAAATACAATATAGCAAATAAGACTTACTTGCATAACATTTATATTGATGTTGGGTATGTTCGGACGACCGTCCAGAAAATAGGAATGTGTTTACACACTACTGAAATACGAGGCTGGTTTGAAAAGTCCGTGCAAAGTCCGAGAGATGGCACCACCGGCGCGTATCGAGGTCATGTTTAGTTAGTAGCATCTCTTGAATGAACGCACACCAAGTTTCAGCCATATTAGTATATTTCTTTGTGTTTGGCATTCGTGTGAATCAAGGAAGTCGAGTGATTTTCAAGAAATGGACGAAAAAGAATTTTGTGTGGTGATTAAACATTACTTTATGAAAGGCAAAACGCCTCAGGATACTAAAGAGAAGCTTGATAAACATTATGGTGACTCTGCACCTTCGATTAGAACAGTTTATAAGTGGTTTCAAAATTTTCGGACTGGCCATATGGGCACAAGTGACGCTGAACGTTCTGGACGGCCTGTGGAGGTTACGACTCCAGAAATCATTGATCAAATCCATGATATGGTGATGGATGACAGAAGAGTTAAGGTGCGTGAGATTGATAGTGCTGTGGGCATCTCGACTGAACGGGTACATAATATTTTGCATAAACATTTGGACATGAGAAAGCTATCAGCAAGATGGGAGCCGCGATTGCTCACGCTTGACCAAAAACGGAATCGTGTGAAGTGTTGCAAGGATGGTTTGCAGCTGTTCCAGAAGAATCCGGAGGACTTTAAGCGTCGTTTCGTCACTGTGGATGAAACATGGATACATTACTATACTCCTGAGACCAAACAACAATCTAAACAATGGGTTACCAAGGGGGAATCTGCACCAAAACAGGCGAAGACCGTTCCTTCGGCCGGAAAGGTTATGGCGACTGTCTTTTGGGATTCGCAAGGGATAATCCTCATCGACTATCTGGAAAAGGGTAAAACTATTACAGGTGAATATTATTCATCGTTATTGGACCGTTTGAAAACCGAGCTGCAAGAAAAACGCCCGCGATTGGCCCACAAGAAAGTCCTTTTCCATCACGACAACGCACCAGCACACACCTCAGCAGTTGTGGTCGCAAAATTAATGGAAATAGGATTCCAACTCGTTTCACATCCCCCCTATTCTCCAGACTTGGCTCCCTCGGACTACTATTTGTTCCTCAATTTGAAGAAATGGCTGGCGGGACAAAGATTTTATTCAAACGAGGAGGTGATTGCAGACACTAATGGATATTTTGCAGACTTGGACAAATCCTATTATTCGGAAGGGATCAACAAACTAGAACATCGTTGGACGAAGTGTATAAGCCTAAAAGGAGACTATGTCGAAAAATAAAAAAGGTTTACCCCAAACACATAAGTAGTTTTTATTTTTGCACGGACTTTTCAAACCAGCCTCGTAGTTTGTTACCTTGTATAGCACGAGCGAATGGAAAAATAGCAATAAAAATTGAAAAAATGCTTACTCTATAAATAAAATACAAAAATAAATTTACCTACTCCACTCTCCAATATTTTAGTAATACTACCTTTATGTAAAACACATAATTGCTAGTTTAACCCTCTGCGACTGACGTGCGGAAATTTTACCAATTCAATTGACGTGGTAGACTAGTGGACACCTTTTTGATATCGAATATTTGTGGGAATTGTTTACTAAATACCTATGGTGTTTATTGGCTATACAGCAGTTTATAGTAGACAACGTATTCGAAGATATATATGTAAAATAAAAATCAGTTATACAAAATTATAGTCTTTATTAAACTTGGTACATTTTGAACATCAAAAATTAAAAAAAAAAATTAAATATGAAAAAAAAAAACATAAACATAACACAATCTTTAAGAATTTTAGTTTTAAATTAAATTAACACTTATCACTTAACATATATTTTAAATTTGAGCAATATCCTATGGTAAGATCAAAAGTTACAAACCTCAAAATATTACAATTTCTCTTTGCAATTTTCGTTCGAAATTTTCGTGACCTGTTCCATCGCCAGCAAATATTATATTGAGATCAGAGTCATTGCACTTGAATACTGATAACTAATACAGCAATCCGATAAATGCCTTTATTTCACACTCATTCGTATCCATCAGCTGAATCTGGCTACTGTTTTTGAACTGGTTCCGATAAATGTGCAGTTTTTGATTCGTATGTTCGACCGAGCTTATCAGCATTGTCTGGTCAAGCAATCTGGTCAAAAGTTCAACATAACCTTCAAACTGTGATGCATTTAGTCGGACTGGTAATCTAATAATATTGTGAGCTGGTGTTCATAATTCCCTCGAACCCTCTTGACTGCTCCACAGATAGCTATGATGATGATAGTATGATGTCTCGCTAGATGTTCCTGCGTATACTTCTGAAAAGTGTTCACTAGAGGAAAGGAGGGAATTTCAGGAGCTTTTGCTTCAAAAGTAATCTAGTCATCGTTGATATGTTCGGTTTCTGGCACGAAATTCGGATCTTCGACGTCGCACAGCGCGAAATTTAGGAAGTTTAATAGAACTTTATTCATTTTTTTTTTTTTTTTTTATGGGTCTAGCACACGTGCTACAGGGAAGTCCCTAAAGCGCTACAGGAGCGACACGTGTACGGAGAAGGCGATTCACGTTGTTCTTGAATCGCTGTAGATTGTACTCGGTGCGAAATACAGTCCTGGGCAAATTATTCCAAAGGGATGATGTTCTCCATATAAAAGACTGCTTGAAAAGTGTTGTACGGGGAGTAACAAGCTGAACCTCATACGGATGTGAAGAATTAGCGCGACGTGTACTTCTAACATGCACCGCTCTGGGAGGAATTAAACGGGCCACATCCTTCGAACACTTTCCATGAAAGTACTTGTAGAATAGGGTCAAGTCGCCAACCGTTCTTCGATGTTCCAGCGAATCAAGGCCGACAGTCAGTTCCGGGTCTCCAATCAGACGAACAGCTCTTCTCCGAATAGAATCCAACAAATGTAGTGTATGTTTGGGAGCGGAGCTCCAAACATGGGAGCAGTATTCCATAGTTGGTCGAATTTGAGCTTTGTAAAGAATTAACAGTTGTTGAGGAGTGTAAAGCTTTCTGGTTCGAAATAATATTCCCAACTTTTGAGAAGCTCTCCTTGCTATGCCTGCAACATGTTCATGCTAGGACATATTTGCTCCCAAGTTAACGCCCAACAAATTGAGTGACGATGCTAGAGGAATGGAGTGCCCCGACATAACTATGTCGGGTTCAGCAACGTTAACTTTTTTAGAGAGAATTGCCGCCTGGGTTTTTGTAGCGTTAAATTCCACTTGGTTACTCTCACCCCAAGATAGAATTTCTTCAGGTCTTTGTTAAGTTGAACGACTTCCTGCTGTCTACGGATATTCGTCTGAGTAGCCGATGTCCGAGCGTTCAAAGTGAGTGAAGAGATAAGTGTACTGTCATCTGCAAAGCTGTAGATTGGATTCTCGGTCTTTTCCAGCAGATCGTTAATGTAAATGAGAAAAAGAGTAGGAGACAGTATGGAGCCTTGAGGTACACCGGCGTTGATAGTGAAGGTGTTAGAAAGAAATCCGTCGACTGCCACTCGTAAAGAACGCTCTCTGAGGAAACATGATAGCCACAAACAGAACTTTTCCGACATACCATAAGAACGTAGCTTAGCCAACAGCCCATCGTGCCAAACACGGTCGAATGCCTTGGATATGTCCAGAGCAACCGCTCGAGATTCTCCAAAGTGTTCAATTGCATTACGAAAGCCATATTGGTGATCGCTAATAATGTTGAATCCTTCAAGATGCTGATTGATAGCCTTTTCCATGACTTTCGATATTATTGAAAGCAGTGCGATTGGTCGGTAGTTATTTGGCGAGGTCTTTTGAAATATGTATGTAAAATGCATAAGATTATTCATTATTTTGGTAGGTTAATATCCCACCTCTAAAACCTCATACTCAGTTTGGGGATTAACCCTGCGAAACAACTGCAAAATGCACCTGAAAGTTGCATTACTTATTCAATCATACTTTTTGCCTACAGAAAGCTATTCGATTTGTTTAAGTTAATAGAGTGGTACATACAAACGGCAACGGGGCGGAACAAGTTAATTATCGACAAAAGTATATGCACAAACATAGCTCTGATGATAGTATGTTTAGTGTATCAATGGTACCAATCCAAATGTGCTCCGTAAATAATAATGGTGATAATCAGTCAGTAATTTGGAAAAACCCTGCTTCTTCTTCCACACGCTACTGTCGCCCCATTACGTTCGTTTTTGCCAAAGAAACAGTCAGTGAAATTACCTCAGAAGTAAACAAAGTGAAAGAACAAATATCTCAACTTACTCCAACCACTATACTTGTAGATGGCAAGCAATTTCAGGTTACAGTAAATATGATCTTTTGTTATGATTGATGGTAAAGTATGCAATGCTGTATCATCATGTGCATCATCACAAACATGCTACTTATGTGGGGCTAAACCTAGTGAAATGAACAACATCTGCGATATACCTCAAAAAAATACAAATGAATCCTTTTTATCCCTTGGACTATCACCCCTCCATGCATGGATAAGGTTTTTGGAATGTATTTTACATATATCGTACAAACTGGATATTAAGTCATGGCAAGCTCGTGGAGCAGAAAATAAAAAAAAAGTTGCAGAGAAGAAAAAATACGTTCAACAAAAATTCAAAGAGGGGCTTGGCTTGCTTATAGATATGCCAAAACAGCAGACCGGAAACACAAACGATGGTAATACCGCGAGGAAATTCTTTAGAAATGCCGAAAAGTCTTCTGAAATAACTGGCGTTAATTTAGATTTGATCAAGCGTTTTCATGTGCTGTTAGAGTGCCTAAATTGTGGTCTTAAAATTGATTCAGAAAAGTTCGGCGAATATGCAAGAGAAACTTCGGAATTGTATTTGAAAGAATATTTCTGGTACTCAATGCCCGTAAGTGTGCATAAAGTCCTTTGTCATGGAAAGGATATTATAGCCTCTTGCATTCTTCCGATCGGACAATTTTCTGAAGAAGCTCAGGAGGCAAGAAACAAAGACTGCAGAAAATATCGCGAACTTTTTACTAGAAAAACATCCCGAATTGACACAAATACGGATTAATTTAATCGACTGCTTATTTCATCGGATCCGTACATCGCTAGTCTTCGTAAAGCACCCAAAACCAAGCATAGTGAAGTTACGCCAGAAGTTTTAGAGTTGTTAGAAAGATTTGCAGACCCATGTAATGATTGCGAGTCTTCAGACGATTGCAATGAGTCTCGTTCTGAATAGATGTTCAAAATGTTGTTACAAAATGTATGTTTTTTTTTTAATTGTTCTATAATAAAAAACACAAATAAACTGAAGAACTTTAAATAAAACACATTAATTTTTATTAAAAATTTTAAAAAACCAACAAATAGAACTGTTTTACTGGTTTAAATAATTAAGTTCCGGTAAACTCAAGAAATTTCGCACTGTGCGTCGTCATCCACATCGCTGAACTCATGTTCAGATTCCTCAATCAAACATCCAATTATTTGCTCGTCGTTACTTTTACCATATATGTTCCCTCCAAAGTCCTTATTGACGTGGATGGTCGGACCATATTATTTGAGTTACACATCTGAAAAAGTAGCCAAAAAACAATAGAGGCTATACAGGGTGAGTCAACGATAGAGTAAAGTTCATTTGTTTCGGGAATGACGAAAAAATGTTAAATACAATAGTTTTAGGGAATGTTAAGGTGCACAGTTTAAAATTATTTTTGAGCATACAGGGTACTTCAAAAAAGTGTGGCCGATATAACATGTTTTTTTTTTTAAATGGATCATCCTATTTTCTAATTTATTTTTAAATTCTACGTAAAATTTTGTAACTTTTTTATTGATAATGTTATATACCTAAGTAGTTTTTCTAATATTTCAATTAAAAAAAAACTAGTTTTCAGTTTTGTAAAAAATTGCCAGTAGCGCCATTGTTTCTGAAGGTGGAATACTCATAATTGATACGAGCATTCTATAGAGATAAAAAAAAGATATATGTAAAGAAATTTGAGCTAGATGCTACAGGGTGTTCAAAATAAATTTATACATTTCGACTATTTTAAATTGAAAAATCTCAAGTTTTTTTAAAGGGCACACCCTGTATATTATTTTTTCTGATAGATTTTACAAAACCCTCCAACTTTTATTAAGTATGTCATATATCTATTTCTAATAGTTTTCGATTTATCTTGAATTTTTCAATTTTTACCTTTGTTTTTAATACACTTAAGCTATTGTGAAAACACAAACAAATAGTTTAATTTTAATATAGTTTAACTTATCTAATGATTAATTATTATGACTTAATAAATGTTCAAAAATATGCCCATCTACTTGAATACACATGTTTAATCGTTTTACTATATTTTCCTTCACTTTCCTTAGCATAAAGGGCGTTATTGTTCTGCACGCATCCCGTATTCTATTTTCCATATCTACTGGTTTTGTAGGGGGATTCATATAAACACGATCTTTAATGTAGCCCCACAAAAAGAAGTCTAAAGGTGTTAGGTCACATGATCGAGGGGGCCACTGAATGAATCCATCACTACCGATCCATTTTTGTAGGTAATGATCGTTTAAAAATTCCCGAACTTCCCGTTGGTAATGAGCAGGAGCTCCATCTTGTTGAATCCACATTTGTTCCCTTTCAAAGTTATCAACTTTTTCAAGAAGCTGGGATATTTTATTTTGCAAGAAATTTGGATATCTAGGCCCGTTAAGCGGTTCGCAGAAAAAATATGGACCAATAAATCAAAAATTTAATATTCCACACCATACATTAAGCGACCAATGGTTTTGGTTTTGAATTTCCTGGACCCAAAATGGATTAACTGTTGAATAATAATGCATGTTATGGCTGTTAACTACTCCATTACTCCGAAAAGTAACTTCATCAGAAAACATTATTTTGGATAAAAATTTGGATCGGCCTTCTATTGCTCCATTCATGGTGGTACAAAAGTTTACTCGTCGTTCAAAATTACGGTTCTTAGGGTAGTTCCATATGAAAGAGATGATACTTGAGTGGTGCGATTAGCCGTAGATTGTCAGGTTAGTTAACCGTTGCTGACCTGGGGATTATCTTTAACATGAAGTAAAATCTCCATTTCCTTTTTCTCATTGGTAGCATTCTGGTTTACTACTTTCCGTTTCGTATACTCAACGCTACTACTACCATCAAAGTGTTCCATTAGGCACTGAAAAAATTTTCTAGATGGTATACTTTGGGTACTTCGCTCCGTAAAGCCTTACTGTCAAAAGACAATTTGTTCCCGCCTCGCCCAGTATATAAACCATATCAATTAATTCATTTTTAGGAAAATCCATAACTATTATCTTTATACGTCACTTACTACAACAAATTAAACTATTTTTACTTGCTTAATAGGTATTCAAAATAAATCGAAAACTATTAGAAATAGGTATATGACATACTTAATAAAAGCTGGAGTGCCATTTAAAATATTTGCGATTTTTCAATTTAAAATAGTCGAAATGTATAAATTTATTTGGAACACCCTGTAGCATCTAACTCAAATTTCTTTACATATATCTTTTTTTCATCTCTATACAACGCTCGTACTAATTATGAATATTCCACCTTCAGAAACAATGGCACTACTGGCAACTAGTATTTTTTTTAAAAAAATTGAGATATTAGAAAAACTACTAGGTTTAGGTATATAACATTCTTAAAAAAAAAGTTATAAAATTTTACGCAGAATTTAAAAATAAATTAGAAAATAGGATGTTCCTTAAAAAAAAAAGTTACTCAAAAAAATTTTAAACGCTAAAACTATTGTATTTAACATTTTTTCGTCATTCCCGAAAGAAATGAGATAATGAATTTAAACTCATACAATTTTACCTAGCGACCGCTCGCGCCTCACTGACCGACGCCGAGACACGAATCAAGAAGGTACTCCTCACAGTTATGTAATCTAAATAATAAAGGCGCAGAACATGATTTTTTAAGTTGCGGTGTCTGTGGCTGCAGAGGGTTAAATTGAAGTCAAAAATATATACTTAGTCCTTTTTCTACCGTAAATTTATTGTTATTTTATTTTTGTTTCCACATATATACTATTTAAAATATTAAATTTATATCAATTATATTCTTATTATTTTCCTTTAATATAGACATACTCTCTCGGTACTGAAAAACTAGCCACAACTACTTTAATTCCTAATCCACCTTTTCTTCTTGCTTTTACAAGTGATATGCTATGTAAATAATAACCGTAGTCTATTATCCCAATTAAAAAATACAGATGTTGTGGACTTAAAAACCGTTTTCTAGTATAACCTCAAAATATTCACTTACTATGAGGCTGGTTTGAAAAGTCCGTGCAAAGTCCGAGAGATGGCACCACCGGCGCGTATCTAGGTCATGTTTAGTTAGTAGCATCTCTTGAATGAACGTACACCAAGTTTCAGCCATATTGGTCTATTTCTTTGTGTTTGGCATTCGTGTGAATCAAGGAAGTCGAGTGATTTTCAAGAAATGGACGAAAAAGAATTTCGTGTGGTGATTAAACATTACTTTATGAAAGGCAAAACGCCTCAGGAGACTAAAGAGAAGCTTGATAAACATTATGGTGACTCTGCACCTTCGATTAGAACAGTTTATAAGTGGTTTCAAAATTTTCGGACTGGCCATATGGGCACAAGTGACGCTGAACATTCTGGACGGCCTGTGGAGGTTACGACTCCAGAAATCATTGATCAAATCCATGATATGGTGATGGATGTCAGAAGAGTTAAGGTGCGTGATATTGCTAGTGCTGTGGGCATCTCGACTGAACGGGTACATAATATTTTGCATAAACATTTGGACATGAGAAAGCTATCCGCAAGATGGGTGCCGCGATTGCTCACGCTTGACCAAAAACGGAATCGTGTGAAGTGTTGCAAGGATGGTTTGCAGCTGTTCCAGAAGAATCCGGAAGACTTTAAGCGTCCTTTCGTCACTGTGGATGAAACATGGATACATTACTATACTCCTGAGACCAAACAACAATCTAAACAATGGGTTACCAAGGGGGAATCTGCACCAAAAAAGGCGAAGACCGTTCCTTTGGCCGGAAAGGTTATGGCGACTGTCTTTTGGGATTCGCAAGGGATAATCCTCATCGACTATCTGGAAAAGGGTAAGACTATTACAGGTGAATATTATTCATCGTTATTGGACCGTTTGAAAACCGAGCTGCAAGAAAAACGCCCGCGATTGGCCCACAAGAAAGTCCTTTTCCATCACGACAACGCACCAGCACACACATCAGCAGTTGTGGTCGCAAAATTAATGGAAATAGGATTCCAACTCGTTTCACATCCCCCCTATTCTCCAGACTTGACTCCCTCGGACTACTATTTGTTCCCCAATTTGAATAAATGGCTGGCGGGACAAAGATTTTATTCAAACGAGGAGGTGATTGCAGACACTAATGGATATTTTGCAGACTTGGACAAATCCTATTATTCGGAAGGGATCAACAAACTAGAACATCGTTGGACGAAGTGTATAAGCCTAAAAGGAGACTATGTCGAAAAATAAAAAAGGTTTACCCCAAACACATAAGTAGTTTTTATTTTTGCACGGACTTTTCAAACCAGCCTCGTAATTTTACTTACTTTTCTTTTAACTGATGAAATAAACCAAAATTAAAATATTCAAAGGTTTTGTTAAATGTTTTTCACAGAATGTTGTACGATAAAACCAACTTAGTTGTATTGGTAGAACAACTTTTAAGATTACAGTCTACATAGTACGTAAATGAAGTTAGAATTGCACTGTTTAAAAATACTACCCTTGCAAAAACTGTTTCGCCTTTTAATGTTTCGAGTAGTGGCGTAGCCGGGTTAAAGGCGTTTCTCTAAAGGAGGAAACTAAACGCTAAGGGGGCGAGAATCGACAAGGTGCGGAGCCTCTTGAAAAAAAGCATCAGTGAACTTTAATTCTAAAATTCGATGACCAAAGTGGGAGGGATTTTTCACAAAAAGTACCCTTTCATACAAGGGAACTTTAAAAACTTACACCCAACTTAAAAATCGATGACTGGGAGAGATTTTTTACAAGAATGCACTTTCATACAGTGGAACCTTTAAACGCTTGAACTTAACTTCAAAATGGATAACGGAGTGAGGGATTTTCCATAAAAAATAACCACTTCCAAAAGTGAAACTTTGAAATATTAAACCCGATTTAAAATTTTATAACGGGGGATACAGATTTTTTAGAAAAAAAGAACCCTTTCATACATTATATCTTTCGGAGCTTTCTCCGATAAAAAGAAAGCCCTGTTTCTACTGTTCTCTATATCCATAGGGGCGGGGCGGTATATACTCACGGACCCCCCGTTGGACTATGCCACTGTTTCCCAGGAATTTTTCAATACAGTCTAATGTATGGTAATACAATGTAGCAAACATGACTTACTTGCTTGGGTGTTCCAGCTGACAGACAAACGTGTTCTGGTTGGAAAAATGTATTGTCGTTTTTTTTTTTTTCAATTTTTCTAAAAATTTTTAAAAATTTATTTTTAAAATACACGAAAATAGTATAGTTTTTCATTAGCTATAAGAGCAGATTATCAAATATTTCTATGTAGGGAAGGAAAAATTAATGCCCTTAAAAAATATATTAACTCATATAGCTTCTTTGAGCTTCTGCAAACATATAACATATAGCGGTAGCAGGTGTTTTAACAGACATAAGATAAAACTTGAATGCTATTTAAATATCGTCTATTAATAATTTCTTTTCTCTGTTTCAGTGCATTTCAAGGTTGTTTTGGGCCAAAAAATCAAGGATATCATACATCCCACCCATACAATGATCAAGCAATATGGGTTACAAATATAAAAAATCAACTTAGGGGTTTTAAGAAATCCTCAAGAGATATAGATTTTGAATCTAATCAATGTAGTTTTAAAACAATTCATAAAAACTCCTTTAATGGCCACTCCAAATGTAATCAGTGTGATTTTCAAACCCTTGATAAAACCACTTTAAACAGTCATATGCTTCAACATAGAAGTCCAGATGAAGTTAACATTTTTAAGTGCGATCAGTGTGATTTTCAAACTCTTCATAAAATAAGTTTACACAAACATAGGCTTCGACATAAGAATCTCGAAGAAGTAGACATATTTAAGTGCAATCAATGCAATTTTCAAAGTATTTATAAAACTAGTTTACACAAACATATGCTTCAACATAAAAATCCCGAGGAAATTGACATGTTTAAGTGTGATCAATGTAGTTTTCAAACTATTCATAAAGACAATTTACGTCAACATATGCTTCGACATAGAAACCCTGACGAACTTGATACATTTCAGTGCGATCAATGCTCTTTTCGAACAATTCAGAAAAAAAGTTTAAAACGACATTTTCTTGTACATAGTAAACTGGAGGAAGTCGTTACATTTAAGTGTATTCAGTGTGATTATCGGACTATGCGTAAATACTATTTAAAAAAACATATGCTCAGGCATAAAAAAGCTAATAATAATTAGTAATATGATAATAAAGTAATGTTATTAAATACAAAACAGAATTTTAAGTACAATAATGCACACGAATAGAACCCTAACAAAGAGTTGACAATTGTATGTCAAACCAAAACTAGAAAAAATACTGCTGCAGGTCCACAATGACATGGAATTGCATCAAATATGGGACGAGACAAAAAACTGGATGAATAACGCAGTTTCATAACAGTCACGTCAGGGAAAAAAATAAACATAAGCACTGGATCTGCAATAACACACTCTTGAAAATAGATGAAAGAAGACGGATAGTATATTCATTAAGGTGAATGAAGAACTGACTACAGAGTAGACTAAAAAAAGAGATCAAACAGTCTTGCACCCAACAAAAATCACTATTCTTCCAGTATTTATGAAGAAATAGAAACCCACGCGTGGACGAACCAACCAAAGGATTTGTTTAAAAAAATTAATTTCTTGCGAAAGCATTCAGAGCTAGGAATTGGACGATAGATAATGAACATGGCTACTTGAAAACTAATTATAATTAGATTACTGAAACTTGGCCGCTGTACTATGAAGAACTTTACAACAGCGAAGACTCCCGCATAAATCAAATTCCTGACATCAGTATAGAATCTAATGAATACTAAAAAGCGAAGTTGAAGCAGCTGGAAGGAAAATGAGACCATTTAAATCTCCAAATCCTGACGGGATTACCTCAGAAGTAATACAAGCCCCGGAGGAGAGGTGGGCATCAAAGTAATCCATAAATTATGTTACAAAATCTGGCATACTCAACAATGGCCAACAGACTAGACAAGATGTTCTACATAAACGCTCCGTAAAAAAGGATCTATTATAAATCGCGACAACTATCGCACAGTAACTTTAATTTCTCATACCAGTAAGGTCCTCCTGCAAATTATTAATGATCGTGTAGAACTGTACATTCAACACATATCCCACCAGAGCAAGCTGGCTTTTCAAGAGGTCGAGCAAGTAGAGATCAACTATTGAACATTCGCCAAATAATTGAAAAACCGCATGAATTTAGCAACTCCCTCTATTTATGCTTTTTAGACTAATGATATGGGAGTTCCTATCCTTCTTACATGTTTAATTAAAAATCTGTACACCAATACTAACTACCATGGTATTGTTAACGATACAAAATCTGAAAATGTTCAACCTCAATGTGGTGTAAGACAGACAGTATCTCCCAAACTTTTCAATATATATGACAAATATATCATGCAAAAGGCTTTGGCTGATTGGCAGGGAAGCATATCAATTAGCGGTCGATTGATTAGTAATTCGAGATTTGCAGATGACATGGTTTTTCGGACTGGGAGTGAGGAAGAATTACTGCAAATACTTAGGAGGGCATTTTGCCAGTGGTAACCTACGGACTCGAAACTATGGCTCTGACAAGAAAAGTGCAAATAAGTTGATAATAGTGCCATGGAGAGAACATGAAGACAACAATGCTGGGAGTTTTTCTCAGAGATAAGATCAGAAACGAAGAGATAAGATGCAGAAAGGGTATAAAAGATGTTATCAAACGTATTACAAAAATGAAACGAAGTTAGGCAGGACATAGTACATGGGATAATGGTAATAAATGGACATCAAAAATAACCTTTTGACGGCCTAGGCAAACAATACGAGGACGAGGAAGATCGTCAATGAGATGGGTAGATGACAAGCGCAGAATAGGTGGTAAATATTGGTGACGAGTCAGGGGACGAGTGGACGAACTTGGGAGAGGCCTATGTCCAGGACTAGACGAGAAGTCGCTGATGATGATGATGATGACTTATGAGGGTAGAAAAAAAAAGCGTAAAACTTGACTTGAACTGAATATGAATAAAATCAAAATTATAATTGTCATTAGGCAAAATGATAACATAAATGTCAGAAAAAATCACTTTGAAGTTGTTAATTGCACTTGGGATCCCTAATCGTATTTAATTGAAAATCAGACTGGTAGATTGTCGTCTTTCCTATTCTCACATATTTGCTGTAAGTTCTGGACATTGAAAAGTCGAAAATAAACTAGATGCCACAAAAATGTACTTCTGACGAAGAATGCTTAGGATCCTGTGGACTTCACGACGGACCAACGACTCAATTGTATCCGAGCTCAATGTCCAACAACGTATGTCGAACCTTATCCAAACAAAAATCATTAAATTTTTTGGCCATGTCATGAGAAAAGGTCAGGAATATTTAGAAAAACTTATTGTTTAAGGAAAAGTTGCAGGTACAAGACCTTGAGAACGCTCCCCGACCCCGTTGGGTGGACCAAGTTTTTCACCTTAAGAACACACTTCTTCATGTGGTGCACGAGGCGCGGGGATAGAGAAATGTGGAGAAGAACAGCCCAGCCAATAACGCAACAAATTAGACCACTACATTTCATAGAAGGAATTGAGACTGAACAGAAAGAGCGCACATAGGCGGCCAGATCTCGCCAGACTATCTAACTGTCTTATGAAATGTGCTAACTTCAATTACAAATCTAAAAAAGAAACATAAATAGTAATAAGAATTACAATATAGCAAATAATTAGATATAATATATGTATACTAAGAGATTAAGGTGTAATTATTTAATAACCATATGCCAAAACAAAAAACCGTTTTCAGAAAATGTGAACTAATAAATACTGTATGTTCAGAGATTCAGTCATTGAATGCTACAATAAAATGTTTCAAGTATACTTATGTACAGGTCTTGATTATTTGGCTTTGATTTGTACAGGCAATAAGTTGTAATTTTTTGCCACGTTGTAAAAAAAGATGAAAGGAAAGTCTATATATTGTTTGTTACTACATAAATTGACTCTTGGGAATTTGGATATGTCATATAATAATAAAATACCTATATATAAAACAAAGGATAACATAGTAAACGAAAAGAAAAATATAAATAGAATATTACTAACATAAACATGATACATAAAAATATAAAACAAAGTCCCCCGCTGCGTCTGTCTGTCTGCACGATTTTCTCAGTAACTACCGAACAGATTTTATTTCGGTTTTCACTAGTTTATAGAGTGTTTTGTGAGGAAGGTTTAGGTGTATAATTTGTGGATATTTTGCGTAAATTAGCCAACCTATGACGATGAATGTCAATGAAGTCGGAAAAAAATCAATCATCGGATATCTTCGCGTGTGCTGCGTAAGAGATATATGAAAACAATGTATGGCAATATTGTTCGTCGCAAATAGTTCTACAAATAGCAAGCAGCATATGTCTTTCTACAAAGGTTAACCCAAGTAAAAATATTAAAAATATACGTGTTAAAATATTTCAACTAAAGAGAGTAATTTAGGTAGGAACAATCTAAATCCTTATCAAATTAAATGCGTTCTTTCTTTTGTGCATTTAACGAAGATAAGAACTGTTTTTAAATCGTAACATTTGGATGGCTAGTTTAGGTTTTACAAGGGAGTTTCTGAACTCGCGCCGCCGCCGTTGCGGATCTCCGTCGCACAAACTGATTCTAAAAGTAGGGACCCTCTAATTTTGCTGCTAATTTGAATCCACCAAAATTATGCAACGGCACTAGATTACAAATAAAGGCCCTTAATATTTATTGGATTGAATGTACAATTCTGACAGGTTATGGAGCTGGCGAAACTATTTTGATTCCAAGAATCCCAACAATACGGCTCTAGTTCTCTATAACGATGTGTGTGTGAAATATTTTAAACTATCTTAAAAAAAATACTTTAGACATGTTATTTGTGTCTACACTAAATTATAACGAAAAGTTAAATAATAACATAAGAACAACTCCCTTGCGAAGTCGGGGCGGGTCGCTAGCATAAAATAAAAAAAAACAAAGAAAATATATTAAACTTAAGAAATTAACGTACACAGAAAACTGATTTGACAAATAAGAAAGCGTAAAAACGTATCTAATCGTAACACATAGGCTGAAAAGTTATTGGTCTACTACTTAAAAACATTTCTTTTGCACGCTTAGACGGGTACAATATTACAGTAGTAATAACAACCAGTAAATAGTATAACAAAAATGAAAAACTTTGAAAAGAAGTCATATTTAATAAAGAAAATGATGATGATGATGATGACGAAATAGAAATGAGTTTAGCAAGTTTACTGGAAAAATGGGTCATGGAAGAAAAAGAAGAAAATTTACCATTGGCAAGTTTGCGAGAAAAATGGATGATAGAAGAAAAAGAATAAAATTTGCCATTGGTAATATTATGTCATCAATGGAACGTGGAATCGTTACAAGCTCTGTTTGATGAACGAGAGAAAGAGAGGGAAGATGAAATAATTGAAATTTCATCAACATCATCATTAAACGAGGAGGCGATAATTGAAATTTATTCAGACGAATAGGGTGAAAACAATATTATAGGAATTCCATCAGATGAGAATGAAGAGAATATATGGAGGAATCGGAAATTGAAGGATATTTAAGTTGGGAAGATATTTGTAATTTAGGATATATTTTATAATTATTAAAATATAACATTATCGTAATAAAAAAAAAATTAAATATATGTTGTCAAAAACATTTACCCCCTCCTAATATTTTTTATATAAAACATTACATAATAAAATTTTTTTATTATTTTAACAAACTTCTTATAAAATATATGGATCGTAGTGCAAAAATGATTAGTAAATTTATATTGGTAAGTTTTATCTTCTTTATGGTTCTAATATTTATGTACCTTTCTTGTAGAAGGATTTGTCTTTGCCTTCAAAATAGGCCTCAGTTTCGGCGATAATTTCTTCATTGGCGCTAAATCTCTTTGCCGCGAGCATTTTTTTGGGGTCTGCGAATATATAATAGTCACTGGGGGGGCCAAATCTGTAGAATACGGTGGATGAAGAAGCAATTCGAACTTCAATTCATTCAATTTTGTCATCGTAACCATTAACTTGTGACACGGTGCATTGTCTTGATGAAAGAGCACTTTTTTCTTGTTCATTTGGGGCCGTTCTTTGCGATTTCTGCCTTTCAAACGCACCAAAACTTTATATAATATTCGCCAGATTTTTCCCTTCCGACATAATCGTTGTATTCATTTGATCGCTTCGGGCGGCTTACACCGGCTGCTCGGGTCCACTCAGCTGACTGCCGATTTAATTCCGGTATGTAGTGGTCATGATTGGAAACCGCATGGTATCCCATTTCGAACAGAGCTTTCGCACTAATCGTGTGTGTGTGTCATGAAAACTTGAAACATATCGTTTGAAGTTGGTACTTCCAAAAATCATATGGATTTTTTGAAAAGGGCGACATCTATTTGTCACACCAAAAACTTTTCAGCCTACGTGTTATTTTAATGCCGTCACTAGAGCCGGTCTCCAAAAAACTCATCCTAAAGTGTAGTAAGCCTTTGAGATCTGCAATCCTCTTAAGGTCCTTTTTTCAGGCACTGACAGTTTGTGTTTTAATTTCAGTAGGAATTTTATTAAAGGTTTTTATTAGTGATGAACGAACATTTTCAGTTTCCTAGCGAAAGAAAACTATTGTATTCGTAAACAAGTCACCCTTCGGGATTTTCGCTTTTCTTCACATTTTAGGGTTCCTAAATCATGAAAAACATAGTCATTCACTTCTGCCGGTCTGTCACTCTGTGGACATCATAACTCCCAAACGAAATGAGATATCAATTTCAAACTTAGTATACTGGGGTGTTATGAAATTCACTGCCTGTATTGAAACAGGCGACTAGTGGAATTATGTAGAAGCATATTCAATACTTTTGATTTGACGCCTGAAAGGCCCCTGAAAGGCCGCCGTTGTACGAACTAGCGCATCGGCAGGCCTATATTGCCAAACATACGATTTTTTTCAACAGTTACAGATTTCAAATTTCAGGTAAAATTAATCTAATAACAAATGAAAATAATATCAGAAAACACCTAGTAAAAATAATATTTAACCATAATTGGGAAATCTTTTTACCTATTCTTTGAAAAGAAATAATTCTTTTGGTAACGCGCGAGAATAACTGGATCATTATCCCTCAACAGCTGATTTTGACTTTTTTGTTAATAACTGTTTGGTTTGGCCAAAATAAAAACATAATTTCATATAGGTTTTTTTTCTTAACTTTTCCAAGATTAATACCGAAATTGCAAACGATTTTCTTGTAAGAAACATAAGATTTTTTAGTGTTAAAGCAAAAGAACAAAGAGGTTTAAAAACGAATGTTTATGTTTTTATGTACCTTAAATATGCAATCGATCTCCATATAAAATATCCTAAGTTGTCCGTGACATATTTATCACTAAACCGAAGACACGAACTATCGCACTTGCCGCTATAGTCTACAATTTCTTAATTAACACCACTATATTAGTCTATAGATATTTTAAAAATCCTTCAATCTTTACCTCACTTTACTCACGACATATCGCAAAATTTGTAAACGTTCGCTGTAAATAAATAAACTAAACGTGAATTTGACGTTTTGGTAGAGGGTGTTGTCACTTGGCCACCGCCAAGCAGAGCGAGAGCAACTAAAAAGCTACCGACAACAGATCCTTTGTCGACTTTAGAATAAAGTAAAGCCGTCATTTTACGATGAAGCAAATAAAATTTTAGTGAATTACATGTGTTAAAATTTTTATTTATGATAATAAAATATTTAAATATTAAAGTTGTGTAATAAATTTGTTGGTGTCACGAAGTAATTATTTTAAAAAGTAACAATTTTTATACTATTTTTTTTATTAAATTTGTTTAGGAAAAGCCTAGTCAAATCTGAACAACACTGTAGAGCTTACGTTCTGGTTGGCGTTAATGTGGAGTTCTATGGTTCACTAGTGGCGGCGTAAAAAAAAAAAAATTCATGTCATCATTTCTTTAGCCTTCGATTTTTTTTTTTTTTTATTATTTAAGTAAATTTTCCATCGGTTTTGCTTCAAGGAAGTTCCAATAAATTATTGAGATCCGCTATTTAAGGTAAATTTTCTACAATCGGTTTTGCTTCAAGGAGGCCCAGTTCTGCAGTGAATTCCATAACACCTCTAGGAGGCATGAGGGGATGAAGCTTATTGTTTTTGGGCAATATCACTTAATGCGAATCGATTGGAACGAATTAACTCTATATTTGTCCATCCCGCCTGAGAGTACGAAAGCCTGTAATAATTTCCAACCCCAGTCTTCTGGATCCAGTTGATTGCCTAGCCACGCTTGAACTTGACTAGTATACACGATATAAGTGTGTTGATAAGCAGAGCAGATGTTGGAGGAAGACAAGATAGTTGTACTATTTTATTGTTCCGTGTATTTTTTACAGAACTTAAGTATCTGTACTTTTCTATACAATCAATCTTTTTTGAAGATCCATATATAGCAAGAAGAAAGCGAATCCCATTTGTGATGATAACTTGTGGAGAAGAGTCAATCTTTTTAAATACTTCTGCACAATCAATTAAATCATTATTATTACTTTTTTTTAACAATTTAAATACTGTTGTTTTACTCTTTTTGAAAATTGCTGATATAGTATCGCAGCCAGTTATTGCTTGTAAAAATAAAATATAAGCTTGACATTTTGGATATGCAGATAAACTTTCCGATGAATATATTTTTTTTGTACAGCTTTCCCAGGTTTTAAAAAGTGAATAAGCTTATCAATCTTATCTTCACCAACAACGATAGTTATATTTGTTCTATTGAATTGTTCTATTGCTGTTTCCATTTTGAGGACATCAGCGTCATTATCAGCTTGTTTTACTAAAATGTTAGCAGCAGTAAATTTTTCACATAACATTGAAATGCAGCGAGACTTGTGAGTATTTGCAAGAAATGATTGCTAGTTTGTTGGAACTGTCATAAATCGATCAAAAACGACATCAGAAGATAAAGAGGTTTTTGTAGTCCGACGACTTTGTTCTGCAGCTTTAATATTTTTCTTATAGTCAGCATAACCATCAAATACTATAGTCACGCTATGACCAAAATGTCTATGTACATACTGAACCTATTTGTGTGTGTGCGTGTGTAAGTTTTATGGCTCTGGCATAACCAACTGGCCAGCATCGCTCTTTTCTGAACGTATTTATCAAAAATAACATCAAATGTTTATTCTCGATCCCACACAACGTAATGTAATAGATATCCTCCATCGATGATTTGGGTAGCGTCTATGTTGTCAATTTCAATGTTCCTGATTGAAAGCAATCATAAATGGCTGACTTCTGTGTTTTACGCATTCCAGTTGCATCGAAGTTGCATTCGAGTTTTCAATGTTATCTTCAAATGTATTAGTAATACTCATGCGTTGAAACAATAATACAGGGTCTATAGGTACCTTCTCATCATGAACTTTTATGGTGCTACTCATAGTTAAAAGAGAGAGTACTTTGTTAGCGCGTTTTAATTTCATATTATTAAATGTTTGTCCAGTCATTTTAGTCATAGAAGCAATTCCAACTCGTGAGAGCATTATGACAATTAATTTTATTATCACCGACGACTCCACTGGCGATTTATATGATTTTTTTTTAACCTCAGGGAAAGGATCATGTGATAAAAACACTCAAGAAATTTTTTAATGTCTTCAGTATATCTCTTTACACGTGAATCACTTGCATTTGCATGTCGATCTGTTGTGTCGATTCTAACACTAGCGAGATCTCCCAATCCTTCACACACAGTATTTATCGCATGCATGCCATAAACCCATTTACTTATGACACTCTTTTGCGTACTTCTCCCTTGAGCAACACCTCCATCTGTCTTCATTGATTTCATCACTGATTGCTCAATCACCATATCCGTCGAAGTTCCTCAATTTAATTTATCAAAACGTCTAATAGTGAAAAATCCCTTTATAAACCTTTGGTAAACACTAGTATCAATTAAGTTTTCTAATTGTAGCATATCTTGCAGATATAAGTGCGCAGACTTAGCATAAGAAAAATGTCCTGGCCTGATGCGCTATTCAAATGAGCTTGTCAATCTCCCATACGTTCAGCTCTTATAAACTCCTTTGCAATCGACACCATATGAAAATATTGTATCCATACTTTTGCTGTAGGTTCTCATTTTTCATATTCCTTTAGTTTTTGATTGAACTGATAAAGTAATGCTTCAGCTATTTCATCACCAAATTGAATATCATTATATGAAATAGTGTTATTTATTACATTTTCAACAATATTATTAAGATTTGCATCCATCTCATCATCAAAAACAAATTCTTTTGATATTATTGTTGCTAAAGTGAGATGAAATAATGCTCTAACAGCTCTCGCGTAAGCATGGCATTGAGCATTTTTTCTAATGAATTAGGTGCATAAATTAAAGAAAACACCTCTTTTATGCCACTTCCTTGCATAATATAACCAATTGCTCCAAAAAACGACATGAGTAAATGAAAACCTCCAAGTCTTATATAGATCCTTCAGGTGCTGCAGATATGATTTCTCGAGCTTTTGCATTGGCCATAACGTTTTGCATTCTCCAAAGCACAAAGTAAAGTTGTGTATATAGTATTGTAGTTACTTGCTGGTTGATGAATAAATGGTAAGAATGACATTTGAGATTTAGAAAAATTCATAATATTACTTGTTCAACGTTCAATATAATCATTCCAACCGGGTAACGATAAATTTTTCCATTTCCCATATAACCAAAACATATCTACTTTTTTGAGTAAAGATAGTGTTGTATCACTTCCATAAGCAAAATTTTGCACAGGTATTTTACTATATCCTACTACACCATCATTTTGATAGACTCGTATTGGCACATGAGCTTTTGCCGCGAAATCTTTTGCTGAAAGGACTTTATTTATTCGTGATTTAGGCTCTTCTACTATAACTGAACTTTTCGGAGTAATAATTTGAATGTTACCCATTATGTGGGGCGTGTTATGACCGTCTAAAGCAGAGGTTCCCCAAACTTTTTTTTCTCGTAGACCACTTTTAAAATTTTACTGGTTTCGATGGACCCCCTTGCTGCTACATTTCAACCATATTCCCAAAACTCGTCAAAAAATGTAAAGATTAGATCTAACGATGGAAATTTGCGTCATGGCTGAGTTCCAACCCTAAATTTGGAGTGGTAAAAAAAATAAAAAGAAAAATAATATATTTTCTTGTGTTCTATTTATTAAAATAATATGATTACAGACTTAATAGAATTAAAATTAAACATTAATAACGTACCGTAACTTCAACAATGCAAATCAACAATTAAAAAAAAATAGTCATAATTTTAATGGGAGGGATGTACTTGATGGATTGACAGCAAATTATCAATATTTGGCTTCAGTTTTGTAAGGAATAACCGCAAATCTCCCCGTTCTATGATGTTCAATCTGCTCCTTTTTTTGTTAATAGGTTTGTAACGACACTAAAACTTTTTTCGGCAAGGTATGACGAGGGAAACGCTATCAAAAGTTTTCTCGCAATTTCCCACAGCCCAAGATATTTTTCGGGTGTTTCTGCCTGCAGCCAAAATTCGCCACTTCCGTTTCATCAAATGGATTTATGATCCATGGTGGTATTTCCATCGTCAGAATATCTTCAAATCTATTTTTGAAGTCATCATGCAGGGCATTTAAATGTTGAACGTATGTCTGAATATCCTCATCAAGACATTCTGCCTGTGACAAGTTTAGAAACTGGGGGAGAATTCACGCCGACTAATATTTTGCTTCATAAATTTCAATTTTCCAAGAAAAGCCGAAATTACACTCTTTGTTTTTATTAAATTTAGGCTGTCCCCTTGTAACTGCAAGTTAATGTCATGAAATTTTTTGAACAAATCTGTCAAATACGCGATGTCTCTTTCAATTTGATCAGGTTTTCTTTTAAATCTGGATCTTTACTTTCCAGAAACTCTAAAACTGCTTCAAAAAGTGAGTAAAATCTTGTTAAACATGCACCTTTCGACAACCAGCGTACTTCAGTATGTAAGAGCAATCGTTGGAAGTCCTCATCATTTTCGTCGCACAATTGTGCAAATAAACGGGTATTCAACGCATTGCTTCTTATTTTGTTAACTGCTTTAATCACAAATTGAAGCGATTGGTGCAATCTATCACTCAAATTTTTCACTACCAAGTGTTGTCGGTGGATGACACAGTGAATTGCAGTTACCCCTGGTATAATTCTTTTAAGATGGCTTAAAAACCCACGATATCGCCCGAAGATGGCAGGAGCTCCATCTGCTCCACCGAAATAATGTTTGTAAATGGAATCGATTGTTCCTTAAAAAAATCACTCAGGACAGTAAATATTGATTCGCCTTTAGTGTCCGTCTCCAAAGTTTTCGCGAATAGCAGCTCTTCATGGATTTCTTCGTCCATAACAAATTGTTTTAGCATTAGCAACTACAAGGGCACTGAAATATGTACAAACATGCATGTCAATCATATATCTCTCCATTAGTGAGTCACCACAGTCGGGTAAATAAATAATTTTATAATAAAAAGTACTAAAAGTTCAATCTTTCTCGGCTTTCTGTTCTTTTATAGAAGTATCGAATAATGGCCCTGTTCAGTATTTAATTTTTATTACGTACCTACTACACGCAAACATAACAAATATAATATTATTACATTATAAAATAAAAGTACGAATAACAAATAGACAGTTACTTACTTTTTCCAGCACTGGCAAACACTGACATCGATTCACTCACACTTTTCTTTTCAGAATTCCGGAACAAATGAGTAACGTTTGTTCTTGGCATTCGTATTTATATTGGTGAAGAATCAAACAAGTTCATGCAAGATTGCAAGCACAGCACAATCGTATTTCGTCCCTTTGCACGTCTGAACGGGTTGCGTTGCGGGCGGCGGGCGGCGCTTTGCAAGTCTCGACGCGCGTTGTACTGAATATCGAATATGCAAGTTTTTACAAGTAACAGTCGCTGACCTTTAAAATACACTACTCAAAAAAATTAAGGGAGGTTTTAAAACAAGGAAATTAATGCTAAATAAACAGCTATCTGATCCATATGCCGGCCTAACTGAAAAAATTTTTTTAAGCCCGTGGACCAAAAAAAAAGCAAAATTATTTTTTCGCGCTATCTGTTAGTATTGCATGAGAACCGTAGCTCCTAAAAAAATTTTAGACAAAAAATCTGAAAATTAGAATCTTAAAGCTTCAAAATGCTTTTTTTTAAAGTCTCAATACGACCATTTTTCTCCAAAATACAGCCTGTCAAAAATCACCGAAAAATTTGGAATTTTTTTTGCTCCCTTAATTTTTTTGAGTAGTGTATTATCTGCCTACATTGATAGGTAAAGCCCAGCCAACATTTTTGTTCTTTACTATCGAAACCAGATAAATTTTCGTGGATTCCCACTTACAACTTGTGAACCCCCATTTTTTTTTTCAACGTAGACCCCCGTCGAGTCTCCCGTGGACCCCTGGGGGTCCACCTGAACCACTTTGGGAATCACTGGTCTAAAGTATATACATTTATATCAGCATTGTCTGCAACATATTGAATAAATAGGCCAGTTTCTGGTGGTAAGATATAAGGTGGACGATGAAAAACTGCTGCTGCCTCATACATCATAGTATTAGTATAGGATGCACACAAACCAAAAGACGAAAAAATCTGTATAAGACGTTTTGATCCAAATCGTCGATGAAAAAAACTGAGAGACTCAATTGCAATCTTGATTTAAAAGACCTAGGCCGAACAGCAGTCATAATACAGTTATATATATTAATTTTAAATGTTCTAATTTAAATAGTTTATTTTTCAAAATTACTCCCTCCAAAAAATAAATCAATGTCTCCTAAATATGACTGTTAATATCTTCAAACATTGGGGGGGGGTAATTATTATTGTTAAATACTGTAGATTGAATATCCTCTCGAATGATTTCTGCCGCAGCTTTCAGTATTTTAAATCGTTCTTCTTTTCATTTTGTTTTCTGTTGTCATACCAAGCTTTGTTGAAAATATCGTGCTGATTGTCAATGAAACAGATAAATATTAAACTTCCTTGTTTCTCAGTAATAATAATTTTATTACCATACTTTAACTTTAATCTTGTCTGAATTGTTCTATTATCGATAGACGGATTTTTGCAAATATTTTTTTTTTCTTCCAATAAAAACTGACGATCATAACTATTTTCAATGTATGCAAATATTTTTTCCATCGCCAAAGTAATAAAATCATTTTCAGGACGACCGATTTTACCCCCCGTGGTGGGTCTCAAAAAGGAATTATGACAATCATTATGGTACTTAGTCTCAGCAGCAACTAAATCATATTCATAGTCAATGCTTGCAGAAACAGCTGTTTGCCACGTTATCAGAACGAGTCTGAGCTACCTTCAGAATAGAATCTTTAAATGGAAGTGCAGCAACATGATAAATTTTACGCCAAACATTCTGCGCTTTTTTCTTTTCAGTTTCTTCATTTGCTTCACCACCGCAAAATAAGCAATAATTTTGAAAACAAAAAACCGACTCACTTACTCGCACTCTCGTACGAGGTGGACTAATCGTAGATGTACTGGCTTGTTCCATCTCGTGCTGTCTTTTAGCTGCAGCAATACTACTCTTCCGAGTGTACATTTTGCGACACTGCACGTGGATTGGTCACAGATTGCTTACCTTTCAGGTATTCAAGAAACCCATCATTTCTTTCAACACTTGAATCAATCAAAGTCTTCATTCCATAATCAACAACAACAATTTCACTTTCAGTCAATGGTTTATTACAAATAAAGCAAAAGTGCGACATTTTTAAAAAAAAACGGCACAAATTGAAATCAAAAATATTATCAATAACCACACGTTCACTACAAAGAAACGTTCAATACTAAAAGTAGTTAGTTCATTTACGTCCGTCAAAAAAGGACAGGTATACGACCGTTGCTACTCGAACAATGGAGTAGCTGACAGATGTTGCTGAAGGTTATACGGGCGAACGGAATTAGGGACCTAGTGTATATTCATTCTGAATCATATAATTTGTAGGTAGTTTAGTGTGAGTCACACAAACCAATATTTCCATATTTTTACTTATATTGAACGTCCAGTGACGTATACAGGCCGCGTAAGAGTGCATATTAGTATTTTCGATGTTTGAAATCGCGATATCTCAGGAATGGTGATTCGTAGGAAAAAAAAGTATAAGAACAATTTTTATAATGAATTGCATGATCTGCAACTTTTGTCTGACCTATTTTTACGATAACACTTACCGTTTACGAGAAAAATGCGAAAAAACCGATATTTTTGATATTTGACCTTGAATAAAATTTTTAGCAGACTTAGGATCAGTGGCAGACTTTTGATATTCTATTTGTAATAGTGTATTGAAGATCTATACCAATTTTCAGCATTATGCGAATTATCACTAAGTTACCACTTTTTTTTTCGTCACTTTTGACTGGATTAACTGTGCAACATCGCACACCGGGGTTATTTTTTGATTGGAAGGACCATTAGCTGAGGTAATATTTTGGGATCCATATATGTGTTGTTAATGTATATGATTGCAACGAAGAATAAAAAGAAAACAAAATCAATATTAAAAAGATTAAAATATATTTGTCTAATCGATAATATTTAAAAAAAAAGTAAATAAAAATGATAATACTATTACGAGCGTCATTCAATAAGTAAAGAGATAAATAGCTCTAGCTCAAGAACGGTTTATTCAATTGCTACAAAATTTGGCCTACTTTTCGACATTCAATTGCTACCCCCCCCCCCCCCCCCTCAACGTTAATACACTTCTCTTTCCTTTCTGCTAGCTTCTTGATTCCTGTGGCAAAGAATTCTTTCGGTTGACGTCGGAGCCACTCTTGCACTTTTTCCTTCACTTCTTCATTATCGGGAACCTATTTCAGGTAGGGCATCTTTGAAAGGTCCGAACAGGTAAAAATTACACGGAGCCAGGTCTGGGCTGAACAGTTCCAACGCTTACCCCAACCTCCTGAGCTATCATTTCAACAATAATTCTTCTGTTATCATGAATAAGTTCATCAATCCTCGATTCCAATGAGGGACCCGAAACTTGGACTGGACGTCCACTTCGCTGCTCGTCACACACTCTTGTTGGGCCACTTTTGAACCGATCTATCCACTTGTAAACATTCACACGGTTCATGCAACTTTGTCCATACTGTAATAACATTTTAAAATGTATTTCACTTGGCTTAACACCTTGTGCTGCTAAAAATCTGATGAATGCTTCGCTTCTAAAGTGCAGTCTTCCAATGGACTCGCCATGATAAACTGGATATTGTGAGGTTATGTTTACATGACATGATAGAACAGCTGATTAAACTCATCACAAGGTTGGCAACTTGCACTTCCTAGAAGTATGGATCGGTTTCGTTGAATGAGTTTAAGCTGAGACCAATTGTCTCTTTACTTATTGAATGATCCTCGTATATATAAAACGCAACGTTTCTCTGTCTGTCTGTTCGTTAATGCGATTTACGTGTTTTTTTTTTAATTCATACATATGTTCTTTGGCCAAGTTTTAGTATATATTTTGTTACGTTAGGTGTCATAAGGAATAAGCAGTGACGATAATAGTGAATCAAGTCGGAAAAAAGTTTGCCTTCAGCGCGTTCTTTTGCAAAAAAAACCTAAACAATAATCCTGCAGTCCACGCGAGCGGAGTCGCGGTCACATCTAGTATAGAATAAATTCTTTTAATTTTGAAAATGTGATAATTTTAAACACCAAAACTAATACAAAAAAACGTAGAAGTAGGATTTGTGCAATTAGTGTTCCGTACCGTGATTGCTTTTAAAACAAAATAAAATTCTTATCTAGGCTAAGTTAATTAGGCTCCTGACATCTTAAGATCCAATATGTATTTTCATGTTTTTTCTTAGTGAATAATGTATAATAGTTTCTACCTAATAGCCATAAATGAATCTAGCTCAATCTAGAATCTACTAATAAAAGTGTAAAACTACCTAAATATTCGTTTAATTATAAACAAATAAAATAAAATTCTTTTGTCTCGGTACAGAAGCGCGTGAGCAGTATATTAGCAAAACCTCCACGTATAATTTTCATACTTGTTCATAGTTTTTTTAATACAAGACAAATTATTAAACGTAATGCACCTGTGATCGTTTTCGCTCAATCTACACTTTATGAGGAATATTCCAGAATTTTTTCAAAATTTTTTGATCAGTACTTTTCGAGATAAAGCGGAGGAAAAGCGATTTTTGGCCATTTTTTTTTAAAAAAATATCATATATATATATTTTTAAACTCTGGTTTTCACACGCTTTCATTTGACACCCCAATCAATAACCTGGTAAAAAGAATGCCAGAACTAAACGTCTCTAATTAGGCCGTCAATTCCTATACTTGTGATTAATTTCAACTTTCTATATCAGATAGTTTCGGCCACAATCAAGTGTGATAGACGGACGGAACACTAAAAAATGAGAAATTTGCGAAATAATTGAAACCAAAAAAAAATCGACCTAAGTAACTCAAAAATAGAAACTAAACGACGCACAATAGGGTTGAATCCCGATTCTAGCTGGACAAAATTATTTTATGGGCTGAACAAGGTCCAAATGACTAGAAATAGCCAAAAGAAAGTAATAAAAAATATATATGAAGGAAAAAATAGGTGTTTTAGTTCTCAGAACTGAATTTTTTACTGCATTTTGAGGTGTTTTATATATATATATATATATATATATATATATATATATATATATATATATATTATATATATCTATATATATCTATATATCTTTATACTATATATCTATATATATATATATATATATATATATATATATATATATATATATATATATATATATATTTGTATATATATATATATATATATATATATATATATATATATATATATATATATATATATATATATATATATCTATAGGTACATATATATATATATATATATATATATATATATATATATATATATATATATATATATATATATATATAAATATATATATATATATATATATATATATATATATATATTATATATATATATAGGAAAAATTGGTATAAAAGAAAATGGAAAGATAAAATAGAGATACTAACTGACAAATTTATATATTTGCTAATAAAATGAACTATTCTTTTATATAAATTCAGAATCAGAATCTTCCGATTAGCTCGGAGAATCCTTCTCCGCATCGCTATGCTCCTGAACCTCTTCCCCAGAATCTGTGGGTAGTTCCTTTGCATCAGGACTCAGCTCCTTCAACGGGACTGTCTGGAACGTTCTAAGGCCAGTAATAACAGGATCCGATGAAATTAGAAGCATATGAACTAAGTCTTCATAGGTTTTAATATATGAGGACTTTCTAGTATGATGGGCTCTGAATCGCTTCATGTCTTTATTCCTTGCCTCCTGTGCCTCCTTGAAAGCTGCCCTATTAGAACAAGGGCATGTTTGATGGCTAAAGAGCCATGTAAAAGGATTTTGTGTACGCTGGGAGGCATCCTGTACCAGCCATAGAGTTCTACAAACAGTTTGGCAGTATCATAAGCAAATATGTTAAATTTGTCTTCCTTGATTGGATTCCCGCTTGAAATAACCTGCAACGATAAGAAAAAGTCATTGTTATAGTGAAGAATTTGAGGAAGTTTTTTAGAAATACCTGAAGAATGGTTTCAAATCGAGATATTAATCGCTTATCAACTCCTGTAGCTACAGCGGCTTCATCTGCATGCTCAAAAAATCTGCGGGACACGTTTCCGGTGTTGGATGTCCCACTTCCTTGAACTACTTTGTTCACTTTTATCCCTATAGAATCCCATAAAGCCTTCTGGATATTTTTTTTCCTGGTATCCTGGTAGCCCCTCGCATGGTTGACTTTCTCAATTCTAGTTTATAACTTATATGCAGGATACATTCCAAGAATTTTATGCATGCATGTAGAGTACTGAGGCCATATTGAAGGTTTTCCGTAATAATTGGCCGAGTTTTTAATTTTCCAAATTATTCATTTCAGTGGGCTTACAGCCACACAAATAACATGTTTGACTGGAGGTTTCGGTAAGAGTATTTATTATTTTTGTGTCGACCATTCTGAATACCATTTTAAAATAAATATTTACATTTTTACCTGTAAATAATAAAATAATATATTTAAAGAAATAATTAAAGTTTTATTACCATTAATTACGTATTTGAAAGGTTCAAGAGCTTTGATTTCCTCCTGCACAGCATCTATTTTCTTTCTAGAGGTAATTTTTGTTTCCTTAATAAATAATAACTTTATCGGTCGCAATATCGAGTCGATGAAGGATGTGGATTTTCCCACTGTATAACTTTCTCTGCCGATTCCTGTAAGATCACAGTGAGCTGAAGCGAAACAGTGAAAAACATAAAAATACTGTCACTAGCATATTCCGGATTGTCCTCTTTTGTTTCCTCAGACGATGCTTCAGGATGAAAAAAAGTTGTATATACTCGTTAACTACTCAGTATATATCACCACTACACCAAACACTTTATTTTTGCACTCGACGCGCGTTTCGCTAACCATGTTAGCTTCATCAGAAGCGATGATTGAGTCAATCATCCTTGATGAAGCTAACATGGTTAGCGAAACGCGCGTCGAGTGCAAAAATAAAGTGTTTGGCATAGTGGTGACATATACTGAGTAGTATCATTGTGCCAAAGATTTCACATTCCCAACTTAGTATACTCGTTAACACCAGAAGTACCGTCACAGCCTCATTTGAACAAAAATTCAAATTTGTCGAATTTTTTAGGGTATGACTCATTTTCTGGGAACATCAGAGTTTTAAACAGCTTCTGGCATGTCAAGTTCAATAAGCTTTGCAGCTTTATTGAAACACCTGAAGGAAATGTTATATTAGTCCATAGGAAAGAAAAGGAAAAAATATAAATAACATACCTAAATACGTTATTTTCATGTCATTAGGACTTGGATAGCATCGTTGTTTCGCAGATCTAATTTTGTCATATGTAGGGAAAACATTTGCATTTCTTTTTTTCATTGCTATCCTGGTTTCCTTGTAAGATGCTTTGCTTATGCGACACTTGATAATATGAGCTAAAGCTTCATCTTCTGTGAATGGCAACACTTTGTCTTTTCCTTCCAATGATCGCCTAAAAATTCTTCGAATTCTAACAGGTCGCTCGGGTGAAGCATCAGTAGCTTCAGTTACTAAGTGTGCAGCTGCACGTTTTCTTGCTGAAGTGTAGGTACTTTTGCTGCGAAATATAATTCTTCAGGGGAAACTGTAGACCGCAGCTTTCCGTCTTGCGCCTTTTGGTGCGGTTACTTGATTGTGCAAAAGCTAAATAAAAACAAAAATCTGATTAAATAATTAACAATGCCAAAAAGTACAAACCTCGTTGATGGCCTACCGATAGATCGAGGAGTTGAAAAAAAAAAAGAAAACAAAAACTCCCGATAGACCGATGTACGTTAACTTCATAACAACTTTGATGTGTACGAAAATACAGCAACCATGAGCGTCTTATGATCAGATTGCAATCATATTTACGGACTACAATGATGATATAAAAATATACATAAAATCAGTTTAATTTGATCGATACAATCAGTAAATAAATGTACTTGAAATTTAGCTCATATTTGTCTCAATGTATGAGTGTAAAAATTTACGATATATTTACCTCTAATTTACATCATACAAATGTTTAGATATATCGATTCGCTAAAATTAAACTTCAGTTTGGGAAACGTTATTCACGATATGTTATCAGGTGAATACCAATAATAACATTTATGAAGGTTTCGAAGAGTGACGCAAGTTTTCGGTCGTCACGATGTTGTTCATGATTTTCTAAAGTGGCTCAGCGGTTTGACAACGTTCGCAAAAATACAAACCTCGTTGATGGTCTGCGGACAGATCGAGGAGTTCGGCAAGTGTAAGAGGTACAGTAACGTTGAAGTCCCGATCTAGCCAGATTTTATGTTTTTCTTCGAATATTCCAAACGATATTTGCAAGGTTGTAATTTAACTTTTAAATGAGAACAAAAACTATGGATTCTACTTGCAATGGTACATTGAAAAGTATCGTTCTCCCTCCAAGATCTACCGAGTAGACTTCAAATAGTTCAACAAAAACTTTTCATTCTCAGCCGCACTTTTAGTCCAAAAATTTGGTATTTTGGCCCAGTAAGGCTTCAGAGAAATTCCGCTTAGTAATAATAGAAGCAGAGTCATGATTGACTGTTGCGTGTAACGAATGCGTGTATCCTCTGGACAACGACGATTTGTTTTTTTGTGAAATGCTGCGGTCGTTCACGCAAGTGAACTCGTGACCGTGGAATCGTAGAAGGAAAGATAGTGATCTTTGACTTGAGGCTCGATGAACACAAAATTTATTGTTCTTATTATACACACCAAAAATTTAGATTGTCAGTCACTTACATAAGCGCACGGAAATCTTCAAACCGTAGTTTCGAGTCTCGCCAAACACGATAGAAATCTAAATATTACAGGTGAGCACGGACGATCTTGCCGCAGAACAAGAGCACGGTCGCGGTAGCGCGGGTAACCGACAATTCGGTTAAATCGAATATTCAAAATACGCAAGTCGCGAATTTCCGATGATGATCAGAATTATTCACAGATGATTGCGAAGCGATTCTTCGCAGAGCACAAATTATAGAAAATAATAAGAAGGCGGTTTCACTGCAAGATGGATGAACTGAGAGATGGAACGACAGGCGAGAAGACCGAAATGTTGGTTTCGAATTGTTCCTGAAACTACCGTTCGTGGAGGTGAAACGATTATATTTATCACCTTCTAGTCCTCCGAGATGATCGACGCGTAATCGGATGTTATTTTTGATAAATCTATTCGCCGCGCGAAACGAACAATGCTTGTTTACTTTTATCGAGATATGTCTCGACCGAAAGTGAACATTTTCATCTATGTTTGTTTTGTACAGAAATTTATTGTTGAGAATATTCTAGAAGCGAGAATATTCCAAAATGGTTTTAGAAACATGGTTGTCTCTCCGAATCCTCAATAGTTGCGAAATTTAATATTCTTCGTAGACTGGATGCCCCTTCTCAGGCGAAATGATTTTAATTTAGTCGTGTTTGTTTTTTATTTATTTGTATACATTTCTTATATCTATATTGTATGTATCAGCGGCAACTATGGTAAGCTAATACATCATGCCGACAGATCATTCGGCAACAACAAGATATCGAAATAAGGTTGCGTATCAGACAAATCGCCTGTAACATACGAGGCTGGTTTGAAAAGTCCGTGCAAAAATAAAAACTACTTATGTGTTTGGGGTAAACCTTTTTTATTTTTCGACATAGTCTCCTTTTAGGCTTATACACTTCGTCCAACGATGTTCTGTTTGTTGATCTCTTCCGAATAATAGGACTTGTCCAAGTCTGCAAAATATCCATTAGTGTCTGCAATCACCTCCTCGTTTGAATAAAATCTTTGTCCCGCCAGCCATTTCTTCAAATTGGGGAACAAATAGTAGTCCAAGGGAGCCAAGTCTGGAGAATAGGGGGAATGTGAAACGAGTTGGAATCCTATTTCTATTAATTTTGCGACCACAACTGCTGAGGTGTGTGCTGGTGCGTTGTCGTGATGGAAAAGGACTTTCTTGTGGGCCAATCGCGGGCGTTTTTCTTGCAGCTCGGTTTTCAAACGGTCCAATAACGATGAATAATATTCACCTGTAATAGTTTTACCCTTTTC
This sequence comes from Pachyrhynchus sulphureomaculatus, assembly GCA_019049505.1. NCBI lineage: Eukaryota > Metazoa > Arthropoda > Insecta > Coleoptera > Curculionidae > Pachyrhynchus > Pachyrhynchus sulphureomaculatus. The sequence continues at coordinate 81,460,992 of CM032451.1, read as the reverse complement.
CAGATAGTCGATGAGGATTATCCCTTGCGAATCCCAAAAGACAGTCGCCATAACCTTTCCGGCCGAAGGAATGGTCTTCGCCTTTTTTGGTGCAGATTCCCCCTTGGTAACCCATTGTTTAGATTGTTGTTTGGTCTCAGGAGTATAGTAATGTATCCATGTTTCATCCACAGTGACGAAACGACGCTTAAAGTCCTCCGGATTCTTCTGGAACAGCTGCAAACCATCCTTGCAACACTTCACACGATTCCGTTTTTGGTCAAGCGTGAGCAATCGCGGCACCCATCTTGCGGATAGCTTTCTCATGTCCAAATGTTTATGCAAAATATTATGTACCCGTTCAGTCGAGATGCCCACAGCACTAGCAATCTCACGCACCTTAACTCTTCTGTCATCCATCACCATATCATGGATTTGATCAATGATTTCTGGAGTCGTAACCTCCACAGGCCGTCCAGAACGTTCAGCGTCACTTGTGCCCATATGGCCAGCCCGAAAATTTTGAAACCACTTATAAACTGTTCTAATCGAAGGTGCAGAGTCACCATAATGTTTATCAAGCTTCTCTTTAGTCTCCTGAGACGTTTTGCCTTTCATAAAGTAATGTTTAATCACCACACGAAATTCTTTTTCGTCCATTTCTTGAAAATTACTCGACTTCCTTGATTCACACGAATGCCAAACACAAAGAAATAGACCAATATGGCTGAAACTTGATGTGCGTTCATTCAAGAGATGCTACTAACTAAACATGACCTCAATACGCGCCGGTGGTGCCATCTCTCGGACTTTGCACGGATTTTTCAAACCAGCCTCGTATCCTAATTATAATAACAAGTCTAATCATCTGCTCTATTCCAATCACGCTGACTACCACTCAATGTTTTAGTTAGTCTTTTTGCTCGCTCTTGTAATTCGGTTGTCACGCTTTCGTTCAAACCAGCCGCTTGAGATTCTCACGGTTAATCTCATAACGGACAGTTATTCTCAACACAAACAAAAGCTAATCCAGTAAAACCCATAGCTAGACCAGAAAAAATAGCAAAAAATCAATAATGGAAAATAATAAGGTGAAAAACAATTTTTTCACATAAAAAGCATGTTGTAAAAATCAATGTTGCAATAAATTGTTATACACAAATTTTTATATATTGGTCATAAAACACTGATTACACCAATCGATCTACGGAAAAAACTACGAGAGAAACACATGTAAATTTTTGTTCTCCGTTGATGTAAAAATATTTCAATTTTATAACAATTTATTGCAATGTTGATTTTTGCAATGTGCTTTTTATGTCAAAATTATTTTTACCTCCCGGTCCTATTTCCCATTAATGATTGTTGCTAATTTCTCTGGTCTACAGTCATGAATTGGAGTAAGTTTCATATACCATATTTATTTTTTTTTTGCATAAACAAAGAAAGATATGACATAAAGTTATATATATTTTTTCATAGTTTTTTTCCGTAGAATCTGTTGGCGTAATCAGTTTTGTTCTGCGACCAATATCTAATAATTTGTTTATAACAATTTGTTGCAAAATTGATTTTTGCAACATACTTTTTAGGTAAAATATTGTTTTTCACGCTCCAGTCGTATTTCCAATTATTGTATTTTTCATGTCTTTATTGGTCTAGGCATGCGTTTTAATGGATTAACTGCTTACTTGGTTTTTCGTTTGAGAAAATCTGTTATATCTACATTTATGGTTCATTATGGCTTTTCCCCTTTGAATATGTTGTTAGTTATATTATAATAAATAAATTCTGGAAATTAGAAACCGGACGGAAGAGGACTTTAAAAGTTGCGCATTTAAATATAAAAGATTTTTCACTTTCCACGAAGAAAAATTACACTCACATTGTAATGGTATGAACTTACCTTCTTTAATCGGATGTTTCCAGTGCTTGAAACTTCTTCTCAGAATATATCAGAATGTATCTAAACAAACCAGTAAAAATGAATACTCAAACGTCTCAAAATCGAAACAATCCTATTATTTGTCACTGTACAAATAATATGACAAAGGAAGGTATTTGCTGAACATCCCAAAATGTAGCCGTGAGAGCGTCCTTTATCCAGACAACTAACGGAAAACTATAATAAATAGATCACGCACTTTACTTCGCATTCGCACTTATTGCAGAAACGTTTAGCACAGTAACTTTTTACACACTATTTTATTTGCTATCAATAACAAAAAGAACACATTTTTAGAGGGTGGAACTGAGTTTACTAAACTCTTATTGCAGAAACATTTTCTTACTTCGAAGGCATAGATGGCAGCATTGCAAACGAAACCTACATTTTGACATTGATTTTTAAATTTTGTCCAGCTAGAATCGAGATTCAGCCCATTGTACGACGCAGTGAAATCTAGTACAACATCCTACGATAGAAATCTATTCTTTTTGAATCAAAACAATAGACAAAACAACAGTTTACAGATTTCCGAATCTTCAAAACTTTGGAAATAAATTTCTTAAATAAATAAAAAATAACCGGTCAAGTGCAAGTTGAACTTGCGCAATTAGTGTTCCGTATGTTAATTGCTTTTAAAATGAAAATTTTTATAATGGAGGTATAAAATGATCAGTGACATCACAAAACACACCCCAAATGAGTTTTCAACAAAGTTTGTTTCCAGTCTTTACTGAAAACTGATGACCTTGATATTTTGTTTTTTTTTTAATACCAGATAAATTATTAAAGGTAATGCACTCGTGATAATTTTCGTTCAATCGACACCCTGTAGAGAATATTCCAGAATTTTTTCAAAATTTTTTGATCAGTACTTTTTGAGATAAGGGGGGAGACAGCGATTTTTCGCGATTTTTTAAAAATAATACAAAGAAGAGTGTGCGCAAGTATTACATTATATATATATATATATATATATATATATATATATATATATATATATATATATATATATATATTACTTGTGTTTTCACAAGCTTTATTTAACAACACACTCGATGACCTAGAAAAAAAAAATTTTTTACTTTCGATTTTACCCGCCAAAACTAACTCCTTAAGTCAAAATTTAACTTTCAAAACTACACAGCTCTAATGAGGCCATCAATTCCTATATTAGTACCAAATTTCAACATTCTATGACAAATAGAAGGAGAAAATCGGATGTGACAAACGGACAGACACTGAAGTGACACTAAAAACAAGTAGTACAGGCTTACACAATCCCGCTCAGCGGTACGTAATAAAAATGTAATCTTCTCATCTAAATTGATGTTTACCTAAAAATTTGCTCAAGTTAAAAAGAAGTATTTATAATTTCTAACTATATTAATTATCTAAAAACTTATTTGACCTTAGACATACGTCTTCATTCTGACGAAGGCAACATATTGTCTCAACGGAAATAAACTACTGGGTGATTGCAAAAGTTCGTGTCCGATTTTTATAGTTGGCAGAAGCATGCCCTTTTAACTATGCCGATGTTTCTTTTATAATCATATTATTAACTGACAGTTATCTAAATTCGTCGTGAGTTAACATAACCTTAAGAAAAAGTTTATTTAAATCAATTTGTGTGCAAGGTTAATATCAAAATGGAAAATGAAAAGTTATATTTTCGACATGTTATGTTAAATGAATTTAAAAAGGTAGTTAGTGTGGGAACCGCAAGAAAAAATATTCAAGACGTTTATTTAGATCGTGCTCCTGCTTTTAGGACAGTTAAAAAGTGGTTTGGTTGATTTCGAAATGGTGACTTCAGTCTAAATGATAAACTTCGCTCTAATAATTGATAATGACTCTATCTGTGATTTAGTGAAAAATAATCCACGGATTACCATTGAAGAGATTGCTGAGAGACTAAATGTTGACAATTCGACTGCATTTCATCATTAAAAGCAACTTGGGTACACTTCGAAACTCGATATATGGGTTCCTCACGTTTTGACAGAAAGGAACAAACTGAACCGTGTTTCCACAACCATTTCTCTCCTCGCCCGTCAAAAAAACGAACCTTTCTTGGATCAAGTCATAACTGGAGATGAAAAATGCGTTGTGCATAACAACAAAATAAGAAAGAGAAGCTGGAAGCATGGAAGTGCAAGAGCAGAATCCACGGCAAAGGCTGAATTGAATCCAATGAAAGTATTTTGTGTCAGGTGGGATTGCAGAGGAATAATTTTTTACGAACTTCTTCCAAGTGGCCAAACAATAACTGCAGAGAAGTACTGTAAGCAACTCGCCCAACTCAATGTTGAAATCCAAGCAAAACGTTCAAAATTGGTCAATCAAAAAAGCATTGTCTTTCACAGACACTGCAAAAACTGAAGGAGTTAAAATGGGAACTCCTCCAGCACCCGCCGTATTCCCCTGACCTTGACCCTTCAGATTTTCATCTGCTTCGTTCTCTGTAAAATAATTTGAATGGCAAAAACTATCTTACGACTTTCTTTGAAGAGAAATTACGCACTTTTTAAAAACAAGGAATTCAAAAACTTGTAAAACGTACTGTTTATTTTACGTTTGTGTCTCGTATATTCTTTAACTCATTAAACATTTCAGAATATTGCAGTTTTGTGATTTGTAATTATATTTGTTGTTAATAAGATTTTATTATTGACATGTTTAAAAAATGTATATAGTGTAATTGTCTATTAAACTATCCAAGTGATTTTGAGAACAAATTATAAAACACATCTTTATGAACAATTTTTGACTCTCAATAGTTGCTTTGTATGGATTATTTTAGTCCATTTTTGTTTTGTTGTATTTCTTCTTTTTCTTTTATCTAAATCGTAATGTTATTGTAAAATGGGTAGTATTTGTTTTAAATTTACTTTTTCATGTTATATTTAAGATAAAATATTGAATACAAATAAAAAGAATGAACCAGACCTTTTCTAGAGCAAAAAATTGAATTTTTCGTAACGCAAATATTTTAAAATAAGATAGTTTTTTGTATATTCTTAATTCTTCCTCCTAATCATCCTTGAATAAAATTTCGCGTATTTAAAAGAAAAAGAAGCTTCCTACTACCCTTTGCCCACAAAAAAAAATCCAAAATAAGATTTTGATCACAATGCGAATTTTAACCAATACTCTAGTTGTCGGGCGACATCGCTTTAGAAAGGAAACTATATTTTCAGGTTATAATAGCCGCATCTCATAAAGTGATGTTATTTTTCTAGGATTGGTACTTCCACACATAAAAGTAGCCACAAATAATATACTGACTTCAAAGGTATCTATTTATGTTGTAACTGCATCCTCCGCTCGTTAAAATCCTTACATTTATAGCCATAAAAATTATACCGAAAATTATCCTAACAAGGACAAGTCTAATATTGTTATTAATGTTTCTGCGTCCATTTTCTTAATCACATCCCTGTCCTCTCTGCATACTATTTCTTTTAAGATTGCCAATTATGAAAAAATAAACTAATTTTCAAAGGTCTCTACTACAAAAGGAGTGAATTTATTTTTTTTTATAGGTCTAGCACACGTGCTACAGGGAAGTCCCTAAAGCGCTTCAGAAGCGACACATGTGCGGAAAAAAGCGATTCACGTTGTTCTTGAATCGCTGTAAATTGTACTCGGCGGGAAATACAGTCCTGGGCAAATTATTCCAAAGGAATAATGTTCTCCGTATAAAAGACTGCTCGAAAAGCGTTGTACGAGAAGTAACAAGCTGAACCTCATACGGATGTGAAGTATTAGAGCGAGGTGTATTTCTAACATGCACCGCTCTGGGAGGAATTAAGCGGGCCACATCCTTCGAACACTTTCCATGGAAATACTTGTAGAATAGGCTCAAGTCGCCACCGTCGATGTTCCAGTGAATCAAGGCCACTGGTCAGTTCCGGGTCTCCAATCAGACGAACAGCTCTTCTCTGAATAGAATCCAACAAATGCAGTGTATGTTTGGGAGAGGAGCCCCAAACATTGGAGCAGTGTTAATAGTTGGTCGAATTTGAGCTTTGTAAAGAATTAACAGTTGTTTCTGGTTCGAAATAATATTCCGAACTTTTGGGAAGCTCTCCTTGCTATGCCTGCAACATGTTCATGCCAGGACATATTTGCTTCCAAATTAACGCCCAACAAATTGAGTGACGATATTAGAGGAATGGAGTGCCCCGCCATAACTATGTCGGGTTCAGCAACGTTAACTTTTTTAGAAAAAAACTGCCGCCTGGGTTTTTGTAGCGTTAAATTCCACTTGGTTACTGTCACCCCAAGATAGAATTTCTTCCAGGTCTTTTTTAAGTTGAATGACCTCCTGCTGTCTGCGGATATTCGTCTGAGTAGCCGATGTCCGAGCGTTCAAAGTGAATGAAGAGATAAGTGTACTGTCATCTGCAAAGCTGTAGATTGGATTTTCGGTCTTTTCCAGCAGATCGTTAATATAAATGAGAAAAAGAGTAGAAGACAGTATGGAGCCTTGGGGTACACCTGCGTTGATAGTGAAGGTGTTAGAAAGAAATCCGTCGACTGCCACTCGTAAAGAACGCTCTCTGAGGAAACATGAGAGCCACAAACAGAACTTTTCAGACATACCATAGGAACGTAGCTTAGCCAACAGCCCATCGTGCCAAACACGGCCAAACGCCTTGGATATGTCAAGAGCTCGAGACTCTCCAAAGCCCTCAATCGCGTTCTTCCAAACATGTGTTACATAAGTTAGAAGATCTCCTGTTGATCTATTTTTACGAAAGCCATATTGGCGATCGCTAATAATGTTGAATCCTTCAAGATATTTTAGAAGATGCTGATTGATAGCCTTTTCCATGACTTTCGATATTATTGAAAGCAGTGCGATTGGTCGGTAGTTATTTGGAAAGGTCTTCTTGCCTTTTTTAGGTATCGGCTGAACTGTGGCACATTTCCAGCACGAAGGGAATATTAACTTTTTGTAGGATAGGTTGAAAAGTCTAGAGAAAACTGGTGTTAGTTCCCTCGCACAGTTTTTGAGAACTATGGCAGGTATTCCGTCAGTGCCAGAAGCCTTTTTGGTGTCTAGCTTCGTCAAAATACGTTTTATGATACGCTGTCTGAAGACAATATCGGGCATCCTTGACTGCACTATGGGAATAGTAGGTGGTGTTTTTCCTTGGAAATCGACGATAGAATGTGAAGCAAAGAGTTCAGCCAACAAGTTCGCTTTCTCAACAGGTGTCGTTGCAACAGAATTATCTTGTCTGTGGTGGTGGTATGGTGGATTTGGTGAAATTTTGACTAACTGCCTTAGAGTCTGACCAAAAGGACCTGGAATTGTTGGGACAAGCGAGAAGTTTGTTTCTAATTCGTTGATTGTGTGCCTCCTTAGTTTCGTCGACAATTTCTTTGCATCTGTTCCTGGCACGAACAAAGGTGTTGCGATTTATGGTGTTAGGATTTTCACGCCATTGTCGGTATGCAAGATGTTTAGAAGAAACAGCTTCTTTGCATTTGCGGTTAAACCAAGACTTGCCGTTGGAAGGGCTTTTCTTCGAAAATGGGACGTAAGCCTCCATACCGGCCAAAATAACATCGGAAACCTCCCTGGCGCAATCAGATGGGTCGTCGGATCGAAAACAAACGTCTAACCAAGGGAAAGTTCGAAAATATTCCATGAGATCTTCCCATTTAGCAGATTTGTAGTGCCAAATCTTGCGCGGTTTAGGCGCCTCTCTGTCACTGATTGGTAGAAGTAGTAGAACAAACGTGGTTCTGTGACCGCGGATGGCCACAATTTTAATCGGCCTTGACCACTAGCCGAAGAAGTGTATTTCAGGAGCTGAAAGTCAAATGGGTGATGTCTTCTGGAAGTTGTGTCAAAGAAGGTCGTTCTTCGTCCGCATAAGTGAATTAGTTTCGTTTTATTCGACCTTTGACCTTTCTACAAGAATTCCTGAAAATCTACAAGAAGTGCTGAAGAAGTGTCGTCAATGACGTCACACGTCCAGTGGTTGTTGATCAGTGCCCTTTTGGCACATTTGACCTTGAGTATAGAATTTAGGTATAATCTGTGTAATTAGATGTAAGATAGGTGTAAATAGGTGTTATGTTAAGAGCCGAAGAAGTCTTGACGTCACTTGTCCAGTGGATGTTGATCAGTGTCTTTTTGTCACTTTTGACCTTGAGAAATCTTGCTATTGGTATATGTGTGTGTTAAATGTTGTGTATTAAATTAAATAAGTTAAAAAAAGTGATGTCTGTAGTAGGATTTGAACCTACATATGTTGGTTTCAATACTGCAAAACCAGGGGGACTTAACCTACTTAGCCAAATAGGATTCGTAAGAGAGAATATAATAACTGGGATGACATAAAAAAGGTATCTGAAAAATCTGCAAGAAGTGCTGAAATTCGTACAAGAAGTAGTCGTCAATGAGGTAATATGTCCAGTGGTTGTTGAACAGTGCCTTTTTGTCAGGTTTAGATGTTGAAAATGTCTTCAGAATCGGTGTAAATAGGTGTAAAATAGTGTGTAAATAGGTGTGAATAGATGTGTTAAGAGCCTGCAAGAAGTGGTCGTCAATGACGTAATTTGTCCAGTAGATGTGGAAACAGGGTATCTTAACTTCATTAAAACTTTAATAAACTTCTGTTAGAGGAGAAGTTGCATTAGCTGTTATTGGTCTCGTTGTACGAAAGTAGGCCTAACCTGATAAGAAAGGTGTTATTTTGATAGGTTGAATGTGTATGTAGTGTAAAAGGAAGATAAGAAACTTGTAATTGGTTGGTTGACTAGGTAAAATGGCTTCCATAAGGCATGTATTTGATTGGTTTGTAGTGTATAGGTGTGATAAGAAACTTGTAATTGGTTGGTTGATTAGATAGAATGTGTGTTGATAGCACTTGTTTGTTATTTTGAATAGTAAAAGCTATGGTGAAAAAGTGTATGAAAAAGTAATATATTTAGTTGGAAATTGTGTTGAAAAAGGCTTTATTAGGTAGTATATTTGATGCAAAATTTGGTAAATGTTCCCCTATAATGTTGTTTGGCGTCTAAAATTCGGTAAAAAAGCTTGAAAATGTAAACAAGTGGCGCCGTAAGTCTGCAAAATGTGTGAGATAAGGCAAAATGTAAACAAAATGTATGAATAATGTGTGATTCATGGTACTTTTTGTAAGTAAAATTGAGTAAACAAGTGACTCGTTAGGTCATCAAAGTAGATAAGAAAGGTCAAAAAATAGTTGATAAGAGATGAGTGAATGTATGTGAGAATGTAAGAAATAGCAAAAACTTGTATTAATAGGAAAATTCCATGCAAATAAAGGCAAAACTTGTTGTTTGTCCTCAAGTTATGATATGAAATGAGCTTAATCTAGTTGGGGCTCGTTGAAATTTTGTGTGAACTCGTTGTAGATTTTGTTAGAAAGCAAAAGTAAAACACATATTTGTCAAGAATAGTAAAATAATGAGCTTAAATGAGTTTATTTGGAGTTTGTCGGAATGTTTTTTGAATTCGTTTTGTCTTGTAATAAGAGTAAAATTTTAAATGAGCCCAGCTTTTTACCGTATGTGTGGGAACGTTGTAAAAGTTGTTGTTTGTTTTTTAGTTTTGTTGAGCGCTTAGTTTGGTTTCGTTGGATTGTAATAAAAGTAAAATAGAGCCTAGCCTAGCCTAGCCTGTACTTGTTGTTATTATTATGAGAGGAGAATAAAACAAGTATGAGCACACAGATTTAATAAATATATTAATATCAATGAACAAAAACAAAAGAGCCTTGTCTAATTTGATTAAAAATCTTTACAACTATTCTTATATACCTTAAAAAGGAGAAAATTTGAAAAACTACTTACTAAAATACTTAAAAGTACAAAAATCTATAAAACAATAAAACTAACTAAAATGAAGTAAATAATATGTTGCTTGGTACGAAATGATATAAAAAACCATTTGTATTAAATGAGAGAAGTAGATTCGAATACATTGATTCCAATAAATTTACTCTACTAAAAGGCAAACAGGAAAAATTGAAAACTATGAATTGTTATTGACTTACTTAAATACTTAAAATACAAAATCTCTATAAAACAATAAAACTAATTAAAATCTTAGATGTAAGTAATATGTTGCCTGGTACGAACTGATACCAACAAAACCCAGTTGTTAAAATGAGAGAGAGTTCAACAAATTTGATAAGAAAGATCAAATATTTGTCGATAAGAGGATGTAAAATGTATTGGATAAAATATAAATTGCAATGTTATGCTTTACTAATAACTATATATATTTGATTAGAAATATTAAATAAATACGAGAGAGTTCAACAAAAATAGATAAGAAAGGTTAAAATTAGTTGATAAGAAGTAGATTCGAATATATTGAGAATGCAAAATAATTGAAAGACCAATAAATTTACGATATTCGTTGTAGTTAAATGTAAACACGTAATGGTTGTTTTGTTTGTTTTAAAGTTACTATCATTACTTAGTAATTCTGATATTTGTATAAATCAAAATTAATTTCCAAAAGAACAAAGATTTGACTAATAATAAACTAAGAAATAGGTTGTAAATATAATATCAATATTATTTGTCTACTAAAAAGCTAAAAGGAAAATTTGTAACTGATTTTGTTGCTACTGTTGTTGGTAGAAGACATTTAGTTAAATAGAGAGAGTTCTTTATTTCCAACAATTTCGATAATTATATAATAGTTTTACATTGGATAATGCACAATGCCATGGATTAATATCCTTATGAAAATAACATTCTGGAATCATTTTAAATTGACTTAATTTAGGTTCTTGTTCAATGTGAATGTTGTGTATATAGTCCTCATTTAAGAATTTCTTTAAAATATTCACTTTTGCATTTCCTATTTTGATATTTGTATAAATCAAAATTTGTTTCCAAAAGAAAAAAGATTTGACTAATAATATTAATATTATTTGTCTACTAAAAAGCAAATTGGTTTAAATTATTGACTTACTTAAATACTTAAAAAATACAAAATCTCTATATAAAATTAACTAAAATCTTACTACACTACTATTAAAATTATTATAGTACATTAATCATCCTGGTGGGAACGTTTCCGTATAGTGGAGGCTGCCATCTTCAGTTTAGCTGAATACGGACCGCTCATTCCTGTTATTACATTAATTCGATTTGTATATCGAAGACATTTGCGGCCCATATGATGTAGTGTGTCCCTGAGCCATTCATATTGTTCCTTGTCCATGATCAGATTTTCGTGTAATGGTCTGACCAATGCACAAGGCTTGTTTTTATAATAAGTTTGCATAACTAAAAGTTGTAAACAAATTTTTACACTTTGCTTTACTTAACTAAGTTAACATCAGGGACCAGCTCTTCATTTGCACCATTTCAGCACTCCAACAAAACTTCAACGTTGCACCACTTCGTGAACATTTTATTACTACACTATATAATGTACTTTGAGAACTTGTCATCGTGTATGATTTGACTGAAAATATTTTTAAAATTTCCAAAGAGATTTTAATGCCACTAAAATTGTAATAGACTCGACATAAGACTTGTGTGTGTTTATATATTAAATACAAAATCATCCGATTTGCATTTTTTAGAAATATATACTAATTACACAAGTTTATCAGTATAAATGCAATTTAATTTGGAAAATTACCACTTATCTAAATAATGATGTATGGAGTCGACTAGTCGCTAAAAATCTCAAAAATAACAAAAACAAATGGATTAATTTTATAAAATGATAAGAGATAAAATGTCGAAAACATGTTTATAATAACAAATATCTGGTGATTGGAAAATTTGGTCTGACTTAATTAGCGCTTACAAAATAACAATATCTGGTGATTGGAAAATTTGTTATGACTTAATTAGCGCTATTACTTAAAAACAAACTGCAATATATAAAAATAATAATAACAAAATCTGGTGATTGGAAAAAAAACATTAAAAGTATCAGAGAAGTCAATTTTAGTTCTATAAATATATATTTAGATAGCAATTTATCATTTATTTAACATTGTATTAAAATTTATTTTTTAAAACAGCTCAATAGATTTACAACTAGGTTAGATTATTGTTCAATTAACTTATTATTCTTATTATGATTGCAATAAATACTGCATTGTATGCATTTGTTTGATGTCGACAACGATGACAATTCTTCATTGACACGTCTTAGTATCATACGAATGTGGAAACATTCACATGTATCGGGTCGTTCTCGAACTCTAGGATGTGACCATACACATGATACGTAATGTGTTTCTAAATTATTATTTGTCGTAACTTGTTTGCGATCGATAAAAGGTGTTAAATATTCTCGATAAGATATTAGTCGAATCCTTGTTTCACAACAACATGATAATTTCTTGACAAAATCATCAATTTTTCTACAAGTTTTATATACTAAATCATCTTCACTGAATAATTTCATTTTGCAAATAAGATGAAATCTTTGACAATTTAATAAATGTGTTGCTGAGATGCTTCTATGATCAACTGAGAAGGGATAGGTATAAATTGATATGTTGTGTCTGGGTTTAGTAGTAGTAGTCAGTATTTGATAAACATAAAATCAAATAAACAATGAGTGAAGATCGTCAACGAGAATATGTAGTAACAAAAAGAAATGGACTTTAGATTAATCGTAATGCTGTCGAATTAACACCTGGTAAATTGTTAAGTGGAGTCGGTTTATATCAAAATGGAGGATGTATAGCATGTGGTGTTCGTGATAACGATCTGTTTTCAGGGGGACAACAAGGAATGCATTCGAAATGTCAGGATATCTGGAAGACTGGTACACATGATCTTATAGATAAACATGTACAATCAATAATTCCAAGACCGATTGGTGAACGAGAATACCAACAACAACAACAACGAGAACAAAGAGGCAACCATTAGAAACTCCTTGTTAATTCTTATTTTATATAAAGTTTATTTTTTAAGTAATAGATATATGTATATTTGTCTTAATAAAGTCCTTATATCCTTAAATATTTAATGTTTTGTTTTTCTAGTATAATAATAATAATAATAAAATTCTTATATTCTTACTACTTTAATAAAACACACAGGTTTGAATTGAAAATATTTATTAAGCTCGCTCTTTTAATAATTTTTCTACAAATTATTCAGTTAACATTGTTTTTTATGAAAAATTCCAAAGTTTATTATGGGATGAATATTGATAGCCATGCCAATAGTATCATACAATTTGTAGTACTACATTGAACTTTAGCATTGTAGATTAGATTATGATCTAAACAGGAAGGTTTTGTAGGTTTAAATGTTGGCATGTTCCATACATTTAAAGTATCTATATCAATCATCTTGAAATTGGGATTAGTATGCATATTAGTAGTAGAAGCAGCAATGTTGTCTTGAACGAATCGAAAAACATGTTTTCCTTTTACATACAATACATCAATATTGTCCAGTACTCTATCTAAAATTTCTCCAACTTGATTGTAATTTACATAGCCGGAAGAATATCGTAATCCATGTTCCTTTTCAGCCTTACAAACAGCTCTTTTATTGAGTCGAGATAATTGAGCAAAGGGTATTTTCGGTTTCAATACATAATGACTTGTCTGTAAACCATTTGATATGGTAATTTCTTTAGCATGGAATTCTTCCACATTCGCATCATGATTATTATCATCGGCAGCAAATAAAAAGTTAAATCCCTGAATATCGAGAACAGCCAACTTCATCGTGTCACAGTTAATTTACAACTAATACAACACAAAGCACACATACATATTATAAAATATGACTTTGTCTCTCTCAGAATTGACTCACTATAGAGAAAAATGAATTTGTTTACCTGAATTGATTTCAATCTTACTCTTGTTTTTTAATAGTATTTGTAGTGAATAGAATAAGGTCTCTAGAGATTTTAATGTTAAAATATTAAACAAAAGTTTTATACGAGAGAAATATTTATTTTCTTCTTAAAAAAAACATTTATGTTAAAAAATATCTAAAATCTAAACTATAATATCTGATATCCTTACATCCTCCCAACTTAAATATTCATTATCATCATCCACATCCATTTCACTCTCTGATTGTTCAATCATCTCTTCTCTTCCTCCTCATCCTTTGTCTCCTTTAACCATCTTTGTTTTAAGATACTCAAGAGGGATTTCTTCATCATTTTCATCTTGAACAGTTTGTTGTAATTTTTCTTTTAATATGTTTAAAGGTAAATTTTCTTCTTCCTCTTCAGCAATTTCCATTTGCCTTAATTCCAATAGTCTTAGTAACTCTATATTTCGTTTAATAACGTTGTTTGCATAATCTTCTTCTTCTTCATTAAAAAGCGACATTATTAATTATTATTTTATCAAGTAAATATTAGACGAATGAATTTTGTATTGATTTTAATACCATTCTATACACCTATTATATAGGGGATTTAATCACATCATGCACAGTCGTCATGAGAGTCAATTAGTCTATTAAAAATATAAATAAGCAAATATGTAAACTAGTGGAGTCGTTTTGTTTGTAAAAATGTTGTCTGATAAGGTTTTAAGTAAACAACATATTATTAATAATTTATTGCTCAAACTAGTCACATAAATTTTCCAAATATCAAATGACGTGTTTTATTTTTTTCCTGTATTTACTATATAAGCATTAACATTCTTACTCAGAGTCAAATTATATCTCTGTGTGTCGCTGTAAAAAACAAAAATGGTTTTATACATATTTGAAACTGAAAATGTAAAGGTTCTTTCTACTAATATGTTATATATATTATTGAAAAATTTATTCAAGTGAGTATTTTGTTTTTTATTATATATTCTGGTGTTGAAGTGATTTTTACAACAAAGAATATTCTTAACATTATCCAATATATAAATCTCTCATAAGAAAGACATATATTTTAAAATGAAAAGGACATACTAAAAAGTAAATTCTGTTTGTATTGTTTTATTACAACATGTGTGTATGTATTTATTTCAGACGTGGTGTTCAACACAGCTGTATACAAAATGATCAAGTTTATATGTATGTGGATGAAGAGCTTCCACCGACTAAAATAGAGGACATTACATGGATGATACCTGCTAAATATTTGAAAGTTGAAGCCTCGAATGAAGAAGAGGAAACAACATTTAAAGAAGCAATAGAAAAATATCCTAAAGTAAAAGATTATATATTAAATAATCTATATACCTTATAAACAAATATATTGAAAAAACAAAAAACATTTACTTTGTTTTATTTGATATTTCCTTTTATATAGTTAGATAAAGGATACATATGAAAACAAGTATTTAGTTATTCATCTGATATTGGTTAGATATCTTAGGAGATCATTTTATGTAGTTACTGAAAATGAATTAGGTAGTAGGAGTAAAAAATAATCTTGAACTGATTCGTTATATCAAAAAGAGTGAATAATGTGTGTTTAGTAGAAAACGAGATAGAAATCGATAAAGAATGGATTCCTCATCACCATCATCGTCATCAACTAGTTGGAAATGTCCTTCATGTCAAAGTAAAATAACATATTTGGGTCATAAATCTTATAATCAGAATATTTATTGTTCCAATTGTACTCGATATTACAAAAAAGCTTCATGGCAAACTGTATGTAGTCTAGGCTATATACCAAAAGATACTTTGGAAAGACAAAAGAACAAATTGGAAAATGAAACCAAGAATCAATTTACTAACTTAATGCCAAATAATCAATATAGATCTGTAAGAGACCGAAATGAATCATCATAAAAATGTGTTTTATTTATTTGTACTATTTAGTAAACTTAATAAAAAACATGTTATTACTTAAACATATCGTTTATTTTATAACTGAATACAATGTTAAATACACAAGTATTAACTAATTACATACTAAGAAATTTTTAGCTGAGTTTATTCTTCGATAAGATACCAAATAGTCGTGCGTTCACATTTATAACAATAATCTCATAATCTGAGTCGAGGTCGAAGTTGTGTAACAGAATTGTTACGTCTAATGATTAAATTTACTTGAGCTATATGTGGTTGAAAAGGTATACTTTTCGATTCTCTCCAACAACCACTACATAAATAAGTAAAATTCATGGTAGTAGCAGCAGTTGTTCTATTTCTATGACTATTTCCAAGATACTGATTTGTTAAATTATTCCTCCAGTATTTCAAATGCACCAATATGATTTATGCGTGGTCTTTTTAACTTTCTCCTCCTCCTCGTAATTTTCTATTATTTTTTCTACATGTAGACAATCGAATAATATATTTGTCTTTCGATTCCAAAAGTACTTCTTCTCGTTCTAAACAGTCTTTTAGATTTACGAAAATTTTCGTTTCATCTTTCCTCTGTTGTTTTAAATCCTTTTGACATTTGGACAAATCGTTATCTAACTGATAGATTTCACGAGTCAGATCGGACAAATTACTTTTAAAATTTTCAATTTCCTCCTTTAAATCGGCAATTACGATATATGCTACTTTGCTTTTTTCTTGACAAATTTGCAATGTTTCCGTTAGATTGGTTCTCAATAAATACAAATCCGATCCCAATTTGATATTTTCCTTGAGCAGAGCAATATGTTTCGTATAATTTAATGACATTGTTAAATTCGCAGCCAGGTATTCGTATTCTAAAATTTTTCCCATACAAACATCATTAACAGCTTGTTCATTATCGTATAAATCCATATAATTGTCCAGTGATTTAATACATTCCTGATACAAGTTTAAACTGGTATTATAAAGTGAATGATAATCCTCTAATAAATATTCATAATTTTGATTACAAGAATTATTAACATCATCATCGTAGTTGTTTGTACTTTGAACTATAACAACGAGAACAAACAATAGATAGAACGTTGTTTTGGTTAACATTATGAGCGAATGATTTAAAATGAACCAAAAATTTATTTAGCGTCTGTTTTTTAGAGATCGTTTTCCTCCCGAAAAGACTATTGTTGTTTGAAATATGGAAAATGTAACATTTAACTGTTTAAAATGTGGATGTAAGTTAACAAAACTATAAATAGTTACTATCGAGATCGAGTTAGAACATGCAAATATTGTACATATTGTTTAATTAATTATGTATATAGGAAAAATAGTCTAATTTCCATGATTCTATCAATTACGATGACGACAAATAGTAGTAGGGAGAGATAAGGATACTTGTAGAAAACATTTATACACATCATATCAGTCATTCAAAATGCCAGTTATTGTACGAGTAAAATGTCCTCAATGTAAAGGTGAAAGTGAAATACGAAATCAAAAATGTTTGTCGTGTGTAGTCAAAGATCGTAGCAAAACGAGAGATGGAGCAAAACACGTACCTGCTGAATTTCTTTCCTTTGGCAAAGAAGAACGAGGAATCGAGAGAGAGAGAAATGCTGCTGCAAGACAAGGAAACAGATAAATCATTGTATTGTTGATCATATATAAAAACATACATCAACAATACAATCATATTATTTGTATACTTGCTATAAATACATACATATATTATAAAATAATGGCTTGTCTAAGAGCTTGGTGGAATGAAATATCCAATTTTCCCGATTTACCAGCGAAATTTATCATTTATTTTCAAGATTTTGTCAATTGGAATATCATATCACGAAAACAACATTTAGATGAAGATCTAATACGAACTTGTATCAATAAAGTCAATTGGCAACTCGTTTCCCAATATCAGCAATTAAACGAACGATTTATGACGGAATTTGCCGGAATGTTGGATTGGAATGCAATTAGTATCCATCAAAACTTGACTGAAGATTTTATCCGTCGACATAGAGAACAAGTTAATTGGACATTTATTCAAAAATTTCAACGAGGAATCATCCCGCCTTTTTACACGAAATGAAACCCTACATTGATCAACTTGAAAATTCTTATTGTTAAATCATTATAGTTTTCTCGTTTATACTTAATAAAACCTTTTTGTAACACTACAAATTGTTTTTGTTATTTTTAACTACATACTGCTAATACTTTTATCATTGCATAAAACACGAGTTATGTTAATTATATTGGACATTCAATGTATTTGAATTTATTCCTTATCTGCTAAATTTTAACCTTCTTATCTGTTTTGAACTCTCTCTCGTACATTTTTATGGAATTTTGTTGTTATAAAAAGTTTTAATAAATACAAGCACGACAGTTGTTTGCTCTTTCCTCTCTCACAACATATATATATATATATATATATATATATATATATATATATATATATATATATATATATATATATATATATATATTGTTTGTTTTGTGTGGGTGTAATTACTTAATCAGGTGAGTTTAACAGGTTTTATACAAAACATATCATATCTAATTTGAATTGTTGTTTGCAGTATGTCCTCTTTAAACGTTGAATCTACCATACTTACAACATCATCATATAATATGATAATTGATATGGATACAACAATTCCTACTACTACTACTACTACTACTACTTACTACTAAGGAAAAATTTCTACTAGTTAAAAATATATTTTTGGATGGTCTTACACATATGGGACTACTCAAATTTCTCAAGAGATATTCAAATGTACACCTCTATAATGCTGTGAAACATGAAAATAGTAGGGAATCATTAAAGACTTTTAGACAAAACCTGTACACATTAACAATTGTGAATAAAATGCAACAACCACAAAATGAAAAATCTCTATTTGAACGTTCACCACTAGCTCAATTGTATTTTTCGTTAATATTTGACTCGATTGAAAATTTTGATGAAAAGAATATCAGATTGACTGTATAAAGGAAATTCCCACAGAAATATTTGAACAATTTCCATCGGTAATTGTTATCCCTAATAAGTACAATCTTAAGGACATTATTTGGAAAATTATACAACTACAAGAGATAGATTTAAGTTCAGCCATAAAGTATCTAAAGACTCAATTTAAATTTTTCACTTTATTGTCCAAATACAACCTTTTCAACCAATATGTCTTTTTACCCCATTATCCACAAATGTATGATAAAGCTTACTTTTCCGACTTGTATGTACGTATAGAAAGAGCAATTCAAATACTCAATGACGACGATGATGATGTTAATTCGAGAATAATTATTCCGGGAAATAATTCTTGTTGGAAAGCATACAAATCAGATGCAGGTTTCGATCTTTGTCTTAAACACGATACATTTTGTCCCGCAGGGAAAGCCACAAAGATTGAACTGATTGAAAAAGTAAATATTCCTATAGGATTCTATGGACAAATTGTCGCAAGATCCTCTACGAATGTTATAGGAACCATACGAACAGGTATCGTAGATGCAACCTATAACGGACCTCTAATTATTTATTTTATATCGGATGAAAATATCTTATTGGAAAGGTATAGAAAAATTGCTCAATTACTTATATGTCCTTTGGTAAATGCATCGATCGAAAGAAATACTGCAAGTCTAAAGAGGAGTTTTATCAGAAAAGACAACAATTTTGGTTCTTCGGGAAAATATAAGATTCCCGCTACTGCGTTGGGTGGACGACAATATTGTGCACAACCGCAAACAGATATTGACATTGCCGAATTTAATCAATGTTTTAGAAATTTAGTCTATTCAGATTCTTCCGATTCTGAATAAATTATTTACCTATATGTTTGTTGTACCTCTAAGAGTCTTTTTTTACCTATTGTAGTACAAACTGTATTAGTTTTTAATCTATTAGTATATAAAGTTTAACCTAGGAATAATTTGGTTATAAAATAAAACAATGTTTATAAGGGTTTTTTTTTTGGATTTTATTAAAGACTACATCATTTCCAGACAAAAAACTTTTTTCACAGGAAGCCTCGCAATTTCATCCCATACTTTTTGTGTAGGTTTCTTCTCCAAGCATACATGAATACGTCTCCTTTCCCTTTTTATTTCCAACAAAATATCTCTGAAAATAAATTTTAAAAAGATAATATTTTTTGTTTTCAAACTAACTAGAAACGAATCTTTACACAACAAAAGGTTCTTTTTCTCGAAAAACTGCTACTTTGATCAGACTTTCCTCTTCTGCTTTTTATAGAAAATGGTATAATTTTCTCTTGAACAATTCTTGAGAATCAATATCAACTTGCTCTTCTTCTCTAATTGTAATTGACTCGACATAAGACTTGGGTATGTTTATATATTAAATACAAAATCATCCGATACGCATTTAATTTTTTAGAAATATATATTTATCTATTATTAGTTTTTAAGATTTATCTATTAGTATATAAAGTTTAACATAGGAATAATTTGATTATAAAATAAAGCAATGTTTATAAGATATTTGTATTATTTAAGAGACGACCTAAGAATTTTATCATAAAAAATAAACTTCACAGGTAACTTGTAAAATTCCTCCCATTCTTCTCGTGTCGGTTCCTCCTCCAAACACACATGAATCGTATTCTGTCCTCTTCTTATTTCAAACAAAATATCTCTGAAAATCAATAATAATATTATGTTAGACAAGAACCAAGTAAAATTTTAGAAAGGTGAACTCACTTGAAGAACTCTTTTAGTAACACATATGTTGTATGTGTCCAATGACATATCCTCATCTATTAAGTCGACTGCGAAAAAGATCATTTCGTTCAAACTAACTAGAATCTTTACACAACAAACAAAAATTGTAATTGACTCTACATAAGACTTGTGTGTGTTTATATATTAAATACAAATCATCCGATCGCATTTTTTTAGAAATATTACTCAAAACAGTTTACATTTGCAAAATTTCCATCTAATAAATTTGCATCATGCAAAATTTCCATGTTATTAAAAACGTGTTTTTTCGAGATTTATCTCGTATCTATTAATCACATTTGATTTATTTAGAAATATATACTAATTACACATGTTTATTAGTATAAATGCAACAAAACAGTTTAATTTGGAAAATTTTAGCTAATAAACTCGCATCATGCAAAATTTTTTGTTATTAAAAACATGTTTTTCAATATTTATCTCGTTATACTAATTAACTTGTTTTTGTTTTTGCAATAAATCAAAACTAATTAAGTAAGACAAATCTATAAAGTTTAAAACATAAATAGAACGATTTATTTAATATAGTCATCAGTTCAAACGTTTAACTTGAACAAAAAATATCAGTAGTCATTCAATATGATTGAATCAGATGTGTTTATTGACATTCAAGGATATAATTGCTCTTTTGGATATGTAATCAAAGAGTTGGCAATGTATGATGGTCATCGTTATGCAAATTATTTATTTAAACCACCATTCTCAAGAACTATGATATCTAATGCTAAAGATCAAGAACTGATTGATTGGTCAGAAACATATCATGGCTTATATTGGGAAAATGGATTTGTTGAAATAAACGATATCGAACACATTTTACAAGATGTATCGTAAATTTATCAAACTCCATATCGAATTTACGTCAAAGGAAATGCAAAAGTGAATATTTTAAAGAAATTCTTAAATGAGGACTATATACACATAATGTACATCTGAACAAGAACCTAAATTAAGTCAATTTAAAATGATTCTAGAATGTTATTTTCATAAGGATATTAATCCATGGCATTGTGCATTATCCAATGTAAAACTACTATATAATTATCGAAATTGTTGGAAATAAAGAACTCTCTCTATTTAACTAACTGTCTTCTACCAACAACAGTAGCAACAAAATCAGTTACAAATTTTCCTTTTAGCTTTTTAGTAGACAAATAATATTGATATTATATTTACAACCTATTTCTTAATTTATTATTAGTCAAATCTTTGTTCTTTTGGAAACAAATTTTGATTTATACAAATATCAGAATTACTAAGTAGTGATAGTAACTTTAAAACAAACAAAACAACGATTACGTGTTTACATTTAACTACAACGAAATATCGTAAATTTATTGGTCTTTCAATTATTTTGCATTGTCAATGTATTCGAATCTACTTCTTATCAACTAATTTTAACCTTTCTTATCTGTTTTTGTTGAACTCTCTCGCATTTATTTAATATTTCTAATCAAATATATATAGTTATTAGTAAAGCATAACATTGCAATTTATATTTTATCCAATACATTTTACATCCTCTTATCGACAAATATTTGATCTTTCTTATCAAATTTGTTGAACTCTCTCTCATTTTAACAACTGGGTTTTGTTGGTATCAGTTCGTAACAGGCAACATATTACTTATATCTAAGATTTTAATTAGTTTTATTGTTTTATAGAGATTTTGTATTTTAAGTATTTAAGTAAGTCAATAACAATTCATAGTTTTCAATTTTTCCTGTTTGCCTTTTAGTAGAGTAAATTTACTGGAATCAATGTATTGAATCTACTTCTCTCACTTAATACAAATGGTTTTTTTATATCATTTCGTACCAGGAAACATATTATTTACATCATTTTAGTTAGTTTTATTGTTTTATAGATTTTTGTACTTTTAAGTATTTTAGTAAGTAGTTTTTCAAATTTTCTCCTTTTTAAGGTATATAAAAATAGTTGTAAAGATTTTTAATCAAATTAGACGAGGCTCTTTTGTTTTTGTTCATTGATATTAATATATTTATTAAATCTGTGTGCTCATACTTGTTTTATTCTCCTCTCATAATAATAACAACGAGTACAGGCTAGGCTAGGCTAGGCTCTATTTTACTTTTATTACAATCCAACGAAACCAAACTAAGCGCTCAACAAAACTAAAAAACAAACAACAACTTTTACAACGTTCCCACACATACGGTAAAAAGCTGGGCTCATTTAAAATTTTACTATTATTACAAGACAAAACGAATTCAAAAACATTCCGACAAACTCCAAATAAACTCATTTAAGCTCATTATTTTACTATTCTTGACAAATATGTGTTTTACTTTTGCTTTCTAACAAAATCTACAACGAGTTCACACAAAATTTCAACGAGCCCCAACTAGATTAAGCTCATTTCATATCATAACTTGAGGACAAACAACAACTTTTGCCTTTATTTGCATAGAATTTTCCTATTAATACAAGTTTTTGCTATTTCTTACATTCTCACATACATTCACTCATCTCTTATCAACTATTTTTTGACCTTTCTTATCTACTTTAATGACCTAACGAGTCACTTGTTTACTCAATTTTACTTACAAAAAGTACCATGAATCACACATTATTCATATATTTTGTTTACATTTTGCCTTATCTCACACATTTTTACAGACTTACGGCGCCACTTGTTTACATTTTCAAGCTTTTTTACCGACTTTTAGACGCCAAACAACATTATAGGGGAACATTTACCAAATTTTACATCAAATATACTACCTAATAAAGCCTTTTTCAACACAATTTCCAACTAATATATTACTTTTCATACACTTTTACACCATAGCTTTTACTATTCAAAATAACAAACAAGTGCTATCAACACGCATTCTATCTAATCGACCAACCAATTACAAGTTTCTTATCACACCTATACACTACAAACCAATCGAATACATGCCTTATGGAAGCCATTTTACCTAGTCAACCAACCAATTACAAGTTTCTTATCTTCCTTTTACACTACATACACATTCAACCTATCAAAATAACACCTTTCTTTTCAGGTTACGCCTACTTTCGTACAACGAGACCATTAACAGCTAATGCAACTTCTCCTCTAACAGAAGTTTATTAAAGTTTTAATGAAGTTAAGATACCCTGTTTCCACATCTACTGGACAAATTACGTCATTGACGACCACTTCTTGCAGGCTCTTAACACATCTATTCACACCTATTTACACCTATTTTACACCTATTTACACCGATTCTGAAGACATTTTCAACATCTAAACCTGACAAAAAGGCACTGTTCAACAACCACTGGACATATTACCTCATTGACGACTACTTCTTGTACGAATTTCAGCACTTCTTGCAGATTTTTCAGATACCTTTTTTATGTCATCCCAATTATTACATTCTCTCTTACGAATCCTATTTGGCTAAGTAGGTTAAGTCCCCCTGGTTTTGCAGTATTGAAACCAACATATGTAGGTTCAAATCCTACTACAGACATCACTTTTTTTAACTTATTTAATTTAATACACAACATTTAACACACACATATACCAATAGCAAGATTCCTCAAGGTCAAAAGTGACAAAAAGACACTGATCAACATCCACTGGACAAGTGACGTCAAGACTTCTTCGGCTCTTAACATAACACCTATTTACACCTATCTTACACCTAATTACACAGATTATACCTAAATTCTATACTCAAGGTCAAATGTGCCAAAGGGGTACTGATCAACAACCACTGAACGTGTGACGTCATTGACGACACTTCTTCAGCACTTCTTGTAGATTTTCAGGAATTCTTGTAGAAAGGTCAAAGGTCAAATAAAACGTAACTAATTCACTTATGCGGACGAAGAACGACCTTCTTTGACACAACTTCCAGAAGACATCACCCATTTGACTTTCAGCTCCTGAAATACACTTCTTCGGCTAGTGGTCAAGGCCGGTTAAAATTGTGGCCATCCGCGGTCACAGAACCACGTTTGTTCTACTACTGGTAGAATACTCGATGTCGAAAGTAGTTTATGGTCGGAAGAACCTAACGGCGGATTTACGCTGACAGTGTAAATCTCCGGATTGGTGGTCAAAAACAGATCAAGAAGACTGGCGAACTCCCCATCTCGATCAGGGATCCGTGTTGGTTCGTCAATAAGCTGAGTTAAGCTACAATTGATTGAAAATGATTCGGCTTCACGACCTTGTTCGTCGGTAGTATTTGAATATTTAAGCCAGTTGATGTTGTTGACATTAAAGTCGCCCAGGATGGCAATTTCAGCATTTGGATAGTTAATTTGTAAATGATCGATGGTGTCTGCAAGACAAGCGAAAAGTGTTCTAAAGTTAGTATTACTTGGTGGTCGATAAAGGATACAGATGAACCTTGTGGTTGGTTGAGTCGTTATTTTTAACCACATAACATCAAAGTTTGGGGGCTCCAGAGCCTCTTCTCGTTGGCAAGAGAGGTCGCTTCTGACAAAAAGACAGATTCCAAAGTTACGCCTAAATCGGGAATAGAAGTCGTACCCAGGATAAAGATAGTCGACTGTGCTGGTCGATGAACTGACCTTGGTTTCACAAAGAGCGAGTACATGAGGTTTATTTGATTGCAGGCGCACTGAATTTATGTTCGAGTTTAAACCTCGTATGTTGCAAAAATCCATTTTACAATTCTGATCTCTGCATGTCGACGCCCCTGAACCAACCCCCACCCGGAGATCCGAACGGGGGACTATTTTACCTCCGGAATTTTTTGTATCCAGGTGCCTCATCATGCTATTTGGTCCCACAGTCCGGAACATCGGCACAGCCACGAAACGTTAAGCAACTTTACGCAGTCTAAGCCGATGCGATGGTATCACACCGGGCGATGCTGGTGAGATCTGCGCATTTACCTAGGTTGTTCTTTAAGTCGCCTCCTACGACAGGCAGAACGTACTGGGGGAGATATTCTATCCCACCGGGAGGTGAAGGATATATTTGAAAGTAATCCATCTGATTCATCACCTAGCTCATAAATTATCTGGTTATGAGTAATTATTAAAATTTCTTTAATCTACAACGAAAAACTAGGCAAAATTTTCTACGATATTATTGAAACTCTACTAAATGTAAGAAAAACTTTAAATTAACTGGACACATTTCATCTTCTTCTGTTTCAGTTGTAGGTTAGTTATCGAATTGACGAGTCAACAGATAGTGCAAACAGGACTTAGACAGGGTTGGTGTTTATCGCCGATCTTGTTCAAAATTTACCTAAGCGAAACTTTAAAAAGATGGAGAAGAAAATACAGCGAAATGTGAATACAGATAAACGATGAACCAACGATTAATTTTATGGATGACCATGTAGTGATTGCATAAGACAAGGAAGATCTAGAATATATGACAAGAAATCTGTTTGACGAATATGAAAGCGGAGGGCTAACAGTAAATTACGAAAAAAACTAATTGTCTGTGTACTGCCGAGAGGCCAGGTGATTCATGCTTGTAATGACTACATCTATTTAGAAACAGGAATGAAGCCTGACTAATGAGAAATAGAAGACAGAATAAGCAAAGGAAGAGCCGTCATACGACATGTTTAAAGATTAAAAAGAAACAATAAATCTATAAAGCAATCTTTAAGAGCATCGTACTCCAAGGTTGTGAAGCTCGGCAATTAAATAAGAACTTCTGGCTCTCGAGATGGATTACTGGAAAAGATGAGTTGTAGTATCAAGATTGGATAAAATCAGAAACGAAAGAATAAGAGAAGCCACGAAGATAGAAAGAACAATAATGGACGATATCGAACAAAGACAGTTAGTCTGTTACGGACACATAGAACTAATAACAGAATAACGAATTGCAAAGCTGGTTTTGAAATGGAGGCTAACGGAGAAACGAAAGATAGGAAAGCCAACAACAACAACGGTATGAATTGGTGGTATCCAGAAAGCAATGTTGAAAACAAAGCTACGACCATGAGATTGAAAAGACAGAAGAGGTTGGCGACAAGGAACCGGAAGGCATAGAACGCTGTAAAGCTGGAAATAGATTTTTGTAATTTAGCGACCTTGAAACTGACCTCAAAAAAACTTATTTTTTTATATATTTTAAAGAGTTGATTGATTGGTCCGTTACTTTCTGACAGTACATTTTAACAATAAAATTACTTTGTTAACTGACACTAAATATATTTTTGTAAAGATTTGTAAATGCGTTATCGCGATTTCGTAGTACAACTACATTTTTAAACTCTTAACTAAAACTAAAACAGATTTTTTCGTATTCCTTTATTTTTATATAACGAAAAGATGTATGTGATGATATTAGGTGCTATAAAAATTAGTAAAGGACAGAATTTCCAACGTCTACTTGACTATTTAGTAAATTTATATTATGGTTCTTTGAATGTCTGTAAATTTCTATAGATTCTATGAAATTAAGTACCATATCTTTAGGTGTTGTATAGAGTATTGACAAACAACTGATATTGGGAAATAGATGGCCTGTTTCTAAAAAAATGTTTAGCCAAGTGTGATTTTTCATTTTTTAACCTATAAGATGTATTATATTCTGCGAATCTTGTTTTGAAATTCCGTCCTGTTTGGCCTACGTAACAGCTATTGCACCATTGATAATTAAGTTTATAAACTCCTGATTTATTATGTTTATTAGTTTTATATTTGGCACTGAAAAATATATTGGATAATTTTTAAGCGAGTTTTAAAGCTATTCTTATTTTTTCGGCTGTGTGAACTTGAGATATTTTATCCGAGATGGGACCAATATATGTCAGAGGTATAAATGTTTTTCTTCCTTGGTATTCTTTTATGGGGTAAATTAAACTGAAGGTAATTTGCTTTTGTTCACGGCTTATTAGGGTATTAATTATTTTAGGTTGGAAATATATGGAAATGTTATATTTTTGTGTCCAGTTTTTTTTTAAATTATTTTTACTAAGAGGGATATCTATGGATCATAGATCTATAAGCTGCTAGTTTATGGGAGTCAGGGTGTATCCAGTCAGCTGGGATGGTGACACCTGAAAAGGTTGGTTTACGGAAAATATCGAATTATAATTTATTTCCCTTCTTTAAAATTGTAACATCTAAGAAATTTATTTTATTATCTGTTTGCTTTTTCAATGTGAATTTTATGCTGGTGTGTATATTATTCAGATAATTTAAAGTAGAATTTAATTCATTATCATGATTATCCAATATATTTTTCAATGCCAAAAATAAAAGTAGTAAACAAAATAAATCAGGAGTTTTTAAACTTAATTGTCAAGAGAACAATAGCTATTACGTAGATCAAACAGAACGGGATTTCAAAACAAGATTCGCAGAACATAATACATCTTACAGGTTAAAAAATGAAAAATCACACTTTGCTAAGCATTTTTTAAAAACAGAACAACCATTCCCAATATCAATTGTTTATCAATACTCCATACGGCACCTAAAGGGCCAAAACTTAATTCTTAGAATCCATACAAATTTACAGACATTCAAAGAACCATAATATAAATTTACTAAATATCAAGTAGATGTCGGAAATTCGGTCCTTTACCAACTTTTATAACACCTAATACACCCACATCTTTTGATTATATAAAAATAAATACACAAAATTTGTTTTAGTCTTAGTTAAGTGTTTGAAAATGTAGTGGTACCACGAAATCGTACTAACGCGTTTGTAAATCTTTACAAAAATATATTTAGTGTCAGTTAACAAAGTAATTACGTCATTTCATTTTTATATAATTTAGTTTTGTCAAAGTAAGAACTGCTAGCTGCTTCTGGCTGACGGAATACCTAACATACCAATAGTACCAATGATATAGTATTTAAAAAATGTGCGAACGAATTAACGCCAGGTTTTGTAGACCTTTCAATTTAGCCTACAGAACAGGCTTCATATTCTCTCCTAGCCCTTCCTCCTTGGCATTAACTATTTGCTGGAAAAGATCAGGAATTCAATTTACGGCTTTGCACATAACAGTACGCGTGTTTTTTCATTTATCTCTTGTGCTTGAGCATCAGCTACCCGTGCTAATATCCACAGAATGCAGGAAGTGCGCTGATTAAATTGATTGGTGATTTCATCTTTAAGTCGAAATTCGCTTTAGATTAAGTTGTTGCTTGTTCAAGATTAAATTCGTGAATTGAAATTAAAAAAAAATATCACTGTTGTTTGAAACGCTCGTACGCACTGTGCGCCAGGAATCTGATTTCTCGTTCAAATTTGTCTAGAGTCCTTAATTAATAACGAGATCGGCTATTTTTTTTTAAATACTTGTAAGCGAATTCCGGACAAACGTAATGAAGCCGATTTACAAACTACAACCTCAAAATTTTTTTAAATTGCAAAAAGCTGCGCGAAACCGAGAGATGAAATTTCGAGGTTCACGTGATTTCAAGTTTACGCGTTCAAAACTGGTTCCTCGGGGGTTTCTGGGGTCGCTGAATATATTTTGAGGGCATTTTGATCATATGTACCCTTTTGAGCGGTGAAAATTGGAGTTGGAGGGGGAGAAATTACGATTTTCACCTGAATTAGAGTTTCGCGTTCAGAACTAGTTCCTCGGAGGTTCCTGGGGTCGCTGAATCTATTTTCGGGCTCATTTTGATCACATGCACCCTTTTGAAGGGTGCAAATGGGTATTGGAGGGGGAGAAATTTCGATATTCACTTAAATTAGAGTTTCGCGTTCAAAATTGTTTCTTCCTGGGGTTTCTGGGGTCGCTGAATCTATTTTCGAGGTCATTTTCCCCTGAGGGAGCATGGGAACCTTTCTTCTTCTCTTTCTCTTTTCTTTTCTTCTTCCTTCTTCTTTCCTTCCCAGACTACGGGATTTCACGGTCCCGAGGTACCCAGTCTTTGTTATGTGATTGTCTTTGTTCTGTCCAAGTCTTATGTTTTTACAGCAATCTCACAGTGTGGAAGCCGTGCTAATGGGATGAATGGCTCTGCTAGTAGAGTCGCAAACGGCTCTTTAGCAGCCTATACCAGGCTCCTTCGGGTTATATTTTCTACCTTGCCGAGGCATCCAGGCTGTACCTTGGTTAAGCGATTATTTCCTAGAATTCTCGTGTGACTTTCATGTCTAAACCAAATCCTTTTAATTTCCCCCCTTTAACGGGTCAAAAAATACCTAGAACTGAGTCACCTACCATTTTAAATCAAACGTTTAACAGATTTTTTTGTCATAAAAAGATTATCTGGCTCGTTCAAAGACGTACCTCCTTTCAAAATATACAAAGACTTTGACTCATTCTTCGATTCTTTATCAAATACCAAAAAACTTTCAGATGGTTCTCTCCTGATAGTGAAAGACAATCCCTTTTAGCTGAAAAATTAGTAAAATTGTATGATATGGATATAACCATAAATCCGCATCAAAATTTAAATGTAATAAAAGGCATAATAACGTGTTCAGATCTAGAGCACTGTACTGACGACAGACCTTGGAAAATTTGAGTGATTCCCGTCAAACACCCTCAATCTTTCGTTTAAAACTCACTCCCTCCCAACTTCAATAAAGGCCGGATGGTACTCCTTGAGAGTAAGGCCGTACATTCCTTCTCCGCTAAGATGTTTCAACTGTTAAAAATTCGGTCACCATGCCTCCAAATGTTCCTCCTCCTCCCATTGCCTACAGTGTGGCTACCTTAGTCATAACGAATTACTTTGTTCTAAATCCCCTTCTTACTCAAATTGTAACAAAGAACACTCCCCAAAGTCTAAAGGATGTGAAGCTTACAAGAATGAATTCGAAATATAAAAGATCAGAATTCTGGGCAAAATCTCTTACCCTGAAGCTAGAAGGAAATATAATTCCCTCCATCCATCTTTTTCTTCATCTTTCAGTTTTATAGCTTCCGAACAAAAACCAATGAGTGTCTCACCAGCCACTCAATGTAACCTCACACCCTTCTCCTTCACCCCTCCTACCTTGTCCTCCCTACCACTTCCCTCTCCCCAAACCCCTTTTGCCCTTATCCCCTCTCATTATTCTCCCTCCAACCTTCCCAAATCTCCCCAAAACTCATTATACTTACTCGTCAATCTAAACCATCATCATTCCACAACTTCCAACTCATCTCATCCTAATCAAATCTCTATCAGCTCCAACAGCAACTTATCAACAACTTCTAAATCTTCCCTATCGGCCGGGAAAAATTCTTCAAACTCCTCCTTGACCTCACTCATGGAGCAGGATCCGCCAAATCTTCTTTCTAACAATAAAAAATCGACTAAAAAGAAATCTTAACTGATTCTTTCATCCCAAGTTCGACCCTAAAATACAGTGGAACGTAAATCGATTCCATCCTAGAAAAGAAGATTTGCATCTACTTATGCGCCAACACAATCCATCAATTATCTGCTTACAGGAAACAAACTTTAACACTAATCATCCTCCATCCTTAAAAAACTACAACCTTCCTTACCACAACCGTGATAACTCTGTCAAAGCTGCAGGAGAAGTAAGTATCTATATCCATAAGTCTCTAGATTATACCCCTATAAATACAGACTCCAATATGGAAGTCTGTATAATTAAAACCTACTTAAACACTCAAATCTCAATTATTAATATTTACCTCCCTCCTTCCAAGCTCATCTTGCAGACAGATTTAGAAAATCTTCTCTCTACCATTCCTCCGCCATTTATCCTAGTAGGAGAATAAATGCACATAATCCAATCTGGGGATCATCCCACCTCTCTCAACATATATAATATAATATATATATATATTATATATATATATATATATATATATATTATATATATATATATATATATATATATATATATATATATATATATATATATATATTATATATATATATATATATATATTATATATATATATATATATATATATATATATATATGCTTTACTCGTGTTTTCACAAGCTTTCATTTGACATACCAAGTAAATTTTTTTTTTCACTTCCGATTTCACCCCCCAAAACTAACCCCTTAACTCAAAATGTAACTTTCAAAACTACATGGCTCTGTTGAGGCCATCAATTCCTATATTATTACCAAATTTCAACTTTCTATGACAAATAGTTTCAGAGAAAATCGGGTGTGACAGACAGACAGACAGCGAAGTCATCTTATAAGTGTTCCGTACGGAACACTAAAAACTTAATGAAATTCCTTAATTAATCAAAATACCTGAATTTAAGTATTTCATTACGGCGCTAAATGATCTTAGATATCGATACGCCCTACCTCAATCTTCTCTCTTTCTCTCGAGGTTTTGATCATATGCACCCTTTTGAGGGGTGGAAATAGAGGTTGGAGGTGGAAAAATTTCGATATTCACATGATTCATTTTTTTTTCATTAAAAATATCTTTGGATATCGGAACAGATTTCCTGCACAATAGCGATTTGTTCTTTTAATGATTAGGAACAAAATATCCGCGTACGTTTCGATATTTATAAAACGTATTGTTGTGTCAAGTGAAGCGTAAAATCTACTACTATCAATGCATATAATAAAGAATTTAGGAACGAGAGTACATTGTTATAGATTATGCCTAGTTCACCCATTTTTAAATTACATTCTTGATTAAATGTGTTATAATATGAGTAATCATTCTATTTTCGATTTAATAATATTAGCGACAATAAATATAGTAGTACCTTCTAATTGGGATTCCATTAAAAATTAATCTTAATAAATAAATAAAATGTCACTTAATTTATAATATATATAAAACGTCTCTCTGTCTGTATGTCTGTCCGTCAATGTGCGTATTAGTCGAGAACCACTTATCCGATTTACTCGTACGTGCTTTTTTTTAAGCATACATATGTTCTCTGGCTAGGTTATAGGATATACAGTCCCTGGCCAAATTATTAGACGCACTGTATTTTTTTTAGTAATTTTATGTTTCTTAAGAGTTTTTATGCAATAATGGTATATTTAAACTACAATATTATTGATTTTTATTTAAAAGAATTGTTGTAGACTACATATTTGTATTTATTTTTAACATATGGTAACACTGTGTTGACAAAGTGATACATGAACGTAAATAGTACAAACCTGTATCAGTCGCGATCGGAATCGAGTCAGGTACGGACGTGTTTCTGTGGCTTTATGGACTGTGATTGTTTGTTTAACAGTTTTATACTACTCAGTTATTAGTTTATTTTGTATGCAGTGTTTTAAAAAGTAATTGGACTATTTTCATTATGGGTAGAAAAGGCGATCTTTCACCACGTAAAAAAGCTGAAGTGAAGGCCCCCTTGCGAAAAACATTTACAAACTGAGAAATATCACGAAGATTGGAGGTTTCTGAAGCTAGTGTACGACGCATAAAAAAGAAAATTGAGTCAGGGAAGGAATTAAGCCCGGAAAGAAAGAAAAGATGCGGTAGAAAACCAATTTTCACTCCACGGTCAGAGAGATGTTTGAAGAAAATTTGTGTAGAAAACAGATTTGCTACCACAAAGGTAATAAAATCACAACTCCAGGATGCTAGCGTAAATGCTTCTGAGCGCACTGTTCGAAGAAAATTGAAAGAATTAGATTTTAAGGCCTGTCGCCCCGCCAGGAAGCCCAAGTTAACAGCTGCAATGAAAGCAAAGCGCCTGAAGTGGGCCAAACAATGGCAAGACAAAGATGTGGACTTCTGGAGATCGGTAAGATACAGCAATTTAATCAATAATTGATACATTATTATCATTTTCAGTTAAATAAAGCAAATAAACATGGAAGTTTATATATTTTTCCTATTTTTGACAGGTCTGCTTCAGTGACGAAAGCACATTCGAGATTTTGCAGAATAAAGCTCAGTATGTGCGTCGTCGTCGTGGAGAAAAGTTTCATCCTGTTTGTGTCGTCCCGACGGTTAAACATCCCACCAAAGTGATGATTTGGTCAGTCATCAGCGGCAAGGGCACTGGACGTCTGTACGTCGTCAAAGGAATAATGAGGCAAGATCAGTACAAAGAAGTATTACAAAATCGGTTGATTCCGCAGCTCAGAGAATGGTTTCCAAATGGGGAACCATTCACTTTCATGCAAGATGGAGCTCCCTGCCACACTGCTCGGTCCGTTAAAGCTTTTTTGGCAGAAAAAAATATCCCTCTGTTGGATTGGCCGGGTAATAGCCCTGATATGAACCCCGTGGGAGCTGATGAAAAGAGAAGTGGCTAAAGATGTGATTACCAACAAAACCCAGCTCCTAGAAAAGATTATTCATGTGTGGAATCATCATCCTCAAATGCAGGAGACAGTACAATCTTGCACTGATAGCATGCCGCGCAGAATTAAAGCTTTGATAGCGCTAAAGGTGGCTCAACTAAATATTGACTTTTACTAACATTAATTTCACTTTTCTTTAAAACTTAATAAACTTATGCTTTTCTAAATTAATGCTGTTTTATTTATGTCAAATAAATAGGTAATTGATTGGATAATATAAAAAATAAAAAACAAATCAATTTAAAATAATAAAAACGGTACAATATCACTCGGTAATTATTATTTTACATGAAATCTTGCAGTGCGTCTAATAATTTGGCCAGGGACTGTACTTTATTACGTTGGGTAACATAAGGAATAAGCAGTGACGATAATAGTGAATCAAGTCTGAAAAGAATTTACCGCTAGCGTGTTCTCTTGCCATATATATAATATATGAGGCTATGAGCGCAATAGTGGCCTAACCCACAAAACTATTTTTCCTTAGTCTATTGAAAATTTAATGTTTAAGTAGTCCAAAATTACAACAATAGCAATTATTTATGACAGAAAAACAAAATTGTTGATTATCAGAACTTATTACTGAGAAAAATTTGCAAAAAATATTACAAAGTTGCATTTATCTCCAATAGGGATGCTTGGGGTTAGGCCACTATTGCGCTCATAGCCTCATATATAAAATGCAACGTTTCTCTGTCTGTCCGTTAGTGCGCTTACGATTTGAGAACCACTTATCCGGTTCATGTTTTTTTTTAATTCACACATTTGTTGTCTGGCTAGGTTATCTATAATCTTCTATAATATATATAAAATGCAACTTCTCTCTGTCTGTGTCTGTCTGTTAGTGCGCTTATCATTCGAGAAGTGCTTTTCCGATTTACGTGTTTTTTTTTCTAATTCATACATTTGTTCTCTGGCCAGTTATCTATAATCTTCTATATATATAAAATGCAACGTCTCGCTGTCTGTCTGTCTGCCCGTTACTGCGCTTATCACTGGAGAGAACACTTATCCCATTTACGTGATTTTTTTTTTTAAAACGTACATATATTCTCTGGCCAGCTTATAGGCTATATTTTGTTACGTTAAGTAACATAAGGAATAAACAGTGACGATAACGCTTATCACTTAAGAACCACTTATCCGATTTACGTGTTTTTTTTTTAAATTCATAGCTTTGTTCTCTGGCCAGGTTATCTATAATCTATATATATATATATATATATATATATATATATATATATATATATATATATATATATATATATATATATATATATATATATATATATATATATATATATATGTATATATATATATATATATATATATATATATATATATATATATATATATAAAATGCAACGTCTCTCTATCTGTCTGTTTGTCCGTTAGTGCGCTTATCACTCGAGAACCAAAAACATACATATATTCCCTGGCGAGGTTATAGGATATATTTTATTACGTTAGGTAACGTAAGGAATAAGCACTGACGTTAATAGTGAATCAAGTCGGAAAAAAGTTTGCCGCTAGCGCGTTCTCTTACAATACACTGCCTAAACCATTAAATACATATATATCATGTAGCAAAGAATATAATATATATAAAATGCAACGTCTTTCTGTCTGTCTGTCTGTTCGTTAGTGCGCTTATTACTCGAAAACCACTTATCCCATTTACGTGTTTTTTTTTATTCATACATATGTTCTCTTTCCAGGTTATATAATAATAATAATAATCTCCAATATATATAAAATGTACCGTCTCTCTGTCTGTTCGTGCACTTATCACTCGAGAACCACTAATCCGATTTACATGTTTTATTTTAGATTTATACATATGTTCTCTGGCCAGGTTATAGGATATATTTTATTACGTTAGGTAATATAAGAAATAAGCAGTGACGATAATAGTAAATCAAGCCAGAAAAAGTTTGCCGCTAGCGCACTCTCTTGCAATACGCTGCCTGAACCATTAAATATGGAGCAATATCATGTAACAAAGAAAACAATATATATATATATATATATATATATATATATATATATATATATATATATATATGGGACATTTTACGTCAACGGAGCCACCCCAATATAAAAATAGATATATGACGTTAACGGAAAAAATTCAATACCCAATTTTTTCGTTCAAACGTAGGCTTTCAAATGCAACTTGTCCCTTTTTGAAAAAACAAGATGGCGACTCAATATGACGGCTAAAAACAAAAAAAAACATGATTTCTAAGTGGAGTTAACTGAACCTCAAAACTGAGACAAAATGCAGTATTGATGTAGTAGTTATAGTAACCAACAAAATTTTATGTAATACCAACATGGCGGATCCAATATGGCTCCTAAAACTGGAATTCAGCGCTCAAGCGCAGAGTAATTTTTTTTTTATGGGTCTAGCACACGTGCTGCAGGGAAGTCCCTAAAGCGCTCTAGGAGCGGCACGAGTGCGGAAAAAGCGATTCACGCTGTTCTTGAATCGCTGTAAATTGTACTCGGTGGGAAACACAGCGCTGAGAAAATTATTCCAGAGGGATGACGTTCTCCATATAAAAGATTGCTTGAAAAGCGTTGTACGCTGAGTAACAAGCTGAACCTCATACGGATGTGAAGCACCAGCGCGACGTGCATGCACCGCTTTGGGAGGAATTAAGCGGGCTACATCCTTCGAACACTTTCCATAAAAATACTTATAGAACAGACTCAAGTCGCCAACCGTTCTTCGATGTTCCAGCGAATCAAGGCCGCCGGTCAATTCCGGGTCCCCAGTCAGACGGACCGCTCTTCTCTGAACGGAATCCAACAAATGCAGTGTATGTTTGGGAGCGGAGCCCCAAACGTGGAAGCAGTATTCCATAGTTGGTCGAATTTGGGCTTTGTAAAGAATTAACAGTTGTTGTGGGGTGTAAAGCTTTCTGGTTCTAAATAATATTCCCAACTTTTGAGAAGCTATCTCCATGTTCATGCTATATTTGCCTGCAACACTCAGTATCATATCACCACTACACCAAACACTTTATTTTTTTGCTAACCCCATCAACTGAACGCCCTTGAATTACTAAAATTGCTATCAGCGACGATGCTAGGGGAATGGAGTGCCCCGACATAACTATGTCGGGTTCAGCAACGTTAACTTTTTTAGAAAAAACTGCCGCCTGGGTTTTTGTAACGTTAAGTTCCACTTGGTTACTGTCACCCCGAGATAGAATTTCTTCCAGGTCTTTGTTAAATTGAACGACCTCCTGCTGTCTGCGGATATTCGCCTGAGCAGCCGATGTCCGAGCGTTCAAGGTGAATGAAGAGACAAGCATACTGTCATCTGCAAAGCTGTAGATTGGATTCCCGATCTTTTCCAGCAGATCGTTAATGTAAATGAGAAAGAGAGTAGGAGACAGTATGGAGCCCTGGGGCACACCGGCGTTGATAGTGAAGTGTGTTAGAAAGAAATCCGTCGACCGCCACTCGTAAAGAACGCTCTCTGAGGAAACATGAGAGCCACAAACAGAACCTTTCAGACATACCATAAGAGCGTAACTTAGCCAACAGTCCATCGTGCCAAACACGGTCGAATGCCTTGGATATGTCAAGAGCAAACACTCGAGATTCTCCAAAGTGTTCAATTGCGTTGTTCCAAACATGTGTTACATAAGTCAGAAGATCTCCTGTTGATCTATGTTTACGAAAACCATATTGGTGATCGCTAATAATATTGAATCGTTCAAGATATTTTAGAAGATGCTCATTGATAACCTTTTCCATGACTTTCGATATTATTGAAAGCAGTGCAACTAGTCGGTAGTTATTTGGCAAGGTCTTCTTGCCTTTTTTAGGTAACGGTTGAACCGTGGAACATTTCCAGCAGGACGGAAATATTCCCTTTCTGTAGGATAGGTTAAAAAGTCTACAGAAAACTGGTGTTAGTTCCCTTGCACAGTTTTTGAGAACTATGGCAGGTATTCCGTCAGCGCCAGAAGCCTTCTTGGTGTCTAGCTTCATTAAAATACGCTTTATGATGCGCTGTCTGAAGACAACATCGGGCATCCTTGACTGCAATATGGAATAGTAGCTGGTGTTTTTCCTTGGAAATTGACAGTAGAATGTGAAGCAAAGAGTTCAGCCAACAAGTTCGCTCTCTCAACAGGTGTGGTTGCAATGGAATTATCTGGCCGTGTGAGTGGTGGTATGGTGGGATTTGGTAAAATTTTGACTAACTGCCTTAGCGACTGCTCAAAAGGACCTAGAATTGTTGGGACAAGCGAGAAGTTTGTTTCTAATTCGTTGATTGTGTGCCTCCTTGGTTTCATCGATAATTCCCTTGCATCTGTTCCGGGCATGAATACAAAGATGTTACGATTTACGGTGTTAGGATTTTCACGCCATTGTCGGTAGGCAATATGTTTAGAAGCAACAGCTTCTTTGCATTTTCGGTCGAACCAAGGCTTGCCGTTGGAGGAGCATTTCTTCGAAAAAGGGATGTAAGCTTCCATACCAGCCAAAATAACATCGGAGACCTCCCTGGCGCAGTCAGATGGGTTATCGGATCGAAAACAAACGTCCATCCAAGGGAAAGTTCGAAAGTATTCCATGAGATCTTCCCATTTAGCAGATTTGTAGTGCCAAATCTTGCGCGGCCTAGGCGCCTCTCTGTCACTGATTGGCAGGATACTCGATGTCGAAAGCAGTTTATGGTCGGAAGAACCTAACGGCGGATTTACGGTGACCGTGTAAATCTCCGGATTGGTGGTTAAAAACAGATCAAGAAGACTGGCGAACTCCCCGTCTCGATCAGGGATTCGTGTTGGTTCGTCAATAAGCTGAGTTAAGCCATAACTGATTGAGAACGATTCAGCTTCACGACCTTGTTCGTCGGTAGTATTTGAATATTTAAGCCAGTTGATATTGTGGACGTTAAAGTCGCCCAGGATGGCAATTTCGGTACTTGGATAGTTAATTTGTAAATGATCGATGGTGTCTGCAAGAGAAGCGAAAAGTGTTCGAAAATTGGTATCACTTGGTGGTCGATACAGGATACAGATGAACCTTGTGGTTTGTTGAGTGAGTGAGTAAGAGAAATTGACTCATATTATTTCCTTCTCTTTTTAACGACTATACGCTTTCGCTTACAGCAGGCTATATATTTTTTGTCTTTCTTGTATCTCTATGTATTGAAGCGTTATGAGATCGAAATCTGAGCGATAGTGATAGTGAGAGCAAACCGAGAGCGTATCGAGAGCGACCTCATAATATAAATCAAGCCTAAATGAAATCGATATTGAAAAAACGATAAATTAACTAAATCCAAGCCAAATTTAAAAAGAAATTGTTTCGTTTTGATTGAATTAATTGTTAATAATATTTATAAACATAATGATAAGGCACAATGCAGTATTGTACTAGTCAGTTTCAGTAGTAATAAGTCATCTTCGAACAATTTATACATTGTTATATTTACATGAGTTGTTAAGATATCTTTCGAATGCATTGAGACCGTGTCGCCACATTTACCGATTTATCTGCAGATCTACCAATTTGTAAAAAGATTCTAACCATTACATTTTATGACGTAAATTTTATTGGGCCCTTGGTTGCTTCCTTAAGAAAACCTCTTTAAGATTCTAAATTCCAATCCAATACCATAGAGATATTAAAATAGAGGAGGTAAGTTCTCGCGAGAAGTGTGGCGCTTATAGAAAGAGAAAGAAATAATATGAGTCATTCTGTCTCCCTTACTCGGCGCACGCCCACAACACTCTCGCGCGGGTACGCACTCTAACTTAGTGTTGTGGGCGTGGTGTACAGAATGACTCATATTATTTCTTTCGCTTTTTACCAACTATACGCTTTCACTTACAGCAGGCTATATACTTGCTCTCGTCTATTCTAATATCTCTATGTCTAATACAGTCAACATATTTACCTCGTATGTATAGTATTTTTCACGATCTAAGAAAATGACTTAGCTAACTATACCCATTCAAAATTCAACAAGATTCGAAAGTGATTAATTTATGGCTGTTTAATGACAAGGCATCGTGCAGGACCGCACTATACCTGATTGTATATTTAGGTGTAAAATTTTATTGTGATAAAACAGTTGAATTTTAATATTTTATGTACTGAATAATACATAATATAGGTATTACACAAATATATTATTTTCCTCGCGTACATTTGTTACAATTTTGGTTATTAAGTAATATCTAGTTCAATTTCGTTATCGTTACTATCTTGAAAATCAATAATAAGTTTTTTTACAGGTTCTAAACTATTTATATTTATGTACATACATCTGTATGAGTTTTCAATTTTTTTGACGTGTTGAATACAGTTTCTCCAGTTTTCAACGGTTACATTTTTGACTTCTGTCTTTATCAACTCAATTACACTACTGTTTAAAATGGGTGTATTATTGTGAGCACGTATATTAGACTTTATTTTATGCCATATCAACTCGATCGCATTAAAGACACAATAATATGGTGGAAGCTGAATTATTTCGTGTCCAGCTTCCTTTGCAATTTTATCACAAACATAGTCCTTTGAAAAATTGTAACTTTTTAAAACTTCTAACAATTGTTTAACTGTATAACTTTCATGGAAATATATGTCACGTTCGCACAAAAAAGCTTGTATTTCTCTTTTTCTACTGGTGGAACTTGGTACCTTATTCTTTTGGCAACTATGATAGGATACATTATCCATCACAATACAGCTATTCGGTGGTATATTCAGCATTAATTTGTTTTGAAGCCAATCTTAAAAAACTTCAGCGGTTGTATCACAATGATAATAATCCAAGCTGGAATCTGAAATATTCTTGGCTGCTAGAAATAGACATTCTGGTGTCCTTCTTTGACCTTTATTTGATGGAGCTTTGGTGTGGCATTTTTTGGACTTATCAATCCATCCTTTACTGGGTGTGTTGCTCGATTTTCCGATCTAGCTGTATTTATTTTTTCAAGATATTCCATTCTGAGTTGTTATAAGCGCCGTGATTCCATTATAACTTGCCTTTTGTCTATTTTTTTGAACAAAAACCCCAAACGACCTAAAATACGCCATAAAGTTGTAGTGAGACATTTTATGTCACAACTATCCTCGGACAGCCTTCATGAAAGTGAAAATAACGTAGGAACTTTTTGTTCTGCATACATTTCATAAATTTTACGGCGGATTAAGTCCTCTTGACAGAAACGAATACATCTCGAAACATCTTTGTCTTTTCGTGTTTTTTTAGGCGCTATCGAATTACTTACAATTTTCGAAACTGTACTTTCAGGGATGCTTGTTAAAGCTGATGGCTCCATCAATGAAAAGTACTATTCGTGGCCTCGCTCCACTAACTTTAAATAAACACTTTTAACTATCACTTTTGCCTCAACGGTAAACAGTTGCGGCTTCTGATGGAAAGGGCTTCGGACTTTTTAAGACACTATTGAACTTTATAATACACACTATTTCAGTATAATACTGCAAATTAAATGAAGAATATTCTTTATATTTATAAACACGAAGTAGCCACTAAAATATTGGATTGAAAGGGAGGGTATATATCAATTACGACCCTGTTACGGCCAGGTACGTACGAAGATCCTAACGGTCGTTTAATGTTTTTATTGCGTCAATTTGCCAAATCACTTTCTTAGATCTTGAAAAACACTGTACCTAACATAGAAAGGATTGACAAAGGTGTTTATAGAAATATTAGTTTTGAAGGATGAAAACGGGGAAATGAAAATATTTTTTTATTAAAATTAACTCTATTGATTTTATGTTTTCCTAAGTGTTCAAACTATCAATTTATTGAAACAATCCGGGCATTTACACTTAAAACCGACATCCTGACTTGGCAACACTGCATTCATTGTTAATAACAATCTGGAAAATCATTATAAAATAACAATGTTTGTTTTGTTATTCATCACTTAATATCAATATAAATGATATTGTACAGATGAGATATAATATTATCTGAACGATCTAAACATGGCAAGTGTTGTATTATACGCGGTTTTAGCTTTAGCAGCAATAGTTTATTATTTTTATAGCAAACTGGTTAAAAAACGCGGTTATTTTAAAGAACAAGGTATTCCACAACTCGAAACTGAGTTTTTCTTTGGTAATGCCAGAGAAATAATTAAAAAAAAAATATATCAGGGGCAGTTTTATCAAGATGTTCACAATAAATTCAAGAAAATGGGGTTTAAGCACGGCGGTAAGTTTTTTTTTAATCTTTGTCATATTGCACATATCACAATCTTCTCGCTCAAAGAACCGACAAAGGTGGAAACTTTTCTAGTTACATCAAGTACTGTAATATTTGGAATCGATATCGCAGCCCACAAAAAAAAAGTGAAAGTTCATTACCACGAACCAAAATACATGGATCTAGTGTACCAGGTGTACAAGTATAAAATGCGGATTTCAGACAACAGATGGTGCACCAATCCAGTTTGTGCTATAAAAATTTGACACTGCGCCTTTTTGTTCTGTCATCAACAAGTGTCAGACGCGCACGAGTGATAAATTGGAAAAGTGTGTGCATAGTGTTGTGTTCAATATGTCGAAATTTATACCGAACAAAGAGCATTCGCGGACAGCATTAATTTTTTGTTTTTTATTTGAAGAAAACTGCTGTTGAATCATACCGATTACTTCGAGAAGCTTATGGCGTTTGAAAAGTGGTGACTTCGATGTTGCGGGCTAAGGAACGTGGAAAACCGCCAAAAAAATACGAAGATGTGGAATTGCAAGCTTTGTTGGACGAAGATGATTCGCAAACACAAAAACAACTCGCCGAGCAATTGGGCGTTAGTCAACAAGCTGTTTCCAATCGGCTACGAGAGATGGGAAAGATTCAGAAGACCGATAGATGGGTACCACATGAGTTAAACGACAGGCAAATGGAAAAGCGCAAAAACACGTGTGACATTTTGCTCGCTTGGTACAAAAGGAAGTCGTTTTTGCATCGTATAGTTACAGGGGATGAAAAGTGGATTTATTTTTATTTTGAGACTTTTTGGCAGAAAGACGATGCTCTGTGTTTGGTGGGACTAGAAGGGCGTGGTCTATTATAAGCTGTTAAAATCTGGGGAAACGGTTCCTTCCGATTACCTCTTGTTTGCATCGATGGATCACGCACTTGCTGAGCAGCGCTTTGGTTCGTACGAAGATGTGAAAAAATGGCTCGATGAATGGTTCGCAGCAAAAGGGGAAGATTTTTACTAGCGTGGTATTCACGAATTGCCTGAAAGATGCTTTGAATAAAGCACTTTTTATCATTCTTCCGAATTTAACATGTTTTTTTAGAAAAAAAATCCGCATTTCATACTTGTACCCCTGGTATTTTGCAATGCTGAATTCGAATTCGTAGTTAAAAAAAAAGATTAATCGTGTAATTTTTTTTGTTGACCAAAAACATCCCTTGAATGGGCTAAAACTATAATAACATTGTAATGACTCTTAATGAAATGTGAAAAATGGTACATATTTTATAGTCTAGAGAAGAGAATATACGTTCAAACCACAGCAAGCTATTTCTATTAATTAAACCAAAATCCAGCCTTATAGGGGATAAAAAGTACCTCTAAAACTCAAATAACGCGCGTGAGTTTAAATAACATATACAAAGGAAAGGACAAGTTCTTGTAGCTCTTA
This sequence comes from Pachyrhynchus sulphureomaculatus, assembly GCA_019049505.1. Lineage (NCBI taxonomy): Eukaryota > Metazoa > Arthropoda > Insecta > Coleoptera > Curculionidae > Pachyrhynchus > Pachyrhynchus sulphureomaculatus. Next base: position 81,417,640 of record CM032451.1, on the reverse strand, counting down.
GGACAAAATATCTAAATCTGGTATGACAACCAGATATTACTCTTAAAGGGTTGAGACTCACCCCTATGGGATGTAAAAACCACCCCCACCTACTGAGAAATCTCATAAGTTTCAATAACGACGAAAAAGTTCAGGCTTTTGTAGTTTTAGGCAGGGTAAACAAATATGGAGTAAAGTCGCTTGAACTACCGATACACGACTATAAACTACCCTTAGAGAGTGAGAAAAAAAACAGACTTTCGTAGTCTCAGGCAGGATGGACAAATACAGCCTGTATTTTTTTCCTCAAATGCCAGAACTTCTAAAATTTATGAATCCCAGAGGATAGTTCCCCCCTCCTTAGGATGATTTTCGACCTTATTAGGAAGATGATCTAGTTTGGCACAAATGGGATAAAAGTAATTGATCTTTTCCAAATTTCAATAACATCCATGTGCATCATTAGAGCGTAGGGATAGTTTCTACCACACTTGAAGGGCAGTGTGCACTCTGCCTAAAACTACAAAAACTTTTTTCGTCGTTATTGAAAGTTATGAGATACCTCCGTAGGTGGGGGGTGGTTTTTATACCCAATAAGGGTAAGTCTCAACTCCTTAAGAATAATGTCTGATTGTCACACCAGATTCAGATATTTTGTCCTAAGAGCTATAAGAATTTGTCCTTTGAACATGTTATTTAAACTCACGTGTGTTATTTGAGTTTTAGAGGTACTTTTCACCCTCTATAAGAGTGCATTTTGGTTTAATTAAGAGACATAGCTTGCTGTGATTTGAATGCGTATTCTCTTCTCTAGATTATAAAATATCTACCATCTTTCACACATCTTTTTTTTAACTATAGTTTTGAATTCAGAGTTGAAAAATATATTAGATCCATGTATTTTGGTTCATGGTAATAAACTTTAATTTTTTTTGTGGGGCTGTATAATTATTAAGGACATATTTTTAAATTTCTTTATAGGTATTTACATTATCGCTAGTCCTGTATGGGTACTCGTAGAACCAAAGTTGATTAAAACAATTCTTGTCAAAGATTTTTCTTATTTCGCTGCTCATATTCCACCTCAGCCGTTAACCTCAATATCCTTTAAGAATCTTTTCCTACAGCATGGAGATGAATGGAAGAATATGAGAAAAAAACTGACACCAACTTTTACAACAGGTAAGAAAAAGTAAAAATACCTGTTTATATAAAAGTTAAATGATTTTCATAACACCCTGTATAGACATGTATGTGTGTCTGTGTGTATATATATATATATATATATATATATATATATATATATATATATATATATATATATATATATATATGAAGGGTCCAGGGGAAAAACACCTTAAGTCCACAAAATCTAATTTCGAGAAAATTGAAATTTAGCGTTCCAAGTCTCTAAAATGCCAGTAAACTGCCGAATTAAGTTTAAAAAATTAATAGATATGGTTCATAAAAGTGTTTTCTGTGTAATTATTCAAAAAATTTCATGAAAATATATAAACAGGGTCCACAGAGGCATTTTTTGTAAAAAACAGCTGGACTTACGTTGTTTTTTCCCTGTAAGTTGGGTACCTATAAAAAAAACTAATAAATTAATGTTTATCACAATTTTTCTTTATTAAAAAACAGAAACTTTACTGGATTACATAAATAATCTAAAAGCTAATTATTTTTTGTATCAACAAAAATAATGTTATTTATTATTTATAACTTTGTTTTATAAGTTTTATTTGTTTTAAAAAAGGCAAGCAAATAAAGTTGCTTATTTATTTAAAAAGTTGAAAAAAAATTATTTATTATTGTAAAAGTTAAAAAAAAATCGCTCATTGATCAATGTCAATAGGAGGATCATCGATATAATCGTCAGCGTCATCATTATCTTCATGATCATCATGTGGCAACCCCATATAAAATTTTTTTGATTGCGGCCGTTCTACAAATTTGGATAGGTGGAGTAAGTCCCTATATTTGGCCTTCTTAATGGGTACTTTTTCAGTGTATAAGCTCTTCAGTTCAATATTTTTTTCGGATTCAGAATTAGTACTATTCTCTTTCTTTCCCTTCGAATTTCGAACGGCTTTTCTTTTCTTTACAATGGGCTTATTCTCATAAGGGCCGAAATAGGTGGACTTGTAAAATATCGCATCTTGGTTTTTGTCTTTTAAAACTTGCATCATGCGAATTGGTCTTGTCTGAAATGGACACTTTGGTTTATATAAAGGTGACAAATAATCAGTCCAATTTTGAAAAACAAAATCTTTTCCACAGTCTATAACTTCAAAAGCTGTTGGTTTATCTCGAGATGTACATAAAACCTCTCTCCAGTCGTCTGGGTGCTCAACGTATGATTTTTGGTTAACTAGCCCCATATTTTTATCGCACTCGAAGTAAGAATGCCCTCTAATCGGAATCAAACCTTTCCTTTTTTGTTACTAAAAAGTGAATCATTCTAAACACTGTGTAGTTCTGATTTTGGCCGGCACAGGAGTCACAAAAGATTATTAGTTCTTTGACATCCAAAGGCAAAATTTTGTAAACAAAATGGTATAGCATTGAACATACATCGTCTGCACCTTTTTTAGCCACAGACTCGTCGTACGTATAGAATATAGATCTTGAATTTGACAATATGTGAATGTTGAAGCTGATAAAGTTCAGCTGGCGCCTGTAATATACGTCATTAGTTGTTATATTAGGGCAAGGTAAATTTTTCTGAAAATCCATTGCAATAGCTTGGATAGCTGAATTCTTTACTGATTTTTTGCGATAATGTCGTTTCAAGGAATAGAAACGATCAGCTTTGGTTAAATGAAGCTTATATTCTTGTTCTTTTTGTGCAGTTTGTGCAGTTAATGACTCGGTCAATCTTAAATCTTCATCACCAGACTTAATTTTTTCTTTCAATACTTTAATTTCACTTTTCAGGACATCACAAGTACTACAAGTGTCTTTCCTTGGATATCCAAAGGAAATATTAAAATTGTTTTCGAAAATCTGTCTAAATGTTTCGTACGAAACTTTGTTTTGAGGAAATTTTTGATCGTACATACACCAGACTTTTTTAATATTCAAGTCATCTGGTAGATATAGCTTTTTAGTGTCTTTCAATGAGTAATGAGATTTTCTTCCCCTCAAATTTTTAATGAAATCATTGACTTGATTTTTGGTACCTTCTAAAAGTTTATGGGGACGGTTATTGTGTTTACCACGTTTATCTTTGGGCGACTGGCCAGTACAAATCAAACTTTTTTTAATAGTTTTAATTCTTTCTTCTGTAACCCCATGTAACGAAATAAATGCTTTTTGGCAAACTTGTATATCTTGGGTATTATTGTTTTCCCCTTGTACTAATCTGACACGATAATTAAAAGATGCTGCCTTAGCCATGGCAATATCTTTTTGTCTGGGACGCCTTCGGATTACAAGAAGAGTTGTCATTAGACCGCATAAATATGAGTTTTGATCATTATAGCTTTCTAATTCATTAAATTCACGAATAATTCTCATACGTTCGGCATTAGATATAATATCAAAACAGCGAAATCTTTTACATTCACAGTTAGGGCCAGTTTCGTGAGATGCTACTCTAAGTTTTTTCATAACGTCTGTTATCCTACCTGTTTTTTTTTTCGTTTTTTTGTAGGTCCATGATTTGATTTTAGCTCTTTGTCAGATGAACTATCACAATCACTTATCATAATTTCTAATAATAAAAATGTTTATTTCAAAAGAAAACTGACTGTAAACACACTAAAACCTTTGCATAAAGAACTTTACTAAAATAAATCAATCAAAACACTGACTGACTGAAGTGACAGAAAGTGTCTGACGCAATACTTTAAAGAATGTCATAAGGCGCCCGCCTTCAATAGATAGCAGCACTAACTCGATTTTGAAATAAAATGGACTTAAGTTGTTTTTCCCCTGGACCCTTCATTTATATGGACTAGGTTTGATATCCATCAGTGTTGAATAAACTAGCTGAAAGCTATGGTATTTCTTCAATAGCTAGCAGCACTAACTCGATTTTGAAATAAAATGGACTTAAGTTGTTTTTCCCCTGGACCCTTCATATATGTATATAAGTAAGAGAGTGGTGACTAGCTAGTGAGAAATAAAGTTCACTGTCCTAGTGGGGATGTAGTCTGTTTCTTAACCTTCAAATCTAGTGTTCAACATGTGATCACATTGTGGAAATTGTATTTCATCAAAATTGAAGCTTTTCACAATTTTTCCAATGTTAATTTCCTAATAGTAATGTTAAAAAAATTGTTTAAGAAATTGCTACTTATGATTATACCTCGTTAAAGAAATAAAATTTAATTTCGAAAGCTTGGTTAATAAACTAGACTATATCCCCACTAGTACACTGAACTTGAAAAGTCTACAGAAAGCTGGTGTGAGTTCCCTCGCACAGTTTTTGAGAACTATGGCAGGTATTCCGTCAGCGCCAGAAGCTTTTTTGGTGTCTAGCTTCATTAAAATACGTTTCATGATACGCTGTCTGGAGACAATATTGGGCATCCTTAACTGCACTATGGGAATAGTAGGTGGTGTTTTTCCTTGAAAATCGACAGTAGAATGTGAAGCAAAGAGTTCAGCCAACAAGTTCGCTTTCTCAACAGGTGTCGTTGCAACAGAATTATCTGGCCGTGTGAGTGGTGGTATGGTGGATTTGGTGAAATTTTGACTAACTACCTTAGCGACTGCCCAAAAGGACCTGGAATTGTTGGGACCAGCGAGAAGTTTGTTTCTAATTCGTTGATTGTGTGCTTCCTTTGTTTCGTCGATAATTTCTTTGCTTCTGTTCGTAGCACGAACAAAGGTGTTACGGTTTAAGGTGTTAGGATTTTCACGCCATTGTCGGTAGGCAAGATGTTTAGAAGCAACAGCTTCTTTGCATTTTCGGTCAAACCAAGGCTTGCCGTTGGAAGGGCATTTCTTTGAAAAAGGGATGTAAGCCTCCATACCGGCCAAAATAACATCGGAAACCTCCCTGGCGCAGTCAGATGGGTCGTCGGATCGAAAACAAACGTGTAACCAAGGGAAAGTTCGAAGATCTTCCCATTTAGCAGATTTGTAGTGCCAAATCTTGAGCGGGTTAGGCGCCTCTCTGCCACTGACTGATAGGGTAATTGATGTCGAAAATAATTTATGGTTAGAAGAACCTAACGGCGGATTTACGCTGACCCTGTAAATCTCCAGATTGGTGATTAAAAACAGATCAAGAAGACTGGCGAACTCCCCGTCTCGATCAGAGTGTTGGTTCGTGAATACGCTGAATTAAGCCACAACTGATCGAAAATGATTCGGCTTCACGACCTTGCTCGTCGGTAGTATTTGAATATTTAAGCCAGTTGACGTTGTGTCACCCAGGATGGCAATTTCGGCTTTTTCAGCAATTTCGGCGGTTTTGTGATTTGTACGCTGTGCCTATATTTTGTTTTCTTAGGACTCTTCCAATCCTATCTGTAACACCTTTCACATACGGTAATAAGACTCTACTTTGGTTGAGATCCCGTTTTTCTGCCCTTGTCTGTAGATGGCCCTGCCTTTCTAATGCTTTCCGTATGGACTGATCTTTATATCCGTTTTTGAGAACTATGGCAGGTATTCCGTCAGCGCCAGAAGCTTTTTTGGTGTCTAGCTTCATTAAAATACGTTTCATGATACGCTGTCTGGAGACAATATTGGGCATCCTTAACTGCACTATGGGAATAGTAGGTGGTGTTTTTCCTTGAAAATCGACAGTAGAATGTGAAGCAAAGAGTTCAGCCAACAAGTTCGCTTTCTCAACAGGTGTCGTTGCAACAGAATTATCTGGCCGTGTGAGTGGTGGTATGGTGGATTTGGTGAAATTTTGACTAACTGCCTTAGCGACTGCCCAAAAGGACCTGGAATTGTTGGGACAAGCGAGAAGTTTGTTTCTAATTCGTTGATTGTGTGCTTCCTTTGTTTCGTCGATAATTTCTTTGCTTCTGTTCCTAGCACGAACAAAGGTGTTACGGTTTAAGGTGTTAGGATTTTCACGCCATTGTCGGTAGGCAAGATGTTTAGAAGCAACAGCTTCTTTGCATTTTCGGTCAAACCAAGGCTTGCCGTTGGAAGGGCATTTCTTTGAAAAAGGGATGTAAGCCTCCATACCGGCCAAAATAACATCGGAAACCTCCCTGGCGCAGTCAGATGGGTCGTCGGATCGAAAACAAACGTCTAACCAAGGGAAAGTTCGAAGATCTTCCCATTTAGCAGATTTGTAGTGCCAAATCTTAAGCGGGTTAGGCGCCTCTCTGCCACTGACTGATAGGGTAATTGATGTCGAAAATAATTTATGGTTAGAAGAACCTAACGGCGGATTTACGCTGACCCTGTAAATCTCCAGATTGGTGATTAAAAACAGATCAAGAAGACTGGCGAACTCCCCGTCTCGATCAGAGTGTTGGTTCGTGAATACGCTGAATTAAGCCACAACTGATCGAAAATGATTCGGCTTCACGACCTTGCTCGTCGGTAGTATTTGAATATTTAAGCCAGTTGACGTTGTGTCACCCAGGATGGCAATTTCGGCTTTTTCAGCAATTTCGGCGGTTTTGTGATTTGTACGCTGTGCCTATATTTTGTTTTCTTAGGACTCTTCCAATCCTATCTGTAACACCTTTCACATACGGTAATAAGACTCTACTTTGGTTGAGATCCCGTTTTTTCTGCCCTTGTCTGTAGATGGCCCTGCCTTTCTAATGCTTTCCGTATGGACTGATTTTTATATCCGTTTTGCTTAAGGGCCCTAGTGATTTGTGTGATTTCTTGCTGTCTCGTGTTTGGTTCGGTGAGTCGGTATGATCTTGATACGGGGGTGCTGGCTACTGACTGGATTTGGGATGGATGGTGTGAACCAGCGTTTAAATATCTGTTGATGGGCTTCCAGTAAACTGAGTGAATGAAGGTAACCGTTGTTTTTCCGAGTTATGAGCACATCAAGGAAAGAGAGGCTATTTTGTTCTTCTACTTCCAGGATGAACTGTATTCGGTGGTGGATTCTATTTAAATAGGTTAGGAAGTTGTCTAATTCATTTCGTTCATGAGGCCAAATTATAAAGATATTGTCAACATATTGTTTCCAGAGTTTGGGTTTGAGTGGTGAGTTTTTAAGAGCCTCTGTTTTGAAATACATCATATAGAGATTGGCTAGTACCGGTGAAAGGGAAGATCCCATGGGCGCTCCATCTGTTTGTTTGTATATCTGACTATTGAAGACAAAATAGGTATTTTTTAGACAGTGTTCCGATAGTTCTACAACATGAGCTGGAAAATCCTCGTTCATTGCTATTTTGTCTAGTGCTACATTCACTAGAATACCGGGATAAGTGAAACAACATCTAAACTTGCCAGAATGTCATTTTTATTCAGTTAAATGTCTCTAATTATGTTCGTGAAGTGTTCGGAGTTCTTTATGTATGAATCAGCACTTTCAACGGTTGGTTGCATGATCTTTGACAGATATTCTTTTAACTTTTGTGTAGGTGAAGCCACCGCGCTA
>CM032451.1:81345112-81405112 GCA_019049505.1 Pachyrhynchus sulphureomaculatus | reverse complement strand
TTTATTCTTCAACATAGTTTCCTTCAAGAGCGATACACTTATTCCAGCGATCTTTCAACATTTCATTATCTTTCATATAGCAAGATTTGTCGATCTCTCTAAAATAAGCCTTAGCCTCTTTCCCTGGAGCCACCTTTTCAAATTTAGAAAGAGGTAATAATCGCTGGGAGTCAGATCTGGTAAGTACGGCGGATGAGTAAGCAAGTCATAGCCAAACTGGTCTAATTGGAGCTTCAATTTTATGGAGTTGTGAGCTAGTGCATTATCTTGATGAAACAACACTTTCTTCACTAAATACGGCCTTTTTTCTCAATATCCCCATTTAAACGGTCCAGTAAACCAACGTAATCTCTGGTGATTATTCGCCCCTTCTCAAGATCAGTATTATTCCATGTGCATGCCAAAAAGTACTTGCCAAAACCTGTCCAGCTCATGTTTGTGTTTTTGGACGCTTCAGTCGGCTTTCACGCAGTTCCAGCCACTCTGCGGACAGCCTGTTGGACTCAGGCGTGTAGTGGTGGGTCCAGGTTTCATCCATTGTTACAAGTCGACGCAAAACGTTCTTTGAATTACGCCAAAACAGTATCAAATAGCGTTCTGAATCTTCGACACGTTGCTGTTTTGATCAATCGTTAGAGTGCGCAGCTTTTCACATGCAAATATTTATGCAAAAGATGCCTCAAGCGCTCTGTTAATCTCTGTCACTTTCACTTTGCGGTCATTCAGATCAATATGGTAGATTTTTTTGTGCTTTTTTGGAGTGACTGCCTCATTTGGACTTCCGGAACGTGGTGCATTATCGGTGCTTGTACGAACACTTTTAAGTTCACTAAACCACCGACATATAGTTGCCTTCGACAGAGCAGATGTGCCATAGCACTTCTCAAGCTATTGTTGGGTTCTGGCTGTATTTTTTCCCATCAAAAAGTAAAAAAAACGAAATTATTTTTATTCCATCGCTTCGCAAAAATCAAAAGTAGCGTCACTCAAACTGTTGTAACTCGCAAGACAAAATGTCTTGAAAATTTTATACGAATCTTCTAAGAGTTGACACTAGCTGAAAACTATACGTACTTTTTCGTTTATGCTGTCATTTTTCGAAAAATCTGGGGACTTTTCACCACCATGTAAGTACAGTTTAAGTTAAGCAAAATATTTACTACGAGTCTTGATAACTATTTAGTCTAGATCACGTCTCATTGTCAGAAACAAATGCGGTTGCAATTAATAGTAATTTGACATTTAGTAAATATGTTAAAGTCCGTTTGTTTGGAGTTGATAGCACACAACATGGGTTATAAACCTTAAAATGTCATAAACCATGAGCATCCGAAATTTCTCTTCCAATTATTTACATTTTTAGTTTTAATCACCTTTATTTTCTATCTTTACACAACAGTGCGACCTTTTTGTAAAAAATATTTTATTACATGCCGTCTAAACTTTACAATAAACTATATAAATCGACACATTTCAAAGTTTATTTCAATGAGTAAATGATAAAACTAAAAATCTTATTTGTATGATAAAGGCCTAAACGAGTACAATTAACAATCCTTAAGAACTAGAAATCTACAATGTTATAAAGCTTGATTATAATAGGTGCAATAAAATTATTTGGGATTTTAGCAGTTACTGGAATATAATTAACCAAAGTGCTTATCAGTAGGTAGGTGCATAAGTACCTAAGTATACAATAAAAATATTTTGTGTAAGTATAAAATTAAAGCAAAAACCTATAATACACTTAGTTCAAATCAGAACAGCGATGTCTTCAACTTTCAGTTTTGCCCCGGTCAAACTTCGCGGAGTCTATAAATCTGCATTTTCCCTACGAGAAAAAACAATAATACTTAACGTCTATGATGCCCTAGTGCATCAACAGCCAGCAAGTTAAGTCCGTGAAATTGTGGAAACCTGTGCCAACATGACGAGAGTAGGATCAGCAACTATTTATAGATTTCTAAAGGAAAGAAAACGCGATCCTTGCAACGAACCTGAAAATCACAAAGGAAAGGAGCCCTTAGAGGTCGATGAAGACTTTAAAAACGCAATAAGAAGAAAAGCACACCATTTTTTTTTATTAAGAAAGAAATACCTACACTACATAAAGTTTTGCAAGAAATCGGAGAAGACCAGGACTTACCAGATTTAAAAGAATGGAAATAATGGAAAATCCTACATAACCTGAATTTTCGTTGGGAGAAACACAATAGAAAATCTATTCTTATCGATAAAACAGAAATAATTTGTTGGAACAGAGAATATCTACGAGCAATTAGAAAATTTCGAGCCGAAGAAAGAAATATTTTTTATTTAGATGAGACTTGGGTTAATGAGGGACACACAGTGAAAAAATTCTGGATTGACAAAAACATTAAGAGTGCCAAACAAGCTTTTAACGAAGGTTGGTCAGCTGGATTACAAACCCCTTCAGAAAAAGGTCGCAGGCTAATTATAGCACGTATTGCTAGTGAAAACGGATTTCTCGACGGTGGCTTGTTGGAATTCGAATCAAAGTCAAACCATGAGGAGTTGACGGCCGATGTTTTTGAGGAGTACTTCCAACAAATGATTGAATGTATACCAACAGAATCAGTTATAGTATTAGACAATGCCCCATACCATTCTCGATTATTGGAACGACTCCCGACAAATTCATGGAAAAAAGCGGATATTGTTCAGTGGATAAGAAACAAAAACCTCAAACATAAAGATGTTATGTTAAAAGCGGAACTTCTCAAAATTGCGAAACAAAATAAGGCACAGTTCAAGAAATACGCAGTCGATGAGATGGTAAAGGAACGGAATATCACAGTGCTTAGATTACCTCCATATTATTGCGAGTTGAATCCCATTGAGCTAATTTGGGCACAAATGAAAGGTTTCGTTGCAAGGGAAAACACCACGTTCAAACTTCAAGACGTAAGGCAATTATTACTCGCCGGAATAGAGAAAGAGTTATAGAAGAAGAAAATAAAATTTGGAAACTTGACGAATATATCGAAGAAACTGTGGAAATAGAACCCTTAATTATCAATTTGAGAGAAGTCGAGTCTTCAGATTATGAAGATGATTGTTTTTGACTGTAATTAAAGTACTTATATAACGTGAATTGTGAATTTGTATATATATATATATATATATATATATATATATATATATATATATATATATATATATATAGATTAAAAGAATCTATAATCTAATATAATAAATCTTATATTTCTATAATCTTATTTCTAAAATAATTTTATTTATTAAACCCTAAAAGCAGGTTACACTCGACAGCCTAAAATAGCTACCTAAAATAAGGTAAACCCTTGAAAATAATTCAAAACAGGTAGCAAAATCCAGTAAAATGCATAAGAAATCTCTGTTTTTTTCAGCGCACCCCATCATGCATTTGCATCTACAGTGAGAGAATTCTGCTATCAACCCCAAACAAATACACTTTAGATACACAAAGATGTCCCAATTTTATTGTGTTATTCACCGTGAATTTTTGAGGAAGAAATGGCCGACAAAAATTATTAATTTATTAAAACGGAATATTGATCGGTGATAAAATTCCATTTTTTGAAAAAACTGTCCGCTAAAGAAGTTTACGAGGACATGCTTAATGTGGTGAAGGAACAATGTCCCACGTACACCCCTATCCAGAAATGGACTGCAAATTTTAAGAAAGGAAGAACTAACATCACTGATGAACACCGTGCTGGAAGGCGCATTTTTGTTCCTTCCCGAAAGAATGTTAACTCGGTGCATGAAATAATTTTGGAGAATCGAAGAGTTGGGCTGAATCCTGGAGCAAATACTCTGAACATCTCAAATGAATGTATTTTTTACATTGTCCATTCCAATTTGAGGATGAGAAAGTTATCAGCTAAATGGATCTCTAAATGTCAACGTCGATCAAACACGCCAGATAGTCAGAATATCCAAATTGGTTTGTAGCCGTTTTTAAGAGGATTCGTCTAACTTTTTGGATCGTATAGCAACTATGGATGAAACATGTGTCCCTTGTTATAGTCGAGAGACAAAAGAACAGTTTAAGTAATGAACACCTGCTAGCTCATCTCGTTCTAAAAAGTTCAAATCACCAGGAAAGTTCTTGCTCCGTTTTGTGGGACAAAGATGAGATACTTCTTACAGATTACTTGGAACATGACAAAACAATGACTGGAGAATATTATTCTTCATTATTAACTAAACTTCGTCAGAAAAGTATGGAAAAACGCTGTTCGTTCAGGTTAGCTTTGCAAAAAAAATAAACGAATTAATGCTACACGGGCTCGGAATACGGTAATTTTTTTTCATAAGACAGGGTTAGAAGTCTGTAGTGTTTTGTATTTGTCCTTATTGCACTCACTGGCGTTTCTGATGGATTATTGATTTGGCGGGAAACGACTTTCTGAATGACACACTCTGTCTGGGATAATGCGAAAGGAGATTTCGTTAACTACACAATTTCTGTTTTTGAAATTTGCTTATTCTTTATATGCCAGGCTACAAACTTAACAATACGTTCGGCATTGTTTTCGATATAACTCAACATCATCAATATCTTACAGCCAAGTTGTACGGGACACGATTGACTACAGGGAGAAAAATAAAATTGTGAAAAAGGACTTTATACATCTTATGATAGAGCTTAAAAACAAGGGAACTGTAACCGAAGGAGCCAATGTGAATGAAGATGTTTTCCGCAAAACAGCACATGAAGGTAAGAAAGAGCCCGACCTATTTATATTTTAATTATGAGTCCTATACATTTGCTACAGGGAAATTCCTAAAGTTCTATAGGAGCGGCGATTGCGGGGAAGAACACATCGCTGAAAATTGTCCTTATGGGAAACCCAGCCCTGGGTAATTCATTCCTAAGGAATGGGGGTCTGCATATAAAAAAATTCTTGAAGGAAACGTGCTAGAGGAATGGAGTGACCTGACATAACTGTCGTTCCGCAACGTTAACTTTTTTAGAAACAATTGCCACCTGAATTTTTGTAGCACTAAATTCTACGTAGTTACTGTCACCTCAAGATAGAACTTCCTCCAGATCTTTGGTAAGTTCAGGCTTTCTGCTGTCTGCGGACATTTGCAGGAGTAGCCGATATTCGAGCGTTCAAGATGAATAAGGAAAAAACCGTACTGTTGTCTGCACACCTGTAGATTGGATTTCTGGTCCTTTTGAGCAGATCAATAAATGAAAAAGAGAACAGGAGATAGTATGGAGTCTTGAGGCACATCGGCATTGATGTGAAGAAATCTGTCGACTGCCACTCGTAAAGAACGCTCTCTGAGAAAACACATGAGCCATAAACAAAAACTTTTCAGACATACCATAAGTGCGCAGGTTAGTCAACAATCCGTCATGCCAAACATAAATCAAATGCCTAGATATATCAAATGCTCGCTCGTTCGAGATTCTCCAAAATCTTCAGTCGCGTTGTTCCAAATAAACACATATTTGGAACAATACAACTGAGGAGCAGACTTTCTAAATGCATTTTGTCCATTTTTTGTAATTTTGGGAAACGAAGAAAAACTGCTATGCGTTTGGCAAGATATTAACCGAAAAGTTGATATACCTAAAATGTGAATAAAAAATAATTCAAGGATTAGACGTATATGCGAAAAATCTAGTATTGATAATATCCCAAAAAATTGAAAAAAAACTGATGGACAAACTGCATTTATATTGTCATCCTGGGACAAAATGCATTTTGATCGTCTACACAAAGCGGCATTACTGACTTTTGATAGTAACGATATAAAAAAAACTTGTAGCTTTATAAAAATAGTGTTTTATTTGTAAATACACAATAATGTTTATAAACTAAATCAACAATAATGGCATTTTACATGTCATAAAGGTCACCATCTTCATCATTATTGCAATCGCATAACATGTCAGGTTCGTCGATAACATCATCATCGTCAGATTCACCATGGTTAGCTTGATTGTCAATTTGCACACGATTGTCAGAGAGAATTGGCTGTAACCATGTTAGCTCAGGATCGTTGACCCAATTTGTCCCTGACAGTTCCACTAATAATTTCGAGAGACTCAGGAGTTTTTTTGGTTTAATTTTGTTTTGAAGTTCTACAGCAGGTAAGTGTAAAGTCGAAAGCTTCTTTCCACGTTTTAATAACGTTTGAAATTGTTTGGACGGATCGTCATTTCTATAAAACAACTCGGTCTTAAGCAAAATATCGGTGTTGTTTTGTGATCTTTTAATAATAATCCGTTTGGCCGCACTGATCCCTTCAATTTTTTTTAAAGAAGTTAACGCCATTTTTATATCGTAAACAACCCAGTCCCTACCAAGTTGTCTAACGTCTCCCTTCTTGGAGTAAATGTCATAATATTGTGTAGGTGTTTTTATTGAACTGTATGATCGCATAACTTTTTCTATTTGCCCGAAAACACGGTCTGCTGGCAAATATGAGTGTCCGCGTACCGGAAAGGTAAGTACCACGGATTTAATATTTTGTGGGGCATCTCCGTACAGCCATAGCATAAGCATATGCATCACGTGTGCATTTTTATTCTGCCCGGCACAACCATCTGCGAATAGTCGCAACTGTTTTATATCTGGTCCAAATTCTGCTTTATTAAGAAAATCACGTAGAGCAGAACTTGTCTCTGCAGATCCCCTTTTTGCTTGATGTTCCATCCAGGTGTAGAAAACTGGTTTTTTAATATCCACGTCGGTTACACAAAAACAATAAAAAGACAACTGCTGGGCATAAAATGCATCTTGAATTGGCACTTTCGGTAAGACTTGAACCTGTTGAAGGTCAAAACAATACGAAGCACTCTGTGCCGGCTTTTCATTCATTAGGTTGAAAAATTGTTTGGCTCGTAATTTATGTACACGTAGAGAAGTTTTTAGTTTGTCTATTTCAGTTTTGTCTTTGCAAATGCTAATAGAAGTTTGGGTCCTAACACAAAAGCCACATACGTCGGTGGCAGGGCTTCCAAATGCAATATTAAAATGATTATTAAAGATTCTACTAAAATACTTGTAATTTACTTTCAAATTTTCAACTGTACTCTGATTGTACAGATTCCATAAAGCAGAAATATTATTTTCAGATGATAGATAAATGCGCCGAGATTTAGCACGCCCGTAATGACTTTCGTGTCCTTTTAAACTGGCTATAAATTTTTTCACAGCTTCAAATTTATTAACATTCCTAAAAGACCGTTGGTCCCCTCCACGCTTCTCAACAATACCACTTCCAGATTGCATTTTTCGAGCAATAGTATTTACGCGTCTCTGACTGACACTAAATATTGATAAGAATAACTTCTGGCAAATGTAAATTTTTTTCTCATTCTTCCAAACCTAAAATAAAGAATATTACCTAAAATAAAATCGGACCTTCCGCCAGTTAAGCGTTGCTTAAACCACTACACTATACATTATGATGACAATAAAATTCTTTTTAAATTAAAATTTAAACCATAAATTTTAATGGATTTCTAGGTTAAATTTTTTTTCACTCTTCGATAGAAGTTAGCTAAGGGGGGGATTTTAAAAATAAGCTAAATAAAATTATTTAAAACTAAAATTTACATGATATCTTATAGAGAAATTGTGGGATTTTCCTCCTACTTTTCGGTTACGACTTCTATCTGGTTTTCCAACATTCATAAAATGCCCCAATTTATTGTCCTGTACATTTTTCTTTGTTGTCTTATAAAACGTATTTCTGATTGTCCTTATATCGTCTTGGGATATTCATGGCAAAAGAAATCCTTTCGTTTAGGGTGAGTACAGGAAAAATCAACAAAATGTTCCAAATTAGGATAATGATCTGAATGCCTTTAAAAGAGAATAATATTAAAACATTAACGACAACATAAGAACTTGAGAACCTTAGTGTACCGATTAGGTAAACAATAATAGCATAATGTAAACCTAACCTAAAAATCATTAAGGCTTACCTTACGTTGCTTTTACACTCTTTAGACGTGAGATTTATTTTTCTTTTTCTACTACCACGGTCCGTATCACCAACTACGTGATCCCCTGTCACAGTCACATCCATTATTTGAGATTGTTTCGTAGAAAAACGGAAAAATAAACGCACATAAAACAAACACTGCAGACAGCAACAAGTGCAATGACAAACAAATCGAAATTAGTCCACGGCGCAAGGACAAACTTCCGTTAGTTCGTCTAGCGCCAATGGACATACAGCATATAGAAAGTCCGAGGTATTTTTAACATTTAATTTGTATGGGAGAAAATGCATTTAGAACGTCGTTTGGGGCATAATATTGTTGCTCTATGTATGTAGTTTGCGTTGGCATCTTTGGTTGAAAATGTGAAAAAATGGACAAAATGCATATAGAAAGTCTGCTCCTCAACTGAAGATTTTGGAGAATCTAGTCTTCTACATCCGCAACGTAGTTTGAAGTACTTTTAGTAAGCCTTTCATGGGTAATTTTGCTTCTTTCCAATCACATGGTTTGAAAATAATCGATTTAGACAACTATTTGATTTATTTACGTGTGTTATTATTTACTCAAAATACCCTTATTGATTTAATTCTCTACTTACATGTTTTCTTTTAATGTTACTGTCATTTAACCAAAGCCTTCTTAACCAACCAAATATCAAATGTATTAAGGGGGTTCAACAGGGCAAGAAGGTTAAATAATTAACTGACACGGTCGTTACTTGATGGAAATTCATAGTCTATGAGAATAAAACAATAAATTTTTAGTAAAATTTTCATTTTTATTGATTTTTATACTTGACACGTATTTCGCTAAACCATTAGCTTTATCAAAAGTATGAGTATAGAATGAAATTAACCTTTTTAGATGGTTTTATAAGTAAATATTTACAAGTAGGTTATAACTAAAGGATAAAAATAAAACTTAATAATTATGCAAATTATCTATTCATTAAATAAATTCAACAATGGGAAATTTCCGGGATCCAGTTAGTCATTTAACAGTTAAATGACCAACTGGATCCTTTACTTACAACCTACCTGTAAATATTTACTTATAAAACCATCGAAAAATGTTTATTTCATTCCATACCCATACTTTTCATAAAGCTATTATTTTAGCGAAACACGTGACAGGTATAAAAATCAATAAAAGTGGAAATTTTTCTAAAAATTTAGTGTTTCATATTCAAAGAAGGTTAAAACAAACGGTTGTTTTCGGGAATTTTTGTTTTCGTGCGCTAAGGATGATGGCTTGAAAAGAGCATAAGTGAACTAAACTTGCGATTTTTTTTATTGCAAAATATTTATTTTATGCTGTGTTATCACAAGGCGGTTATTTTTCTGTTTTATTGGCCTCATAAACTTAGCTACGTATTAGCCACCAGAAATTAATAACTACGATTCTGTTTTTTGACATAATCTATAATATTATTTTTATTTTTTAGAGGAAGTGTCCGTAGAGGAAATAATAGGTCAATGTTTCTTATTCTTCCAAGCCGGTTTGGAAACATCAGCAACAACCATGTCGTTTGCACTTCTGGAATTGACACAATACCCAGAAATACAGAAGAAACTTACAGAAGAAGTACGTGAAGTACTGAAGAGGCACAACGGAATCATGACATACGATGCTCTTCACGAAATGAAATATGTTGAGCAAGTTATTCAAGGTGAGAAATAATCTTAATTAAATTTATAGTTGCCACCTGCTACTTTTACAGATTGATCTGTTCATCACCTGCTTATTTCAATATTTTAGAAACGCTCCGAAAGTATCCAGCTGTTCCTACGCTTCCAAGAGTTTGTACCAAAGACTACCAAATACCAGGGACAAGCAGTGTAATCAGAAAGGGTACGATGGTCAATATTTCTATTTTGGGGCTACATATGGATCCAGATAATTTCCCCGAACCTGAGAAGTTCATCCCGGAAAGGTTTAATGATGAGAATAAGCACAATATTAAGGAATTTACTTTCCTGCCCTTTGGAGAAGGACCACGGATGTGTTTAGGTGAGTTCGAATAAAATCTTTCGACATTAACCTGTTAAATACGACGAATATAACGAAAGTGACGTCTATATTTTTTTTATTATTTAACATGAATAAATTAATATGGGCATGCTAAGAGGGTAAGTCGTGCAGTCAACAATGGCGCCGCTACAAGGCTTCTATTCAGAGAGATAAATTTGCACCATGACTGAACCCAACCCTGAAATCGTGTTTGGAAAAATTCTAATGAGCAATCTTTCGCCCACTTCTTTACAGTGTTTTTAACCTCATTCGCGTCATTATTTTCGCAGACTGTTCTTCTAAACAGGTAGCACTATGTTGGCACTATGAAATAGTTATCAGCACTACACCAAACACTTCATTTGTACACTCGACGCGCGTCTCCCTAACCATCTTAGCATTATCAGAAGCGACGATTGAGGCAATCTCGCAAATAGTTTTCGCAAAGAATAATAGTGTGAATTATCATTCAGATATACTCGTATGTTGGTATGACTTGGCCTTCTGTAAAACGAACAAATGTGTCGTCATCACATCTGCACCAACCAAGTCATTCCCATTCGGCACGGGCTTATTTCAAAAGCCATGGTTTCTCATCTACCAAGTAAATATCTCTGATTTTTTTTCAGGTTTACGATTTGGTATAATGCAGTCCAAAGCTGGCCTGGCTACTTTAATGAAAGACTTCAACTTTACTCTCGACAAAAGAACTTCATATCCTCCTACGTATACACCTAGTCCAGGAATTGTCTCTTCAGTTGATGGTGGCGTCTGGGTAAAAGCATCAAAAGTTGAATAGAAGTTTATTATTGTTACATGGGTAAAATATTGAAAGATTATTCAAAATGTAAATTATTCGTAGCTATAAGATCCAGTTTTCGGATGGTATTGTTTCAATTCGATGATTTAAATAAAAAAAAGTTAATTACTAAAAAAATGTATTATTAAGGTGACACTCGTGACAATCTGAGCCAAAAATGTAGTCCAATAATAAATACAAGAAGTTTAAAATACTTAATGGCAGAGTATTTTATTATTGTCGGAGACTGTATTCGATACATCGAAACTTTTATATGCAGACACACACTTTTAATGAAAATAAATGTGGCAACGCTGCCAATGCGTATACCGAATGCTTTATAGGATGACGTTTATATAGGTTATTTATTATACTTTGTGTATGTTTATTGTTTAGACCGTATTACTTCTATTTAAAATAAAATTAACCGGTCAAGTGCAAGTTGAACTTGCGCAATTAGTGTTCGGTACGTTGGCTGCTTTTAAAATAAAAATTTTTGTTACGAAGGTATAAAATGATCAGTGACTTCACAAAACACACCCCAAATGAGTTTTCAAGAAAGTCTGTTTCCAATCTTTACTAAAAACTAATGACCTTGAAATTTTTGTTTTTTTTATATACCAGATAAATTATTAAAGGTAATGCACTCGTGATAATTTTCGTTTCATCTACACCCTGTGGAGAATATTCCCGAATTTTTTCAAAATTTTTCGATCAATACTTTTCGAGATAAGGGGGGGGATATCGATTTTTTTTTTTCGCGATTTTTTAAAAATAATACAAAGAAAAGTGTGCGCAATATTATATATATATATATATATATATATATATATATATATATATAAATATATTTATATACATTTTACTCGTGTTTTCACAAGCTTTCATTTGACACCACACTCGATGACCTAGTAAAAAATTTTTTTTTCACTTCCGATTTCATCCCCCAAAATTAACCCCAACCAAGCGAGAATAATGACGCCCATGACGTTAAAAACACTGTAAAGAAGATGGCGAAAGATTGCTCATCAGAATTTTTCCAAACAGAATTTCAGGGTTGGGTTCAATCATGGTGCAAATTTATCTCTCTGAATAGAAGCCTTGTAGCGGAGCCATTGTTTATTGCACGACTTGCCCTCTTAGCATGCACAATTTAATTTATTCATGTTAAATAATAAAAAAATATGTACGCCATTGCTTTACTTCCGGTACATTCGTCGTATTTAACAGGTTAATGTTGAAAGATTTTATTTGAACTCACCTAAACACATCCGTGGTCCTTCCCCAAAGGGCAGGAAAGTAAATTCTTTAATATTGTGCTTATTCTCATTATTAAACCTTTTCTTGATGAACTTCTCAGGATCGGGGAAATTATTTGGATCAATATGTAGACCCATATATATAATATATATATATATATATATATATATATATATATATATATATATATATATATATATGTAAATATATTTATATACATTTTACTCGTGTTTTCACAAGCTTTCATTTGACACCACACTCGATGACCTAGTAAAAAAATTTTTTTCACTTCCGATTTCATCCCCCAAAATTAACCCCAACCAAGTCAAAATTTAACTTTCAAAACTACATGGCTTTCAAGAGGCCATCAATTCCTATATTATTACCAAACTTAAACTTTCTGTGACAAATAGTTTCGGAGAAAATCAGGTGTGACAGACAGACAGACACCAAAGTCATCTTATAAGTGTTCCGTACGGAACACTAAAAATATAATTTAAATAAAAAATGCCTTTTGATTATAATCAATTGCGACATAAAGGCAAATTTGCAAAGGAAAGCTCATCAATAAACCTCCTGGGAAACAGACAACATCTTATATGGCAAGAAAAGATGAAATAAGAAAACAAAGAGCATCAAGAGCTAATTTGCCTGCAACGAAAAAACTTAGAAATAAAGAGGCCACGAGAAAAAATAAAGAAAAGCATGAAGGGGTACAATATCAATCAAATTGTGGACTGCAGATGGACGTTTATCATAATGATGACATTATTAATCCTCAAGGGTTAACTAATATATTGAATAATGTTTCAATTACATCCAAGGGCTGTGGCTTAGTGTATTTCGATTTAGAAACATCGAGATTTTCAAGTACAGCTGATATTTTGCAAATAGCGGCGAAATATCGGGATAAAACATTCAATGCTTATAGTAGGCTTACCCAACCGATTAATTACGCAAAGTTACGGACTTAGAACATATTAATGGCGACTTGTATTTATATGGTAAACCTATCAAAACAATCACTCTAAAGGACGCATTAATTTTATTCTAACAGTTTTTAAATTTTTCTCCGAAACCTTGCGTACTTATTGCCCATAGTGCACGTTTTGATTCGTCCCATTTAATTCATGGTGTAATTAATTTTGCGATGATCGAGGATTTTAAAAATATTGCTGGTTTTTCGGACACAGTAAGTCTTTTTAAAAAACCCTTTCCTGACCGAAAAGGCTCAGAAATGTTTAAGCTCAGAAAGTTGGTGCATGATTTATTGCAAATAGCACCAAACAAAAAATTCCATGAGGCGATATATGACGTTAAAATCCTTGAGAATTTAGCAAATAAGTTTTTAAAGAGAGAAGGTTTAATTACAAATTACGTATCGTATAAAGAGTGCATCATGGGAAAACTAATATTGCCATCGTTAATGCCTTTAAAAAGTGTTATTTCATATCTTATGATTAAAACAATTGCATCTGAATGAATAACTTTGAAAGATCTAACAAGTTCTTATGATAAATTGGGTTTTACAAGAATAGTGCAATTATTATCTAATCGAAAAGAAAATGACATGTAACCAAAAATACGCGAGTAGTAAATAAACAATTAAGTGCACTTTAATTATGAATATATTGCTTCGCAATCAGTCAATTTTTTTTTAATTAAATGAAAAATATTTATATCAACATCCTATTTCAATTTCATCAAATTCTTAAAAAAAGTGGATTTACGAGTGAACTACCTTAAGTGGATGATTTAGAGATTTTGGTATTGAAATGTTCACTATCGTCATACATTACAGTGATCCTTCTCGGCCACGTGTTTGTCAGGTGAGAGTATGAAAGAGGGGAAAAAAATTCAACGTTACTTTGATTTCGAGCCTGATAAAAGTTTTAGATCCGTTTGTTCTTTCATGAAGCATAAAATCTTATCGTCGATGGGGCTATTTACAGATTAGAGCTTAAAATGAGACAATTTAATAAAAATCAGAGAAATATTTCCGTTAATCAAAAATTTAAAAAGAAATTAAGCAAATAGCACCCTGTCACGTAAATTAGGAAAGAAGAAGATATATCATGTTAGTATACAGGTGATATTAAAATGAAAAAAAAAAAGAAAAAAATATTATTCACAAGCTTTCTTTCCTTAAATAACTCCTAAGAAATTTGGCAACGTTGTTATCAAAATTTATATTTTTTCAATTTACAATATTCACCTGAATTATAGTTTTACGTTCAAAACTGGTTCCTCGGGGATTTCTGGGGTCGCTGAATCTATTTTCAGGGTTATTTTGACCATATGCATCCTTTTGAGGGGTGAAAATAGGGCTTAAAGGGGAGAAATGATTTTACCTTGAATTAGAGTTTTCCGTTCAAAACTAATTCCTCGGAGGTTCCTGGGCTCGCTAAATCTATTTTCGGGGTCATTTTGATCATATGTACCCTTTTGAGGGGTGAAAATGGGAGTTGGAATGGGAAAAATTTCGATATTCCCGTGAATCTTTTTTTTTTCATTAAAAATATCATTGAAAATCGATTAGAACATATTTCCTGCACTATAACGATTAGTTTAATCTTCATAAATAAATAAAATTTCACCTCATAATAAATAAGGTTTCACTTCATAAATATATTTGGATTGCCTGCAATAAAAATATTCATTGTGTTTATCATTAAAATATTGAACACAAAATTTCTGATGTGTATCAGTACATAAAGAACCCCGTCATAACCATATAGAGAATTGGGTTCGTCGAAATTGTCTGGATTTTTTATATACTGTAGCCCTTATCATCCTGAACAAAAGACTCACTAGCAGAATCATACGTCTTAAGTATTTTGGTTTCTATAGCTCTACAAACCTCCATAAAAAAAAAAATTAAAAAATTCAGGAAAATCGAGATATTAATATTGAAAAAGTTATGATTTGCTATAGTAAAAGTCCTTTGCTGTCTTCAAATTATTATTATTTTTTTGCTATCTGAAGGGCGTGAAAGATTCAAAAGCTATTTAGAATAAATTCTACGGCACAGATTTGAAAAATAAATTTATTGTTAGAAAAAAAGATACAAATACAGGAAAATCGAGATTTTTACATTTACGAAGTTAAGTTTTGCCATAGTAAATATCATTTGCAATCTTCAATTTATTTTTTTCCTTATACAGTGTGTCCCAAAAAGTTTTATACAAATGGAGAAAAAGTTTATCCTACACATTACAAGAAAATTTATTCTTGATAAAAAGTTCTGCATCACATGGAAGTCCATAATCGAGCATCAAAAGTTTAAAATATTTGATGGTATACAGGGAAAATAAAAAGTAATGAATTATAATGAAGAGCAAAGTGTGTTTAAATTGAAATACAGAACAAAATATTAATTGAAAATGTTAATAGGAACTAAAAAATTATGCTTACGTTTAGATTTGTGGCTTTCTTAGTTAATAATAAAGTTTAATTAATTTCGTTTTCCTTCATTCAATAAATAATACAATTACTGACGTGTTTACTGGAGTTCTTTGAATTTTTAACTAGAAAGGCCACAAATCTAAACGTGAGCATAATTTTTTAGTTCCTATTAACATTTTCAATTAATATTTTGCTCTGTATTTAAATTTAAATACATTTTACTCTTCATTATAAATCATTATTTTTTATTTTCCCTGTATACCATCAAATATTTTAAACTTTTTATACTTGATTATGGATTTCCATGTGATAAAGAAACTTTTATCAAGAATAACTTTTGATAAAGCTAATATTTTAGCGAAACACGTCACAAGTATAAAAATCAATAAAAGCGGAAATTTGTCTAAACATTTAGTGTTTATTCTCAAAGAAGGTTAAAACAAACGGTTGTTTTCGGGAATTTTTGTTTTCGTGAGCTAAGGATGATGCCTTGAAAAGAGCATAATGTGAACTAAGCTTGCGATTTCTTTATTGCAAAATATTTATTTTATGCTACGTTATAACAAGGCGGTTATTTTTCTGTCTTGTTGGCCTTATAAACTTAGCTACGTATGAGCCACCAGAAATTAATAACTACAATTCTGTTTTTTGACGCAATCTATAATATTATTTTTATTTTTTAGAGGAAGTGTTCTTAGAGGAAATAATATGTCAAAGTTTCTTATTCTTCCAAGCCGGTTTCGAAACATCAGCAACAACCACGTCATTTGCACTTATGGAGTTGACACAATACCCAGAAATACAGAAGAAACTTACAAAAGACGTACGTGAAGTACTGAAAAGGCACAACGGAATCATAACATACGATGCTCTTCACGAAATGAAATATGTTCTAACAAGTTATTCAAGGTGAGAAATAATCTTAATTAAATTTATAGTTGCCACCTGCTACTTTTACAGAATGATCTCTCCATCACCTGCTTATTTCAATATTTTAGAAACGCTCCGAAAATATCCAGCTTCTCCTACGCTTCCAAGAGTTTGTACCAAAGACCACCAAATACCAGGGACAAGCAGTGTAATCAAAAAGGGTCAATGGTCATATATATATATATATATATATATATATATATATATATATATATATATATATATATATATATATATATATATATATCTATTTTGGGACTACATATTGATCCAGATAATTTCCCCGATCCTGAGAAGTTCATCAAAAAAAGGTTTAATAATGAGAATAAGCACAATATTAAAGAATTTACTTTCCTGCCCTTTGGAGAAGGACCACGGTTGTGTTTAGGTGAGTTCGAATAAAATCTTTCGACATTGACCTGTTAAATACGACGAATGTACCAAAAGTAAAGCAATGGCGTCCATATTTTTTTTATTATTTAACCTGAATAAATGAAATTGTGCATGCTAAGAGGGCAAGTCGTACAATAAACAATGGCTCCGCTACAAGGCTTCTATTCATGATTGAACCCAACCCTGAAATCGTGTTTGGAAAAATTCTGATGAGCAATCTTTCGCCGTCTTCTTTACAGTGTTTTTAACGTCATGCGCGTCATTATTCTCGCAGGCTGTTCTTCTAAACAGGTAGCACTATGTTGGCACCATGAAACAGTTATTACCACTACACCAAATACTTTATTTGTACACTCGACGCGCGTCTCGCAATCTTAGCATTATCAGAAGCGACGATTGAGGCAATCTCGCAAATAGTTTTTGCGAATAATAGTAGTGTGAATTATCATTCGGATATGTGTTGGTATGAGTTGGCCTTCGGTAAAACGAACTAATGTGTTGCCATCACATCTGCACCAAACAAGTCATTCCCATTCGGCACGGGCTTATTCCAAAAGCCATACTTTCTCATCTACCAAGTAAATATTATTTAAAAGGCCTTTTCTAAATATCTCTGATTTTTTTTTCAGGTTTACGATTTGGTATAATGCAGTTCAAAGCTGGTCTTGCTACTTCAATGAAAGACTTCAACTTTACTCTTGACAAAAGAACTTCATATCCTCCTACGTATACACCTAGTCCAGGACTTATATCTTCAGTTGATGGTGGCGTCTGGGTAAAAGCATCAAAAGTTGAATAGAAACTTATTATTGTTACACGGGTAAAATATGGAAAGATTATTCAAAATGTAAATTATTCGTAGCTATAAGATCCAGTTTTCGGATGGTATTGGTTCAATTCGCTGATTTAAATAAAATAAAGTTAATTACTAGAAAAAAAATGTATTACTAAGGTAGTTCACTCGTACTACTCAGTATATATCACCACTACACCAAACACTTTATTTTTGCACTCGACGAGCGTTTCGCTAACCATGTTAGCTTCATCAGGAGCGATGATTGACTGAGTGCAAAAATAAAGTGTTTGGTGTAGTGGTGATATATACTGAGTAGTATCATTGTGCCAAGATTCCACATTCCCAACTTAGTTCACTCGTGACAATCGGAGCTAAAAGTATAGCCCAATAATAAATACAAGAAGTTTAAAATACCCAATAACAGAGTATTTTATTTTTGTCGGAGACTGAATTCGATACATGAAAACTTTTATATGCAGACACACTTTTAATGAAAATTAGTGCGGCCAATGCGTATACCGAATGCTCTGTAGAATGACGTTTATATATGTTATTTATTATACTTTGTGTATGTTTACTGTTTAGACCGTATTTAGGTATTAGACCTATTTAAAATAAAAAAAAATATATAATTTAAATAAAAAACGCCTTTTGATTATAATCAATTGCGACATAAAGGCAAATCTGCAAAGGAAAGCTCATCAATAAACCTCCTGGGAAACAGACAAGATCTTATATGTCAAGAAAAGATGAAATAAGAAAACAAAGAGCATCAAAGGCTAATTTGCCAGCAACGAAATTTATCGGTTAGAAATAAAGAGGCCACGAAAAAAATAAAGAAAAACATGAAGGGGTACAGTATCAATCAAATTGTGGACTGCAGATGGACGTTTATCATACTGGTGACATTATTAATCTTCAAGCGTTAACTAATATATTGAATAATATTTGAATTACATCTAAGGGCTGTGGCTGAATGTATTTCGATTTAGAAACATCGGGATTTTGAAGTACAGCTAATATTTTGCAAATAGCGGTGAAATATCAAGATAAAACATTCAATGCTTATATTAGGGCTTCGCAAGGCTTAGAACATATTAATGGCGACCTGTATTTATACGGTAAACCTATCAAAACAATCACTCTAAAGGACACATTAATTTCATTCTAACAGTTTTTAAATTTTTCTCCGAAACCTTGCATACTTGTTGCCCATAGTGCACGTTTTCATTCGTCCCATTTAATTCATAGTGTAATTAATTTTGCAATGATCGAGGATTTTAAAAATATTGCTGGTTTTTCGGACACAATAAGTCTTTTTAAAAAATCCTTTCCTGACCGAAAAGGCTCAGAAATGTTTAAGCTCAGAAAGTTAGCGCATGATTTATTGCAAATAACACCAAACGAAAAATTCCATGAGGCCCTATATGCCGTTAAAATCCTGGAGAATTTGGCAAAGGAGTTTTTGAAAAGAGAAGGTTTAATTACAAATTACGTATCGTATAAAGAGTGCGTCATGGCAAAACTAATATTGCCATCATTAATGCCTTTAAAAAGTGTTATTTCAGATCTTATGATTAAAAGAATTGCATCTGAATGAATATCTGAATATCTTTGAAAGATCTGACAAGTTCTTATGATAAATTGGGTTCTACAGGAATAGTTCAATTATTATCTAGTCGACAAGACAGTGTGTAACCAAAGATACGCGAGTAGTAAATAAAGTAATTAATTAGTTTACAAATAGTTTATAGTACTTTATTGATTTATCACTACTATCTGACCTGAACTAAATAAATATGTTTAGTTTTAGGGAGAAGATTTATATAACCGTTTTTTAATATATATTTAATATTGTTATCAATTGATATGTAACAGTGTTGATAAATAAATACAACAACAAACAAATATTTTTATCCTTTTAACAAATCGATAAAAAAAGTATTTTTATTTCAACATTTTTCTATATTTTTTTTACTAAATATTAGTTTTTTAAAAAATTCGTAAGGAACGTTCTTAAGATATACAATACAATTTTATACTTCATTGGCCTATTGCATGTTAATTATGTGCACTTTAATTATGAATATCTCGCTTCGAAATCAGTCATTTTTTTTTTAATTAAATGAAAAACATTTAGATTAACATCATATTTCAATTTCATCAAATTCTTAAGAAAAGTGGATTTACGAGTGATCTACCTTAAGTGGATGGTTTAGAGATTTTGGTATTAAAATGTTCACTATCGTCACACATTACAGTAATCCTTCTCGGCCACGTGTTTGTCAGGAAAAAGTATGAAAGAGAAAGAAAAAAAAATTCATTACTTTGATTTCGAGCCTGATAAAAGTTTTGGATCCGTTTCTTCTTTTATAAAGCATAATATCTTAAAAGAAATTAAGCAAATAGCACCCTGTCACGTAATTTAGGAAAGAAGAAGATATATCATGTTAGTATATAGTTGATATTAAAATTAAAAAAAAGAAGAAAAAAAGCATTATTCCCAACCTGTCTTTCCTTAAATAACTCCTAAGAAATTTGGCAACGTTGGTGTCAAAGTTTCCCTCCCATCAATTTGTGGGGAGTTAAAACCAAAATCTATATTTTTTCGATTTACAATATTCACCTGAATTATAGTTTTACGTTTAAAACGGGTTCCTCGGGGGGTTTCTGGGGTCGCTGAATCTATTTTCAGGGTCATTTTGATCATATGTACCCTTTTGAGGGGTGAAAATGGTGGTTGCAGAGGGAGAAATGATATTAACCTGAATTAGAGTTTTCCGTTCAAAACTAATTCCTCGGAAGTTCCTGGGGTTGCTGAATCTATTTTCGGGGTCATTTTGATCATATGCATCCTTTTGAGGGGTGAAAATGGAAGTTTGAGGGGGAAAAATTTCGATATTCTCGTGAATCTTTTTTTTTTATATAATATTGAAAAATTAAATTAGGAACAAAATGTTCCGACATTTTGTTCTTAATCGGTCCGGTTTTTTTCGACATTTATGAAACGTATTGTTGTGTTAAGTGAACCGTGAAGTGAAATGTTACTTTTCTTTTCTAAAAACACTGAATACATATAAAAAAATCACTATCAGTTCGTATAATAAAGAATTTAGGAACGAGAGTACGTTGTTATAGATTGGGCCTAGTTCACTCATTTTTAAATTTTTGGGTTACATTCTTAACCAAACGTGTTATAATATAAGTAATCATTCTATTTTCTATTTAAAAATGTTACCTACAATAAATATAGGAGTACCTTCTCAAATGTGATTCCATTAAAAATTAATCTTCATAAATAAATAAAATTTCACTTCATAATAAATAAGGTTTCACTTCACAAATATATTTGGATTGACTGCAATAAAAATATTTGTTGTGTTTATCATTAAAATATTGAACACAAGATTTCTGATGTGTATCAGTACATAAAGGACGCTGTCATAATCTTATAGAGAATTGGGTTCGTCGAAATTGTCTGGATTTTTTATATACTGTAGCCCTTGTCATCCTGAACACAAGACTCACGAGCAGAGTATTTTGGTTGCTATAGCTCAACAAATCTCCATAAAAAAAAATTAAAAAATTCAGGAAAAGCGAGATTTGAATATTGAAAAAGTTATGGTTTGCTATAGTAAAAGTCCCTTGCCGTCTTCAAATTATTTTATATTTTTGCTATATGGTACAAAAGCTATTTAGAATACAATTTTATGGCACAGATTTGAAAAATAAATTTATTGTGAGAAAAAACATACAAATACAGGAAAATCGAGATCTTAACATTTACAAAGTTAAGTTTTGCCATCCTTTGCAATCTTCAATTTAATTTTTTTCCATATACATGTGTCCTACAGGGTTTTATACAAATGGAGAAAAAATTTATCTTACATATTACAAAAAAATTTATTCTTGATAAAAAGTTCTGCATCACATGGAAATCCATGATCGAGCATCAAAAGTTTAAAATATTTGATGGTATACAGGGAAAATAAAAAATAATGATTTATAATGAAGTGTAAAGTGTGTTTAAATTGAAATACAAAACAAGATATTAATTGAAAATGTTAATAGGAACTAAAAAATTATGCTTATGTTTAGATTTGTAGCCTGCCTAGTTAATAATAAAGTTTAATCAATTTCGTTTTCCTTTATTCAATAAATAATACGACAATTACTGACGTGTTTACTGGAGTTTTTTGAATTCTTAACTAGGAAGGCCACAAATCTAAACGTGAGCATAATTTTTTAGTTCCTGTTAACATTTTCAATTAATATTTTGCTCTGTATTTAAATTTAAACACATTTTTTTTCATTATAAATCATTATTTTTAATTTTCCCTGTATACCATCAAATATTTTAAACTTTCGATGCTTGATTATCGATTTTCATGCGATGCGGAACTTTTTATCAAGAATAAATTTTTTTGTAATATGTAAGAAAAACTTTTTATCCATTTGTATAAAACTTTTTGGGACACACTATATATGAAGGGTTAAAAAGGTATTAAAGCTATTTAAAATCACAATTCTATGGAATATATTTGAAAGAAAAAGTTATTGTAAAAAAAAGATACAAAGATACAGGAAAATCGAGATTTTAATACTGAAAAAATTAAGTTTTGCTATAGTACAAGTTACTTGTAGTATTCAAATTATTTTTTTTTTTTTTACTATGTAGAGGGCTAGAAAGGTACAAAAGCTATTTAGAATACAGATCTACGGCAATTTTGTATTTCTGTTTTTTAACTTATAGTAAATTAAATTGAAGAATGAAATGTCTTTTATTTTTTGTATGAAGTTGTCTGAGGGTAACACGTCCACTATACCACCCATCACACGGTAAAATAATTCTATTGCAAGACCACCTGTTGAGAACGCCAACTTGTTGGCTGAACTCTGCGCCACCTTCCTCTGTCGATTTTCAAGGAAAAACACCACGCACGGTTCCCATTATCACGGATGCCCGATATTGTCTTTAGACAGCCTATCATAAATCGTATTTTAATGAACCTAGACACCAAAAAAGCTTTTGGCACTCATGGAATATCTGCCTTAGTACTCAAAAAATGCGCAAGCGTACTAACACTTTTCTATGAACTTTTCAACCTAGGGTACAGAAAGGAAATATTTTCTTTCTGTTGGAAATCCGCTATAGTTCAAGCGATACCCAAAAAACTCTAGAATACCTTGTCAAGAAACGACCAACCTGTCGCACTGCTTTCAATAATATCGAAAGTTATGGGAAAGGCTATCAATCAGCATTTTTAAAATATCTAGAGGGATTTAACATCATCAATATAGCTTTCGTAAGCAAAGATCAACATGAGACCTTCTAACTTATGTAACACATGTTTGAAACAACGCAACTGAACATCATAAAGAATCTTCAGCGGTTGCACTTGATATATCCAAGGCATTAGACCATGTTTGGCATGGCGGATTGTTGGCTAAGTTACGCTCTTATGGTATGTTTGAAAGGTTTTGTTCATAATTCTCGGGTTTTCTCAGAGAGCGCTCTTTATGAATGGCGGTCGACGGATTTCTTTCCAATACCTTCACTATCAACGCCGGTGTGCCTCAACGCTCCATACTGTCTCCTACTCTCTTTCTCGTTTACGTTAACGATCTGTTGGAAAAGATCAGAAATACAATCTACAGCTTTGCAGATGACAGTACGCATATTTCTTCATTCACTTTGAATGCTCGAACATCAGCTACTCATGCAAATATCCGCAGATAGCAAGAAGTCGTTCAACTTAACAAAGACCTGGAAGAAATTCTATCTTGGTGTGACAGTACCCAAGTAGAATTTAACGCTACAACAACCCAAGCTTCTAAGAAAGTTAACTTTACTGAACCCGACATAATTATGTCTGGGCACTCCATTCCTCTATAAGGACCTTTATGAGAGTAAAATAGAACCACCGCCAGACAAAAGCGAGTCACTTGGAATACGAGTAGGAATGAAGGATCTGAAGATATTCCCAACATCATAAAATATGATATACGAGATTCTTTAAATAAACTGGCAAGAGGAAGAGGAGCAGGTGAAGACGGCATACTTGTCGAAATGTTGCAACAGGGCGAAGAGCCCATGTTACGAATGCTAGATATATTATAGTGTCTCGATATGTGCGATGTACCTCGAGACTGGGATAATGCTGTGGTGGTCTTGTCCTTCAAAAAAGGAGATAAGTCTAAATTGACCAACTATAGACCAATCAGACACCTATCTATAATGTACAAGTTATTTATGAAAAAAAACAACTGCGAGACACACAAAAAAATTGGACGCTTACCAACCCAGAGAACAAGCCGAATTTAGAAAAGGCTTTAGTACTCTGGACCACCTTCAAGTATTAAGAACCTTAATAGAAAAGTCAAACGAATATAATATATAATTTTAAGATTTTGGTAGCCCTTGTGGATTACGAGAAAACGCTTGACTCCCCTGAAATCTGAGCAACATTAAATAGTCTAAGTAACTGTAGAATTAACAGCAGATATTCGCAGATTATTCAAAATATATATAAAAATGCAACATTTCGGATGGTATTGAAAGAAAACACCAATAAGATAAAAATGAAAAGAAGGGTACGTCAAGGGGACACCATCTCGCCGAAATTATTTATGTTGGCGCTAGAAGATCTTTTCAAACAACTTTCATGGATAAGTAAGGGTATAAATATAGCAGGAGAGCAACTAAATCATTTGCCATTCGCGGATGATATTGTGCTTATATATAACAACGGAGAAATGCTGAACGAACTTAACAACAAGTCCAGAGAGATTGATCTGAAGATGAGTATCGCCAAAACCATGTTCACGACAAATGACGATGTGATAAAGAAGCAGTACTGAACATTGAAAACGCGAAAGTCACAAGAACGGATTCATATGTATATCTTAGACAAAAATATCCAAAGAAAACTTAGAGAATATCATTGTCGGTCGGTCGACATTTGGCAGATTTCGAAATATCTTCCTTTCCATTGTCCCAAATACACTAAAAGCGAACACATTTGATCAACGCGCGTAGCCAATATTGCGCAACGGGAACGTGGGCTTTGAATGAAGAAATTATAAATCGCCTATAAGTAGCTCAACGAGCGATGGAATGGCGGATGTTGGGAATATCGTTGTGGGATAGGCTGACTAATGCAGAAATTCGAAGAAGGTCCAAGATAACTGATGTAGCTGAGAGGATAAGCAGGTTGAAGTGGAGATGGGCAGGTCATATCGCAAGACTCTCTAATAATCGATAGACCCATAAAGTAATCAACTGGAGGCCCTTGAATGAGAAAAGAAGTTAGGACGCTCACAAATCCGATGGTCCGATGGCATCAAAAGACTAGTGGGATACAACTGGATAAACAAGACCCAAAACCGAAGAAGATGGGCGTACTTACGGGAGGTTTACGTCCCACGATGGACTGCATAGCTCTAGCATTGTCACTCAATTTGCTGGGTGTTAATTTGGAGGTAAATATAACTTGGCATGAACATGTTGCAAGCATAGCAAAGAAAGCTTCTAAAAAGCTGCCCTGACTGCTGGATCTCTGCTCCCAAACATACACTGGATTTGTTGCATTTTATTCAGAAGATAGCTGCTTACCTGGTTGAGACCCAGAACTTACCAGAAACCTTGATACCTTGGACCATCGAAGCACGGTTGCCGACTTGAGTCTATTCCACAACTGGTTTCATTGAAAGGGTTGGATGGATGTAGCTTGCTTAATTCCTCCCAGAGCGGTGCATGCTATTAATACACGTCAAGCTAATACTTCACATCGGTACGGAATTCAGCTTATTCCTCCTCGTATAACACTTTTCAAGCACCACAAGGCTGTGTTTCTAACCGAGTACAACTTACAGCGATTCAAGACCAACGTGAATCGCTTTTTCGGCCTACGGTTTAGGAATTTCCCTGCAGCACGTGGACGACGCCCATAAAAAAATATTCTCGATATCTGGCTATATTTTCATTTTTAATATTCAGTACGGAACACTTATGGGATCATTTCGGTGTCCGTATGACTGTCTGTCCGTCTGTCACACCCGATTTCCTCCGGAACTATTTAACATGGAACATTGGCAAAAGTATAGAAATTAATGGCCCAATCAGAGCCGTGTAGTTTTGAAAGTTAAATATTGGCTTAAGGGTGTGTGAAAAATTTTTTTTTTTATCAGGTCATCGAGTGGGGTGTTAAATGAAAGCTTGTGAAAATACGAGTTCAAAAATATATATGATGTAATACTTTCGAGCACTTTTCTTTGTGTTACTTTAAAAAAAAATTGCCGAAAATCGATGTCGAAAAAATTTTTTGTAACAATTCTGAAATATTCTCCATAAAGTGTAGATTGAGCGAAAATTATCGCGAGTACATGGGACACTAGCAGTACCCGCGGCTCCGCTCGCGTGGACTGGATTCACTCTTAACGTCACTGCTTATTCCTTATGTTACCTAACGTAATAAGACATATCCTATAACCTGGCCAGAGAACATATGTATGAATTAAAAAAAAAAACACGTAAATCGGATAAGTGGTTCTTGAGTGCTCAGTGCACTATTAAGTTAAAAAGTTAAAAAAAAAAAAATACGTAAATTGGATGAGTGGTTCTCGAATGAGACGGACAGACAGACCGACAGAGAGACGTTGCGTTTTATATATATTATATAGACTATTATTATTATTATATAACTTGGCCAAAGAACATATGTATAAATTTAAAGAAAAAACACGTAAATCGGATAAGTGGACAAACAGACAGAAAGACCTTGCATTTTATATATATTATAGAAGATTATAGATAACCCGGTTAGAGAACAAATGTATGAATTTAAAAAAAAAACATCTAAATCCGATAAGTGGTTCTCAAGTCATAAGTGCACTAATGGACAGGCAGACAGACAGGGAGATGTTGCATTTTATATATATTATAGATATTACCTAACGTAATAAAATATAGCCTATAACCTGGCCAGAGAACATATGTATGTTTAAAAAAAAGACACGCAAATCGGATAAGTGGTTCTCCAGTGATAAGCGCAATAACAGACAGACAGAAAGACGTTGCATTTTATATATATTATAGATATACATGATATTCTTCCATATTTAATGATTTAGGCAGTGTATTGCAAGAAAACGCGCTAGCGGCAAACTTTTTTCCGGCT
This sequence comes from Pachyrhynchus sulphureomaculatus, assembly GCA_019049505.1. Classification (NCBI taxonomy): domain Eukaryota; kingdom Metazoa; phylum Arthropoda; class Insecta; order Coleoptera; family Curculionidae; genus Pachyrhynchus; species Pachyrhynchus sulphureomaculatus. The sequence goes on along the minus strand of CM032451.1, from coordinate 81,378,362 downwards.
TGATTCACTATTATCGTCACTGCTTATTCCTTATATTACCTAACGTAATAAAATATAGTCTATAACCTGACCAGAGAACATATGTATGTTTTAAGAAAAAAGCACATAAATCGAATAAGTGGTTCTCCAGGGATAAGCGCAATAACGGATAGACAGACAGAAAGACGTTGCATTTTTATATATATTATAGATACAGATATTCTTTGCTACATGATATTGCTCCATATTTAATGGTTGAGGCAGTGTATTGCAAGAGAACGTGCTAGCGGCAAACTTTTTTCCGGCTTGATTCACTATTATCATCACTGCTTATTCCTTATGTTACCTAACGTAATAAAATATAGCCTGTAACCTGGCCAGAGAACATATGTATGTTTAAAAAAAAGCACCTAAATCGGATAAGTGGTTCTCGAGTGATAAGCGCACTAACGGACAGACAGACAGAGAGACGTTGCATTTTATATATATCATAGATGTATCGCTACATATTTTTTCAACATGATGTTTTTTATGTAACGAATATCTCGGTTATGCATTTTCATATTATTATTGTTTCTTTGAAAGCCGAAGTAGACAGTCAGTCTTGTTAGATGTCAATTGCAATTCTTAATAAAAGTGTTTTTGCCCAAATTTAATTTTTACTATGTTTCCTGGCGTATGGTGGAGGTAACTATAAGCGAGTGGCGAGTCGCTCTTGTACCGAGATATAATTTTATTTTATTTTAAAAGCAATCATGGTACGGAACACTAATTGGGCAAGTCCGACTTACAGTTCGCCGGTTTTTATTATGAAGTGAAATCGATATTGGACAGAGGATGGATTAATTAAATTCAAGCCGGTCTTAAAAATAAATTATGTCATTTTGATATTAAATTAATTGATAATTATATTTATAAAAATAATGGCACAGTGCAGTATTGCACTAATCAGTTTCAGTAGTAATAAGTTATCTTCGCACAGTTTATACATCCGAGTATTGTTACATTTACATGAGTCACAGCGATATCTTCGCAGACCGTTTTGCCAGATTTACCGATTGATCTGTAGATCTACCTATTTGTTAAAAGATTCTAACCAACCATTATATTTTATAACGTAAATTTTATTGATCCCTTGGTTGTTTCCTGCAGAAAACCTCTTTAGGATCCAATACCATCAACATGTTTATCTTGTATGTACCTAACCTAGAAAGGATTAACAAAGGTGTTTATAGAACTAACACGTGGGCTGAAAAGTTTTTGGTCTAGCTACTTAAAACAGATTTTTTTTGCAAAATTTCACTTTATTTCTCAACATAATCTCCTTTAAGAGCGATACAATCAGCCCAACGCTTCTCTAAACATTTCTATGCGTTTCTTGTCTTTGCCTTCAAAATAGACCTCAGTTTCAGCGTTAACTTTTTCATTGGAGCCAAATCCCTTTCCTGTGAGCATTTCTTTGAGGTCTGCAAATAGACAATAGTCGCTGGGGACCAAATCTGGGGAATACGGTGGATGAGAAAACAATTCAAACGTCAATTCATGCAATTTTGCCATCGTAACCATTGATTTGTGACACGGTGCATTATCCGACGAAAGAGCATTTTTTCTTGTTCATTTGGAGCGATTTCTACCTTCAAATGCACCAATAATCTTATATAATATTCGCTATTGATGGTTTTTCTCTTTTCAGCATAGTCGATGAAAATTATTCCATGCGCATCCCAAAATACAGAGGCCAAAACCTTCTCAGCAGACTGTTGTGTCTTTGGTTACTTTGGGCGGCTTTCGCCGGCTGCTCTCCATTTAGTTGACTGCGGATTTGATTCCGGTGTGTAGTGGTGGATCCATGTTTCATCCTTTGTCACATATCGCGTGAAAAAACCATTTTTATTGCGGTTAAACAGGTCCAAACAGCCCTCAGAATCATCAACATGTTGTTGTTTTTGGTCCAGTGTGAGCAAACGCGGTTCTCATTTCAAACAGAGCTTTCTCTTTCATGTCCAAATGTTCATGCAAAATATGACCAACACGTTCTTTTGATGTCTTTAGGATCTTACGCAATTTCACTTTACGGTCATCCAAAACAATTTTGTGGATTTTTTTAATGTTTTCCGGTGTAACCACCTCATTTGGGCGTCCAGAGCGTTCAGCATCATTTGTGTCTGTACGACCGTGTTTAAATTCAGGATACCAGTAAATCATGAGTGATTTTCAGGGGCAGAGTTCCCATAACACTTATTAAGCCTTTGCTTTGCTTGAACGGTATTTTTATCTCATCAAAAAACAGTGTTTAATCAGTACACGAAAAAACGGACACCAACATTTACAAGAGGTAAAAAAGAAAGAATATCTGTCATATTAAATGATTTTCATGTACACCCTGTATAGACATGTATATATATATATATATATATATATATATATATATATATATATATATATATATATATATATACCATGTTGTGGTAAGCAGTCTTTGGAAAAGAACTAAAAAGTTTTTGACACCTTTTTAGCTAAGGAAATTTTGCTGAAACCAAAATCCTTTGCAGGGAGAGAAATCTCGGCAGGAGAATCTTTAGGGAGATGGTGGAGTTCCACCTTGAACCTAACTCGATCAATAAAAAAGAAGAAAGATCTGAGTTTAAGTTTCTCCAATCTATTAAAAATGAGCAGTCAAAAAACCAAAACTCATAGATGTTGTATGAGTCTGACATATCTCGGTAATAATAATCACATTGATTTCTACTAACTCTCCAATCTTATAACAATCAAACAAAATGTCAACGTCACTCTACTCTCAAATGTAAAGTAACCCCAACCTAACCAAGAGATTCAAGAACGCTGCCCTTAGCAAAATGACAAGGAAACATATTAAAAAAATCCTCTATAAATTAAAATCACCTTAGAACCACACAATTCTTTCGTACCATACTAACAAAATGGTATATTATATTTCCCAGAGAGGATTATGTCGAGGTTTTCTCATATTTTTTCTGATAAATAAGTGTAATGAAGTGCCCCCACAAGTAGTAATTTCTGAACACACCACTTAACAGTAAATACTTTAATGTTATGAATAAATTTCGGATTGTTCTTTGCTTTGAATCTCAAAAATACTGATATTCTACTATAGTTGTAGCCCTGATGAAAAAAATTCTACTATAATTGTAGCCCTGAAAAAGACAAACTTTTTAGTTCTTTTCCAAAGACCGCTTACCCCAAAAACAAAAAACTGCTGTTTAACTAGTTGGTCACGACTACCCTTCTCCTATATATAATATATATATATATATATATATATATATATATATATATATATATATATATATATATATATATATATATATAAGGAAACCTAAATATGCAAGTGAAAAACTTTAAAATATGCGCATAAATATGCAAATAATTTTCTCAAAATATGCACATACATGTTGTAAATATGCAGTAAAACAAATCGAAATAGACTTGAAAAATGTAAATTTATTGTTTCACATTACATAATACGAGTACTATACAAATGTAGCAATAAAAAACCCATTTTAAATTTTCAACATACAGGCCGAATGAACTAAATCTAAATATAATATTATACAAAGTAAAAAATAAATATAAATAATCATGTATTTTATTACTTTACTTAAAGATGAACATATATAATAATAATAATGTAGGTACATATTATAAAAATTTATATACGTAGTAAAAAGCATAATAAAACATACATTTTAAATTTGATACATGCAGGGCGGTGCAACTAAGTAAGCGGAAATATGCAAATATTGCAAAAGACAGGGTCGCCGTTAATAAACTACTAAATGTTTCTCAAAATACTGCATTAAAAAGTTTTGTCTTCTATCGCTGTATAAAAATTTATAAATTGAGAAACTCCTTTCCACATCGACTGATGTAATAGGGGCGTTTTTAAAATTATTTAATAGCATAGGATCTAAATCAATGAAATCAGTAAAATCTCCCTTTAAAACATTAGCTACTTGGCTGACAAATTGAAACCCACTATTTTTTTCCATAACATTCCGAAATTTTTGAAAAATCTCACCTTGTTTTATTAGTTGAACACTTCGGGTTAATGGCAAATTAGATTCCCCCATTTGAGTTATGGTTTTAGAAACAAAGCTATAATTTGTTTTAAGAAAGGAAAGTTGTTGTTTTATCTCCTTGTTTTTGAATAATCGTTTAAGTTCTGTAAGGGATTGGGAAGATTCGTCTGATAATTCTGCAATTAGACCATCTAGTTGACAGAAGTTGTCGCAATAAAAAAATGTTGCTTCCAACCAAGTGCCCCATCTTGTAATAACAGGCTGAGGTGGAAGAGGAGTGTTTGGTAGTTTTTCTTTGTAGAACTGAATCCTTAAAGGCGCTTTAAGGAAGATTTTCTTCATGTTAGAAATTAAGCTATTCACAAGCGGAAAATGATTCCTAATTTCCCCAGCAACCCTATTTAAAGCATAAGCGAAACATGTATTAAGTTTGGATAAAAAATTTTCAAATTTTGCCCGGCCTTTATCATGTACGGTGCTGCATCTGACAAAAAAAGCAAAAAATTATCTCCTGGAACAGGCGTAGGAAGAAAAAACTTCGATAGTTCCTCTTGAACAAATCTTGCCACTGTCAATGCATTTGTTTTTTCTAACTGTTTGGAAGCAATCAGATAAAATTTTGGCAAAAAATATCAAGAACTCCAATCAATAAATGCGCAATATACTGTCCTTTTGAATCGGTGGTTTCATCAATACATATGTAAAAATGTTCGTTGCGAATTTTACCTTTAAGTTCCTCAATTACCTGTGAATACAAGGAGCTTACGTCGTTTCTCCGTATTGTTTTTTTCACCTGGGATATTAAATTTGCAATACTTCTGGAGGAAGGAAGTAAAGTTTTGATTACGTAGCTTCGATAACGGAATGTTTGATGTCATCATTGTACGGCATAGATCTCGGTTAAAGATGTCTTGTTCATTTAGCTCTTTATTTTTGTACGTTGGTTGGAAACATTGCATTAATTTGTGTTGTGGCCTATCTCCAGGCTTCGTCTTACTCAATTTGGCAATATGGCAAGCAGTTGTCACGTGTTGCTATATTTGAAATTTTTTATCGCATGGTATCTGCAATAAAAAAAAGAAAATTTAATTAAAATCCCAAGGTTAAAAAAAAATCGTTAAATAGAAAACTAGGTGCTTAGGGCAGGCAAAAATTAAAATTCTGCTTTGTACCTTTTTTATTAGATTACCTAGAAATACATATGTTTACGTATGTATTTCTATTTCGTGGTTTCGTTAAATAGAAATTTTGTTCGTTAAATGGAACAAAAATAACTTAAATAACATTGAAAATAGCATCAACGGCAAAATCCTGACAAAAATTTCGTTATGTTTAAATATTAAACGAAAATAAAATACCCTGTCTATTCAATAGGTATTCAAAAATTATACTTACAATTTTAACACATGCAGAACAATACATTTTTCCCATATCTATTCTTAGTTCTTTGTATGGTTTAACCCACACTGATACACTACTAGCTTTGGGCATTTCACTGTAGTAAAATACGACTCACAAGATAAAAAGCACAAATCGACGTAACCACTTTAAAAACACAACCCAAAATGAAATCTAATAAATTAATAATACAAGTATGCTCTGATGTCGTCTGGGGTTTACTGACTGGTTTTTACTGACCATAAAATAATAAAATTTATTTGGGGTAAACCACCGGCGCGGCGGCGGCGGCCTAAACATTGACCCTTATTCCGAAAAATGAATGAAAATGCCTGCCAAAGACCTACATTATTATAAATTCCTTCAAATATGCACATATATGCTATTTTTAAAGCATTTATGCAAATATTTAGAAAAATGCATATAATATGCAAAATAAAATATGCGCTTTGCATATTTGGGTGTCCTTATATATATATATATATATATATATATATATATATATATATATATATATATATATATATATATATATACGTCTCTTGTATTTTGAATAAGGTTTATAATTTATATCCATATTATTACAGTTTTTATTTCTGTATAGAAAAAATGAAGATGATGTTTAATATAATATCAGGGAATATCGAAATTGGTAAACGCAATGTCCAAAACAGGAGAAGCAACAGCTCTCCAGTTTTGGCACTTCGGACTGCTTAGCCGACGAAATATGCAGTAAGTTTTCATATATATGCCCACCTTATTGAATCTGTCATATTGCATTTCTCAAAGATCATCCTTAATGGTTTTCATCTCATCACAAATAAAGCAAGGAGTCTAAAACCAAGATTCTTAGGATTTTCACATCTAAGATTCACAAGAATTTCTCAAATGTCAATATAAAGACCTAATTTGTGTCTGAAACCTTCAAAATTGTTAATAAGTATTTATTTAGGTGAAACAAATGTTACATGTCAATATGAAGGTGAAACCTATAGAGAAGGTGTACGATTTTTTTTGTATATGTGTATGTGGAAAAGGATTTAGAAGTAAAATAGAATCTCAATTTGTACAAGAGTTAATTGTAACGTCCAACTTCAAAATCAGGAGAATATTCGGAAGAAATATGCTCCAGTTTATAATCTATATGGAATTTCTCAGAGTGATATTTTATGTTGTCCTGATCACTGGATATGTCGTAAGTTCGTTATATGTAATGCATGCGCTTTTATTATCACTATTTAATTGTTACTTATTTTTGGTTATAATATGAGAAAGTTTTAAACATATTTGACAACGCGTATATAATGTCGTACTATCTACCGGCGTATACAGGGAACTATCTGTTGCCTGTACACGCATAGGTCTAAAAATTAACCTTGGAAAAACAAAATTCATGACTAACTTGGTACCCTCTAGTAATCCTAAAATCTTTGATGAAGAAATCGACCAAATAGTCAAGAACTGTCTGGGCCATGAAATAAACATCCTCGACCAAAACCCAACTTCTGAAATTAGAAGAAGAATCGGTCTAGCTTGAGCAGCGTATGGAGCTCTAAAGGATATATTTAAGAACGACACTCCAATTACTCTGAACAGGAAAATATTTAGTCAGTGCGTCCTTCTAGTCTTTATTTATGGAACTGAGACACTTACTATAGAATCTGACGGCTGCGCATACGGCGCGTTAATACGTAGTGTGACATTTAATGGCAGAATACGCAACGAAGATCCGTATAGACGCATTGGAGGCACAAATGTCATCACGCGCATGATCATCCTCAATTCAACATCTTTACAGACGAATAGTGATCAAATAACCATGAATATCATGACTTACCCTGGATTTCCAAACGTTTCTGACGGCCACTTTAATCGATTGTCTGTGACCCTTACCGCATGTTCCACGTTAGAATGCTCGCTCTCCGCTTCTTCTGCCCTCAGGCTTTCCCTGGATGATAAATTTTTCCAAGTGTTCGCTTCTAGTCAAATGACCAAAGGACCGCAATATTCGAGCAATGAACACGTTAGTTCGATGTTCAGTTCAGGAGCCATTCAACATTTTTCGCCAGCAGAACATTTCAAACTCATACGCGTTTTCGGTCTGCTATTCGAACAGTCCAACTTTCAAACTCATATTTAAATACAGACAACACCAGAGTTTGGACTAGATTGATTTTCGTGTTTCTCGTGATATCTACTTTAAAATGGAAATGGCAGGACACATTGCCAGATTTAAAAAGAAGGGATGAACGCAAAAAATATTGGAATGGAAGTCAAGGGCAGATAAGCACAGAAAAGGAAAACCACCGACATGTTGGTCAGATGATATTAAAAGGGAGGCTAACAACTGGTTACAGATTGCGCAGGATAGACAGAGATGGAATTCCACAGGGGACGCTTATGTCCAGCAGTAGACGTGATGATACAATATCGTATACCATTTTGAAGGTTGTGAAATCATTTTAACATTATGATATGTTTAAACTCAATAGACAATTTAATACGTACGCTGAAAAGTTTTTGTTTTGACACATAGATGTCGCCCTCTTTTTCAAAAAAATCCATTTGATTTTTAGGAAGTAGCAACCTTCAAACGATACGTGTTAAAATTTCATGACATTTCGACGATTAGTTTACAAGTTACAGTGGTTTTAGTTACGCTACTTTTGATATTTTCAAACAATGGAAAAAATCGAATTTCGTGTATTGATTAAACACTGTTTTTTGATGGGAAAAAATACCGTTTGAGCAAAGCAATGGCTTGATAAGTGTTATGGGGACTCTGCCCCTGGACAATCACTCATCATATACTGGTTTGCTGAATTTAAACGCGGTTGTACAGGTACAAATGATACTGAACGCTCTGGATGCCCAAATGAGGTGGTTACACTTGAAAACATCAAAAAAATCCACAAAAGTATTTTAGATGAAATAGATGATACCCTAAAGATATCAAAGGAACGTGTTGGTCATATTTTGAATGAACATTTAGGCATGAGGAAGCTCTGTTTAAAATAGGTACCGCGTTTGCTCATAGTGGACCAAAAACAACAACGTGTTGATGATTCTGAGCACTGTTTGGACCTGTTTAAGTGCAATTAAAAGGATATTTTCATGCGATATGTGCCAATGGATGAAACATGGATCCATCACTACACACCGGAATCAAAGCGGCAGTCAGCTGACTGGACAGCAGCTGGTGAAAGCCGCCCGTAGCGACCAAAGACACAACAGTCGACTGGGAAGGGCCTTTGTATTTTGGGATGCGTATGGAATAGGTCTCATCGACTCTGCTGAGAAGGAAAAAAAAACCATCAATAACGAATATTACGTAATTACGCATTGGTGCGTTTGAAGACAGAAATCGCAAAGAAACGGCCCCAAATGAACAAGAACAAAGTACTCGTTCAGGTTAGACAATGCACCGTGGCACAAGTCAAGTTCGAATTGCTTTATCATCCACCGTATTCTCCAGATTTGGCCCCCAGCGACTATTATCTATCCGCAGACCTCAAAAAAATGCTCGTAGGAAAGAGATTTGGCTCCAATGTAGTAGTTATCGACGAAACTGAGGGCTATTTTGGAGGCAAAGACAAATCCTACTACAAGAAAGGTATAGAAATGTTAGAAAAGCGTCTGACTGATTGTATTGCTCTTGAAGGAGCCTATGTTGATGAATAAAGTCGAATTTTGCAAAAAAAAATCTATTCTAAGTAACTAGACCAAAAACTTTTCAGCCTACGAGTTATACGTATCACAAAATCCTAACAGTATCTGTAATTGCATATTAAGTAATTTTGCGAAACAGTGATTAACTAGTACTAATAAAAGCTTGTAAAAGCCAAGAGAACTCTTTGTTGCTATATTTTTTGTAAGTGTTCCGTACGGAACGGAACACTTATAAGATCACTTCGGTGTGTGTCCGTCTGTCTATCACACCCGATTTTCCCCGAAACGATTTGACATAGAAAGTTAAAATTTGGCACTAATTTAGGAATTAATGGCCTCATCAGAGTCGGTCGTTTTGGAAGTTAAATTTTGACTTAAGAGGTTAGTTTAAGGGGGTGAAATCCGAAGTGAAAAAAAAAATTACCAGATCATCGAGGGGGATGTTAAATGAAAGATTATAAAAACACGAGTTCAAAAAGATATATAATGTAATACTTGCACGCACTTTTCTTTGTTTCATTTTAAAAAAATTGCGAGAAATCGCTGTCCTCCCCTTTTCTCGAAAAGTACTGACCAAAAAATTTTGAAAACATTCTGGGATATTCTCCACAGGCTGTAGATTGGACAAAAATTTATCTGGTATACAAAAAAAACAAAAATTTCAAGGTCATCAGTTTTCAGTCAAGATTATTTGGTCAATTTCCACTAACCAATTGGTTCAGCGCTCCATGGAACACTCTTCATCTTTACCTACAATTTGAACGCTGTAAAAATCCTCCATTGTACAGGAAGGTACTAGTACCGACTGCCAAAGGTGGTTTGTGTATTTTCAAGAGCATAAGGACCACAAACAGCGGAGTAAACCATATAGCCAGTGGAAAGGAGAATCTAGTATTGTCACACTAAATTGGCCATTCCAGTCGCCCACAAACCCAAGGCGAGGGTGGTCACAAGGTATAAGGGGGAAAAATATTTCCATCGTAATGCCGGCGGGACCCCCCTAAAGTTTGCCATTTGCAGAGTTTTAGTTCAATTAGATAACGTTAACCCGTGCCTCATCGAGGCTAAAGCTGTAAAATTCAATTTTTTGCAAAAAAATCGTGGTTTTTCCCTAATAAAATAAAAGCTATTCGTCCTAGAGACCTGATTCTTGTTCCATTTCATAGGAAATACTGTTGTCTTAAAGTTTTACTCCTAGCATTTTTTTTTTTGTTAAAACTTTTATATTTAAAAATATTCATCATCCAACACCGGACAAGATTCAAATCCTTATAACGTCTCCTATTTTGTACCGTCTCGTTGCGGGGCCATCTTGTATAGCCTCAACTTTCTTTATTTTTAATAAATATTTTATTTATTAAATAGAAGCCGTTATTTGCCCTGATGTATATCTTAATTTTTGAGAATGGATTGAGTGGATATAAATACAGAGAGATCAAAATTTAGATATATAGGCTAGCTCGTTTTGTTTGGAGAGATTATGGATAAGAGATTTTTGTACGTCTTTTGAAAATAGTCTCTATAGTTGTTTAAAGCTTGGTTGTAATGTTTATTTTTTTGGGTACCATTCATTTTAGAATAAAAAGAATCTAATTTCAGCTCAAAAAATGAAAAAATACTGGAGTTATTTAGTTGTTAAAATGTCAAATGAAAGATTGTAAAAACTTGAGTTCAAAAAGATATATAATGTAATACTTGCGCGCACTTGTCTTTGTTTTATTTTTAAAAAATTGCGAAAAATCGCTGCCCCCCCCCCTTATCTCGAAAAGTACTGATCAAAAAATTTTGAAAACATTCTGGAATATTCTCCACAGGCTGTAGATTGATGATGAAAATTATCACTAGTGTATTAGCTGCTTTAATAATTTATCCAGTATACAAAAAAAAACAAAAATTTCAAGGTCATCAATTTTTAGTCAAGATCGAAAAAAAACTTTGTTAAAACTCATTTCGGGTGTGTTTTGTGAAGTAACTGATCATAATTAAAATTTTTATTTTAAAAGCAGTCAACGAACGGAACACTAATTACACAGGGCCGGTTATTTAATATAATATGTCGTCCACAATCAAGTGACTATTTTGCAAATTTGGTCAGAAATCATGGTATTATTAACTCTTTTTTATTGTGAAGTTGTACACAAGGAGTTCTTTCCAAATGGTGAAATAGTTAACCAAAGTATTGTTTAGTGTAAGTTGAACAACCTTTATAGTGATATGTTTTTTTTCTAGCTACCGAAAATTAAATAATACTTAGTGAAAGCAAATCAAGTAAGTTTTTATATATTTAATTACATAATTATGTACAGTCGGTCAAGTAAGAAAGTTTCACCTATAACTTGGCACCCTGCAAACAATGCTTTGTGGAAAGAGATTCATTTCTTTCTACCCTTATTTATGGTTAGATAATACATTATCGAACATGAGTGCTGCATAAGCTTTGCGTTTCGAAGCTGTGTTCCTATGTAATCAGCCGAAGTGTTCGAAAATGACGCCTACAGCTAGTGCTATATATGAACAAGTCTAGGGCATTCATTAGCAAGCCGGTAAAACGATACTCTCAATTAAAAAATGTTGATCTACCAGAACGAGAATTAAAAGGAAAAGTGTCTGACAGGACGAAATAATGATTATTAATATGTTGTCCCGATATTCTCAATTACCTTTCCGCCAAGAAGCGCAAAAACACTAAAGCAGAAAGGTTTGGAAATATCGTATGAAACAATTCGTACTCATATTTGGGTTAAGTTTTGAAGTAGCGGAATACAATCAAGAAACCATGGCTGAGCGAAGAATACAGATAGAAACAACTCGCATGGGCAGACGAAAATATAGATCGAAACTGGAAGAATGTATTTTTTTCCGATGAAGGTTTATTTGGTTAATTTCCACTAACCGATTGGTTCAGCGCTCCGTGGACCACTCTTCATCTTTACGTACAATTTGAACGCTGTAAAAATGTTCCATTGTACAGGAAAGGTACTAGTACCGACTGCCAAACGATGGTTTGTTGATTCTTCAAGAGCATAAGGACCACAAACATCGGAGTAAAACATATAGCCAGTAGACAGGCGAATCTGGTATTGTCACACTAAATTGACCATCCTCAGTCGCTCACAAACCCAATCGAGCACGTGTAGTCATTAGGGTGGTCACAAGGTATAGGAAGGAAAAAATATTTTTATCATAATGCCGGCGGGACTCCCCTTAAGTGTGCCATTTGTCTAAAAAATAAGATTTGCACAGTTTTAGCTCAATTAGATAACATTAACCCGTGTCTCATCGAGGTTAAAGCTGTAATCTTTTTTTTGCAAAAAAATCGTGGTTTTTCCCTCATAAAATGATAACCATTCGTCCTAGAAACCTGACTCTTGTTTCATTTCATAGGAAATGTTGTTGTCTTAAAATTTTATACCCACCACTTTTTTGTTAAAATTTTTATATTTGAAGATATTCATCATCTAACACCGGACATGATTCAAATCCTCAAATTCGACCTTCGACCTGTCTAGGAAACGAAAGTGAAAAATGGTAACAAAGATACCTAACTTAAATAATTTTGACCATTTTTTGTTTCCTTTGTATTATAAATAATTATACAAATACATTATTAAACAATACATAATAAGACATAAAATTGTCGTTTGTTTTTACTTTATAAATAATTTTCACGAATCGCAAGGTAGTGGATAACTACCTGATATTTAGATCTGTTTTGTTAGAAAAAAGGATCCTTTTATCAGAAAATTCTACCTGGAATGTCATGAACCACACCCCTTTTTTTTATTCCTTGCCTAGGATGACCGGGGAGAAGTCAGAGAGTTTTAGTTTACGTTTTTCTTTCAAGCAGTGAACATTTCAACAACGTTCGTTTAGTGACTTTTTCTGTGAGGTTTGCGGAACAATGTCTTCTACAGCATCAACGAGCCATGCTTGTTCGCGTTCGAGTTCAAGGCAGAAAGAAATGGTGTATTTAATTTGCCACATGTCTCATCAAATCAGTGGCAGAGAAGCTGCAAGACTTACAATACAGGAAGTTGTATTTTTTTGGGAGAAAGCTAAGATACCAACCAGACACCTGAAAGATTGTGTTGCGAAATTAGAACAACTGTACGAAGAGTGGAGAAAACTGCAAAAAACGCTAAAAGATCTAAAAACACAGTGCAAAATAAAAAGTAGAGCTTTTAAGTCAACCTTTGATGACCTTTTTGATGTTGTTCATCAGTATGTATTAAAAAACACTATTGAAGATGACAAGCAGTTTTTGTAACTCCAGAGAAAAAGAAGACGTCCTGGCTGCATGAGAAGTGTTGACATGAATTTCGTAAAAGCAAAACAACTAAGAGAAAAGAGACAAGGAGCTGAGATGGCAAGATTGGAAAAATTAGAAAACAAAGTTGGTTAGTAGAGAGACTGGATGCTATTTTTTGTGAGTACTTTGCTTTCTACTAATTACCGCTTACTTTTTTTTTCCTTTTGTTTTTAGAAGATCAAAATTTAATTGTATAATTTGAATCTTCAATAAGCAGCATATCAAAGGAAGAGGAGCAAGAAGAGATGGAGATGACTTTTCCAGATACAGAGACTACAGGACTAGAAATAATGAAACTAGAGGAAGTGAAGACATATTACCAAAAAATTGTCTTTATTGTTAGATAGGTGTAGTATTTCTGATAGAGACGCTGTTCGAACAATATCAGCTACTGCAGAGGCGTTAGGTTTTGACCCAGAGAATTTAATTGTAAGTAGAAGTGTAATACGATTTCGCAGGCAGCGATTCCGAAAACAAAGACAAAGCTTATCAAACATAGATTCAAAAATTCCGATTTAGAGGGAGCTGTTGTGCCCTGGGATGGAAAATTGCTTGCAGATATTTTGAGTAAAGAAAATTTAGAAATAGTAGCGGTTTTCATTAGTTATGGAGATGAAGAACAGTTGAAGGAGTTCCTCAGCTTGAGTATGGGAATTACTCAGCAAAAGCTGTATTTTGACATGAGCAGTGGGGGGCAGTTGAGAAAATCCAGGCAATGTGTTTTAATACCACAGCAGTAAATACTGGCCGCCTCAAGGAGCCTGCGTTTTGCTAGAGCAATTATTTTGTATTTTCAGCACATGAGCAGTGGGGGGCAGTTGAGAAAATCCAGACAATGTGTTTTAATACCACAGCAGTAAATACTGGCCGCCTCAGAGGAGCCTGCGTTTTGCTAGAGCAATTATTAGAGAAAAATCTTCTATATTTAGCATGTCGCCACCATATTTTATAATTATTTTCACATCAGTTTTTGATTTAAAAATGGACATAACCACTGGCCATCAGCTAGATATTTTTGAGAAGTTTCAGATTGGCTGGTCGAAGCTAGAGAAGACGAAATACAAAACTGCTACTGAAGATAAAAATATTAGACATAGAATAGATAATTCAGACCAAATATCAACTTTTCTTATCGAACAATTAATAAATCAACAGCTAAGAGAGGATTATAAAGAGTTTATCCAACTTTGTTTAATTTTTTAAGGACGTACTCCTCCAAAAGACTTTTTTTAGAGTACCTGGTGCAATTCATCACGCCAGATGGATGGCAAAGGCCATTTATTCTCTCAAAATATATCTTTTCAGGGATCAATTTTCATTAACAAATCTAGAAAAAAATCAATATTTATGTAAAAGCGTGGTTCAACGTCTCCAAACCCACTTTGGCCCCCCAACCAAGACCTACAATTTTTAAAATCTCTTGTGAAATACAGACAAATTGATAAAGAACTTGCAGACAAGGAACTGTCTAAAATGATAAATCATCTGTTATATCTCAATTCGGAGCTAGTCGCATTTTAATTTTTTGATGAAACTTTAGAAAAAAATGTCAAAACAAGCATGGCTGCAAAATGTCTAAAATTAACTTCCGTTGAAAAAGGAAATTACGATGATAGGGATGTAAAAGGAAGGCTCAATCGCGAACAAATGGATGATTTATTGGACAAAAAAATTTTTGTTTCTTATCAAACTCTAAATTTTTTCAAGAGATTTAAAATCGATACAAACTTTTTAAATACCGATCCCAATGAATGGTGTGACAATTCACACTATTTAAAAGCTAACAAAATAGTAAACAGTTTTGAGATTGTCAGTGACACAGCTGAAAGAAGTGTAAAATTAATTCAAGACTTCAATTCCTGTTTGACGAAAGATGAAGAACAATGGCAGTTTCTGTTACAAGTTGTATCTGAATGTAGGAAAATTTTTCCTGACTCTTCAAAGGCTACCTTATCTAAGCTATTACCACCTTGATCTGATAATAAATTGTAAATGTAAATAATAATAATAATAACTTCTTTCTTTATATATTGCTTCCTTTTTTATAACTAAACTTGAAATAATAAAATGCATTTGAACATTATTATCTTTCTCATTTTTATACCTTTTTGCTTTTCTTTTCTCTTAAATCCTCCATTTCTTCAAATTTTTCATTTTGGATTTTGTTCTATTTACTTTTGAAAACAGTTTTAACTAAACCCTTTTTTATGTACATATTGAAAAAATATTGTTGTTTGGTCTCAATAAAGTAAAATCTTCACACGATTAGCAGATCGCGGCCGATGTAATTGAATACCCGTTTGATAAAAAACCTTAATTTTCATCACCAAAAACCTTGAGGTCGTCCAGAATTATCGTTATGAAACCCAATTGAGCTGAAACTTGAGGCGTTTTGCCATAAAGTAATTTCACCACACATTTCTTAGTCGACTTCCTTGATTCACACGGCAGACCTTTGAAAGGAGGATACTAACCTCAAAAAAACTTTTCAAACCAGCCTCGTACATATTGAAAAAATAAATAAAGTAAAATCTCGATGTAATTGAATCTTCATTTTTTGTGACCACTCGATTATCGTGGTCTTTGTACATCAACCCTCAAAAAAATTCATTCATTTTTTGTGACCACTCGAGTGGTCGCTTCGTAGTAAAAAGATGTATACAATGAAGCAGCGGTCACGGCAAATTCTAGCAATTTGAAAATCTTTGCCGCAAGAATACGCGGAAAATCTCGTCGAAAGTATGCCTCGAAGATGTCAGGCGATCATCGACGCTGATGGGAACTGGACAAACTACTGAATCATTAATGGCAATCCTTTACTGTCGAATGATGTAAAAAACTATTAAATAAGTACAATTTTTAATGAACAATTCACTACACTTTCTTACTTAACAACTATAATATATAATACTTTTACTTTCCTTGCTAAAGGAAAGTATTTGGTATTCCTGAAAACATCACATTTCGGATTTTTGCATTTCTTCATGTTTCTCTATCACGAAAAACATAGTCACTCGTTTCCGTCTGACGGTCTGTTGGCACGATAACTTTTGAACGAAATAAAATATCAATTTCAAACTTGGTATATATATATATATATATATATATATATATATATATATATATATATATATATATTATATATATATATATATATATATATATATATATATATATATATATATATATATATATATATATATATATATATATATATATATATATATATATATATATATATATATATATATATATATATATATATATATATATATATATATATATATATATATATATATATATATATATATATATATATATATATATATATATATATATATATATATATATATATATATATATATATATATATATATATATATATATATATATATATATATATATATATATATATATATATATATATATATATATATATATATATATATATATATATATATATATATATATATATATATATATATATATATATATATATATATATATATATATATATATATATATATATATATATATATATATATATATATATATATATATATATATATATATATATATATATATATATATATATATATATATATATATATATATATATATATATATATATATATATATATATATATATATATATATATATATATATATATATATATATATATATATATATATATATATATATATATATATATATATATATATATATATATATATATATATATATATATATATATATATATATATATATATATATATATATATATATATATATATATATATATATATATATATATATATATATATATATATATATATATATATATATATATATATATATATATATATATATATATATATATATATATATATATATATATATATATATATATATATATATATATATATATATATATATATATATATATATATATATATATATATATATATATATATATATATATATATATATATATATATATATATATATATATATATATATATATATATATATATATATATATATATATATATATATATATATATATATATGTATATGGAGCCTGTAATTTTTTAAGGTAAAGGGAGCTGAAGGGGTGGGGGTCAATAAATTTATATGATTTTACTAGTAATTTCCTAATTTTTTGTTGAGAAAATACACAAATATTTTGTGTAAGTATTTATTAGTAAAACATTAAAGGACTGGGGGGGGGGGGGGATTAGAGAGCTTGTTTCGTATACATAGCGTTATATATCCTTTGCTTGTTCTTAGGAATATGAAAATTAATTTACTTTTTAGGGCTATCAAAAAAAGGGGAAGGGGTGAAAAAGATGAAAGAATCTTGTATAATTTCAATAGAATTATGAGAAATTTCCCAAAATTTTTGGTTGAAAGAATGGGCAAATCTTAAGCATAATCATTTGTAATAAAACATATAAGGTACCAAGCGAGAAAGGAGATAGATATTTATCTTTTTATAGATGTTTTTCGGAGTTTTTTTAGTCAAAGTATTGAAACATTACTTTTTTCTATTATTTTCTTTTTTTCTCGTGTCCGGATTATACAGATTTAGACCACTAGTGTTTCCCATTTGGTGGGTCACGACCCGGCACCAGGCCACGATAATAAAATATAGGGTCGCGGCATTGTCTTCTTGTTATCATGATACACGTAAATGAACAGTGAAGCTGCATCTCCTCCTAGTCGTTCGCAGTTAAGAATACAATGAAACAATGTTTCGCAAAACATATAGATTTTGTAGCAAAAATTAACCTTATGCGCATCTTTTACTATAAAATGTATTATTGACAAAAACGAACGAACCAGAAGAGACGCGGCTTTATGTAGCGTAGCACTTGTGACGACGTCGCAATGCTTCTCACCGTCGCGGTGCAAATGCCGCTGATGAAGTGGCGCGCCCGGCCCGCGTACGTAGCTAGCTTTTGTTTTACTCGCCCCCCCCCGATACACCCGCCCACACCCTTCCTCACCGCCAATCACAGCCACTCCGCCAACCACAGCCACTCCGCTCATTTAGTTGGAACAAGTCTTTGAGCGTATGCTGTGTGATTTGAGTTACTGATTATAAATACAATTAATATAACAATGAATAAGTGGTTAAAAAAACAAAGTACCATTTCCGAAAGCAGCAAGAACGAACAGTCGAGTGATGTACAGCCAAGTACAAGTTCTAATATTGGTTCCAACAAACGGCCGCATGATGCCCCGATAAATATTCTTACAAAAAAGAAAGAGTTTTGGACCCCATAATATATTTGAAGATTACATTCGATTCGGCTTCATTGAGGGTACTGATAACAAACCATTGTGTGTAATTTGTAATGTGGAACTTTCAAACGAATCTATGAAACCTTCAAAGTTGAAGCGGAATTTGGAATTGAAACATCCTGACTACAAAGAAAAGCCAAAAGAGTTTTTTCGTCAATAAGAAGAGAGAGTTAAACGCTAGCAAAAAAAATATGGAATAAATTTTTTTCACAGGGTGCTCAAACTCAAAATCTTGTGCTGGCTTCTTATGAAATTTCGCAATTAATTGCCGAGTCTGGCTATCCACACGTAATTGGTGAGAATTCCGTCAATAAAAATTGTAGCATCTCGATTGTTTGAAAAAAACAGGAAAACCAAGTAAATCAGTTAGCGTTATCAAATAACACGGTGAAGCGTAGAATCGTGGATATAGCAGATGATATTGTAAAAAACAGTCTTAGGTCAATTGTGTGATTATTCTTCCTTACAAGTTGATGAAAGTACAAACGTGTCGGATAATGCCATTCTTTTTGACAATACTATTCACGAAGAGTTTTTTTATTTTTTAAACCTCTACCAACAAGAACAATAGCAGAAGAAATATTAAACTTGATTAATAGTTACATCAACAAAAATGACGCTGAATGGAAGAAGTGTGTAAGATTGAGTAGCGATGGAGCACGCGCAGTGTCAGGCATTCGTACTGCACTATATCCGAGGGTAAAAGCCGTAGCACCAGAATGTGTATGGAAGCACTGTAGCATTCATAGAGAAGCAAAAAAATGCCTTTGCCTCTAACAGCAACGATGCAAGAGTGTGTAAAGTTCATAAACTATATAAAATCTCGTCCACTGAACTCAATAATATTCTCTGCTCTGTGCAGAGAAAAGGGAAGTGACCATGAACATCTTCTTTTACACTGTGAGGTGCGATGGCTATCAAGAGAGAATGTCTTAAGAAGGCTTATTGAATTGAAGATAGAAGTTTCAGTGATCTTAGAACAAATATCCCAACAGCCAGAGATGTAATATTCGATTCGAAGGACAGATTTCATGATGTTAATTGATTAATACAGGTAGCTTACATTTCTGATATTTTTGATTTTTTAAATATTTTAAACATAACATTACAAAGCAGCAATGTAACGATATTTAAAGCGCAGGAGAAGGTGGAAGCTGCAAGAAAAAAACTTAATTTGTGGCCACATCGTGCAGAAACGGGGAACTACAAAGCTTTTACAAAGTTAACTGAATTACAAAAAGAGTACAACATGAGTTCATTGCCGCATGAAACTGAAGCTCTAATCAAAGAACATTTATTAGGACGGGAGACTAATCTTAAAGAATATTTTCCTCCAATCAACAGCAACAAAGCATGGATGAGAAACCCATTTTCAATCAACTTAGACTCCGAAACTAATTTGCCGGATTCAAATGTCGACTCGTTAATTGAACGTGAATGTGAGACAGTAGTCAAGAATATATTCGAGAAAAAACCATTGATAGATTTTTGGATATCTTGTCATCAAGAATACCCAATTTTAGCTGATCAAGCAATAAAATTTCTAATGCCTTTTGTCATAACCTATAAATGTGAAGCAAGTTTTTCAACACTCGTATTCCCCTAAAAAATAAATACAGAAACCGACTAGAAGTCGAACCAGACCTCAGAATAAAGCTATCATCGTTTCCGGCAAACTTGGAGTTCTTGGTCAAAAATAAGCAGCTTCATACTTCTCACTAATGGTCAGTCATAGTACCAAGTAACCATTTATTATAGTTAAAAGTTACAAAACATTCTTTTTTATTGTTGTAATACATACATAAGTACTTCTATTATCAATGAATGTGTTTTATTTTACCTATTTATACATCAGGGTGTTTAAAAACTTTTGGGGGGTCACGACGGGAGAGTATAAAAATTACCGGGCCAGGGCAAAACAACGTTTGGGAAACGCTGATTTAGACTATTTTAGCCCAATATCTGGCTACATTAATCACATTCAACAACTTCTACACCTCAGAATGTACTCCATTGTTTGCTCTTCTCCGCATTCGCAAATCACATCTTCACCTTCTTTAACACCCCATCGTGATAGGTTGTTTTCACGGGGGCAACCTCGGTTCTAATTCGGTTGAACATCCTCCAGGTTCTCGACTCTAGGTGGATTCCCGCAGGCAGTTCTTGCTTTAGAGGAAAATTTTCTGGTGGTTCGAA
Organism: Pachyrhynchus sulphureomaculatus; assembly: GCA_019049505.1. Classification (NCBI taxonomy): domain Eukaryota; kingdom Metazoa; phylum Arthropoda; class Insecta; order Coleoptera; family Curculionidae; genus Pachyrhynchus; species Pachyrhynchus sulphureomaculatus. The sequence goes on along the minus strand of CM032451.1, from coordinate 81,357,442 downwards.
ACCTCTGCGGAATTTCAATAGGCTTTGTAGCATTTGTGCTTCATAGAGGAGATCTCTATGATCAAAGGACTATCAAAATTTTTCCACATACGCAAGCACAGTGCGCTGTCTTGCAGGAGCTTCAAACCCAGCTGCTCTGTAAACCTTATCTAGCAGTGTAGCTTGCACGCAACCAGTAACAATCTTGCAAGTCTCATTAAGAGCAGTATCGACTTGCTTAGCATGACCAGATCTATATCAGATTGGACAAGCGTACTCGAATGTAGAGAAACATAAGGCTTTTGCGGTTGTCCTTAGGGTTGTCGGGTTCATTATTTATGTTGTTAAAATGGGAAGAAATTGAAAGGGATGGGGTTATTGGACATTTTCAAAAGTATTATGCTGTATAGAAGGGATTGAGACCTAATTACACAGTAACCTAAAAAAAATGTTGAGTTGAATATAGGACATATTGTAGAATTACAAACCACAAATTTCTTTTTTTTGGGTCTTAGGATTTTTAGATGCCGGAAAACATATGTTTAACTTCAAATCTAACTACCAGTCACAAAAAAGGTTTATACACTTTTGTAATGTTCCGTACGAAATAGTTTTAAGATCGCTTCAGTGCCTGTCTGCCCGTCTGTCACACTCGATTTTTTCCGAAACTATTTGACGTAGAAAGTTAAAATTTGGCACTAATATAGGAATTGATGGCCTCATCAGAGCCGTGTAGTTTTGAAAGGTAAATGTTGACTTAAGGGGGTAAAATCGGAAGTGAAAAAATTTTACCAGATCATTGAGTGGGATGTCAAATGAAAGCTCGTAAAAACACGACTTAAAAACATATATAATGTAATACTTGCGCATACTTTTCGTTGTATTATTTTTAGAAAATTGCGATAAAAAGCTGTCCCTCCTTATCTCGAAAAGTACTTATCAAAAAATTTTGAAAACATTCTGAAATATTCTCCACAGGTGTAGATTGAAGGAAAATTATCACCTTTAATAAAAAAACAAAAATTTTTTTCTTGTAGGGAAAAAACTTTGTTGAAAACTTATTTGGATTGTGTTTTGTGAAGACATTGATCATTAATACGTAGGCCGAAAAGTTTCGTTCTAGCTACTTAAAACACATTTTTTTTGTAAAAATTTGACTTTATTCATCAATATAGTCTTCCTTTAAGAGCGATACAATCAGTCCAACGCTTTTCTGACATTTCTATTCCTTTCTTGTAGAAGGATTTGTTTTTGCCTTCAAAGTAGACCTCAATTTCGGCGATAACTTCTTCACTGGAGTCAAATCCCGTTCCCGCAAGCATTTTTTGAGATCTGCGAATAGATAATAGTCGCTGGAGGCAAAATCTGGAGAATACGGTGGTAGAGGAAGCAATTCGAACTTCAATTCATGCAATTTTGCCATCGTAACCATTGACTTTTGAGGCGGTGCATTGTCTTGATGAAAGAACACTTTAGTCTTGTTCATTTGGTGCCGTTTCTTTGCGATTTCTGCCTTCAAACGCACCAATAACTTTATACAATATTCGCCATTGATGGATTTTCCCTTCTCAGCATAATCGATGAAAATTATTCCATGCGCATCCCAAAATACAGAGGCCAAAACCTTCCCAGCCGACTGTTGTGTCTTTGGTCGCTTCGGGCGGCTTTTAACGGCTGATATCCACTCAGCTGACTGTCAATTTGATTCCGGTATGTAGTGGTGGATCCAGGTTTCACATATCGCATGGAAAAATCTTTTTATTGCACTTAAACAGGTCCAAACCGCTCTCAGAATCATCAACACTTTGTTGTTTTTGGTCCACTATGAGCAAACGCTACACCCATTTCGAACAGAGCTTTCTCATACCCAAATGCTCATGCAAAATATGACCAACACGTTCTCTTGATATATTTAGAGTGTCAGCTATCTCCCGCAATTTCAATCCATCATCCAAAACAATTTTGTGTAACCACCTCATTTGGGCATCCAGAGTGTTCAACATCATTTGTATCTGTACGACCGCGTTTAAATTCAACATATCAGTAAATGATGAGTGATTTTCCAGGGGCAGAGTTCCCTTAACACTTATCAAGCCATTGCTTTGCTTGAACGATATTTTTTTCCCATCAAAAAGGGTTTTAATTAACACACGAAATTCGATTTTTCATTTCGAAAATATGAAAAGTAGCGTCACTAAAACCACTGTCATGAAATTTTGACACGTATCGTTTAACGGTTGGTACTTCCTAAAAATCATATGGATGGACTTTTGAAAAGCGACCTATGTGTTATATACCTTAAAAAAATTATTCAACAATACGTGAGCGATTAACAAATTTGTCATCGTACTTTACATTATAAGAATTTTTTTTTAAAATATTTTTAATATGTTTATTTTTTTTATCGGGTTAAATGGACCACTGATGAAAACTATGGCGCCTCCTTGTCTGCAGGAAAACTTCACAAAAAAATATTCAAAAATAAAAATTAATCTTGTAAAATAATGGGGTCTTAAAAAAATAATAATAAAAAAATTTACGGTGAGTTATAATCGTGGAGCGACTATAACGTTTTTAAAAAAACAACTTTTGATTGAATTCTAAAAACTTTTATTTTTGTTGGTTCTAGTGGAAAACTTTTTAAGACACTTGATACATCAGACACACTCACTCTGCCTTTGTTTGGTTTATTTATAAACTTTAAATGCTGATTTGCAGAATGGTGCGCACAGATAAAGGAAATTGACATTTTTTATATGTTTTAAGCATATTATCAGGATATAATTCCTCCCGACCGAGTTGAAAATTTAACCTGTTAGGTTACTTTTTCATAAAGTCAAGCTCGATTGCATCATCGGAATTTGTATGATCATTTTATTATTATTTTTAATTATTTTCTTAGATTTCCTCAATCTTTTTACAATAAATTGACGAATTATTACAATTAAAGTCAAATATTATTAATATATATGCAATAATCGTCCATATACTATTATATCTTATAGTTATATCGGAGTTCATTTCTTCTAAGTGTCTTCTCTGTGTTTTCAGTTCTTCCTTGATTTCATTGTTTATTCTCAGGTCCAGGTTTAGAGTATGGGGGTTGAAGTAGGGTTGTTGTCCATCTTCAGGGGTTCCATTGAAGTTTGGGTAGAGATACTTCTTCGTATTTCATTCTTGATTCATCGTAGGATTTTAAAGCAATATTATTTATTAAAATTCGACATGTTATTGGTATTTCGAATAAATAAGAGCCATTTATTAGTTTACTTTTTCTAATTTTTGACAAGTAATTTTAATTAATTCTTCTTTGGATGTTGTTATTAACCATTTGGTACTAGAAACTTGTGTTATTTGGTTTTGTATAATTTTGACTTTAAAGGGGTGGCATTGAGTTATATTACTTTTATATCTCAGAAGTTGTACACTACAGGGTGGTTCTTAATTAACTGCTTAGCTTCTTTCTTCTTTACAAAGATATTCACTTTCTTGGACTTTCGTTACAACTTGAGTCTTGATATTGGTATCTTTGGGCATTTATAGCAAGGTAGGGTTTTAAAGGTATATTAATGATGTAAGTATTGTTGGTTGGGATAGGTAAGGATAAAGATGGAAAATATTGATATGTTTCATCATCCACTAGCGGTATTTCAAGTAAAAATATTATTTTATTTTTCTTAGTGTAGCTTTTAATTGTTGTTATTTTTCTAAAAGCAAGATATTTTCGATATTGTTATCGAAGGTAGTTTGTCGTTTATTAAATGCATTTTTAACTTATTTATTTCCATAATTAGTTCGTTGGGGTCTACTATGGAATTATGTAGAGTATTTAATTTTGGAAATGTTACAGCGATTTCTATTTTATTCAGAATGTCATATATTACTTGAAATAGTGCAAATAATTGATTTAAACAAGTATTTATTCTATTCATTTGCCTCTCGTTTGCTTTGTCAAGTGATACTTCTCTTAACGTTTGTTCTACTTGCACAATTCGTGATTTCAAAATTAATTGATTATGCGTTATATTCGATACCATTTTTTGGAAGTTATCGATCGTTCTATCTAATATAGAGATTCGATTTATCGCGTCTGTTTTGAGTTCGTTACCCTGTATTTGTAAGGCTTCAATTTTTCTTAACTATTGTTTCCGCGTCATACTGGTCCATATTACCAGTTACACTTTTTATAAATGTACCGAGGGGATTGAAAATTCCTCGTTTAACTTTTTGGATTTTATTATATGGTAGTATTTGGATTAATAAATTTTGTATCCGTTTTTCTATAGCATTTACCGTTATTAGAGAATTATGGTATTCATTTTGATATTGGCTCCTATTTTTTAGTGTCGTCAATATATCTTGTGCTTGGTCTTGAAGGGATTTAAATTCTTGTACTAATGGCTGTATGTCATATTCTTGTACGAACGTCCAATGATTTGTTATTATTTTTAGCTATTCCTTTTTTGAATGGTAGGATTCCTGGATAGTTATTCAATTCATGTATTTTTACGTCATCAGCTCTGATGTAGAGGGTTGTAATGATATTGGTATATCTGCAACAATAGGCTTTATTTTAGTCTCGTTAACGTGAACGGTTTCCTCTGCTTTAGTTCTGGGATTCTCTATTTCTATTTTATTTCTTTCCAAAATTTTGGTTATTGTAAATGGTCCTAGAAATTTGTTTTTTATTTTGCTAGATCGTTGATCTACTTTTTTATAAACTTGCATTCCGATTTTGGGCTCCGTTTCTGTTAATTTGTCATTATATTTGGTAATTGTTTTTTCTTTCTTTGTTGGGTTTTTTCTTTTTATTTTGTCGAACAGTATTTGGGTGTTATTTTTTATGGTTTTGTAGATACTCTGTATAAACATGAGAATGTATTAGATTCATAGGGTCTCTGGAATTTGTATGCCCCAGTACTAGTTCTTGGGGTGTAAAGTCTGTATCTGTAGATTAGTGACGTCTGTTTGAGCGTCTTTTTCTTTTAGTATTCTTATATGCTCTATTAAAGTACTGTGTAGGCGTTCTACAGGTGAGTTCGATTCATGATGTTAAGGGGTAGTAAAATGTATTTCTATGTCGTGAGTTTTCAATAGATTTTCTACGACTTCATTTTTGAATTCTTTTCCATTATCAGAAATGATTTTTCTTGGTATACCCATAAAAGAAAAGTATCGAATTAATTGATCACTACAAGAGATTGCATCTCCTAGGTAAGGTAAGGCTTGTCCGAATTTTGAAAACTTGTCTATAATGGTTCAAAAAATTTGTCTTTTCCTATTTTTAGAGTATCAATATGAATGATCTCGAAAGGTTTACTCGGTGTGTTTCGGTTATCACTAAGGGTTGTTTTATCGGTTTTCGGTTATATTTGGTTCTTTGGCATGTCTCGCATTTGTTAATTATATTCTGTAACATCTGCTTTTAATGACTTCCAGTAATAATTGCTCTTCAAAAATTTTGACTGTTTCTTCAATTCCTCTATGATTAGTTTTGCCTTCGTGTTTATATTGAATAAGTAAGTTTCTTTCTTGCTCTTCCACATTATTTATGAGTTTCGTACACTCTATTAATTTGTAATTTCTGAAATTATCTATCATGGCTTTATTTATTAAAGGTCTTATCTCTTTAGATCGAAAATATATATATGGTTGTTTTTTTCATTTAAATATTATCTTAAAAATTTGATTATTTTTTCCAAGGACATTGGTAGTATTGCCTTTATGATTTTGTTTCCGTCAAATATTTCTCGGTCTATTTTGCTGTACTCTTCATAAGGAGATTTCTTTACAATTATTTGGTTCTTTTTATTATTGATGATTTCATCTAAGAGTGTTTAAACCATTTTCATTGTTTTCATTATTGGTAGTGTGAATAGTATCAATTGGGTTTCGATCCTTATAGGGGGGTAAGATTTGGATATCAGAAATTATGTTTATGTTTTTTCCTTTTTTTCTTTCTGTATCAGTTATAATCCTTTTTGCGTCAGTTATTTTTGGTTTTACGTTAGTTGCAATTGTGTCTTTTGGTTTTTTTTGCCAGTTATAGTTTTGATTGCTTGCGGATTTTCGAGTTCTGCAATTACCTTTTGTATTTCCTCTTCAGATATTTTATTCGGGTCGTAATTGTCATTTAAAATTCAGAAATTTCTTGATCTATGTTTCCGGGGTAATTTATATAAAGATTCGTTTTCGATTGCATTTATTTGAATTATTGATAAAGCGTCGGCATTAGTGTTTTGCTTGCCTTTTTTATAAATGATTTCATAATCGTATTCCTCTAGCTTAAGTCTCCATCTCATCAATTTGCTATTTGGTTCCTTTAAGTTAAATAACCATACTAAAGGTCTATGATCTGTAAAAATCTTAAATTTTTCTCCATATAGGTATGGTCGAAAATATTTGCATGACCAAACTATACTTAGTAATTCCTTCTCTATGGTGGAGTATTTTTTGCTCTGTATCGTTTAATGTTCTGGATGCATAAGCAATGGGGTTATCGTTTGGACGGTTGCCTTTGAGATAAAACTGCTCCAAGGGCTATCTTTGATGCGTCGGTAGGTAATATGAAGGGTTTTTTCAAAATCTGGATACTTTAAAATTGGTGCATTTATTAATAATTTCTTTAAATGTTCAAACGCTTTAATGAACTCTGGGGAGTGATTTACTTTCGATCCCCTTTTTAAACATTTTGTTAAAGGTTTGGATATTTTTGCAAAATCTTTAATGAATTTTCGGTAGTAACCTGCCAGTCCTAAGAATGCTTTTATTTCTTTTGCATTCTGGGGATTGGGAACTTTCTTACTGCTTCAATTTTTTCGGGATTTGGTTTAATACCTTTATTCGTGACTTGATGTCCTAAGTATGCTATTTCTCGATGTAAAAACTCGCTTTTATCTAGTTGTACCTTCAAATTTGCTTCTCTGAGTCTATCAAACACTTTCTTTAGTCTGTCTTTATGTTCTTGTAGAGATGTTGAAAAGATAATTATATTATCTAGATAAACAAAACATATATCATTTTATAGTCCTCTTAACACACTGTTCATTATTTTTTGGAACGTTGCGGGTGCATTTTTGAGTCCAAAGGGCATTCGTTTAAACTCATAATGTCCCATATCAGTTGAAAAGGCTGTTTAGGTGTATCATTAGGATCCATTTCTACCTGATGATATTCATTGGCTAAATCAAGCGTACTAAAGTACTGAGCTTTTCCAAGTTTGTCTAGGATGTTCGTTATTTGTGGAATGGGGAATTTCTGGTCTATAGTTTTATCGTCTAATTTTCTGTAATCTATTACAATTCTCCATTTCTGTTGTCCTGAGGCGTCCATTTTCTTTGGTACAATCCATATCGGGCTACTCCAAGGTGAATTTTGACTCCTGGATGATTCCGTTTTCTTAGCATTTCTGAAATTTGCTTTTTTACTTCAGCTTTATGAATATGAGGGTATCTATAAGTCTTCGTAAATAAGGGTGTTTCGTCCTTTAACTTAATCTGGTGTTTTATTTTATTTGTAAAGGTCAAAGGTGTACCTTTGCAGTAAAAAAAAAATGTCTCGATACTCGTAACATAACTTTCTCATCGTGTTATATTCTTCTTGGTTACAATGATCTAGTCTCAAATTTTTTAAATTTTGTTTCCTTAAAATGTCAACTTTTTGGTCTTCCTCGTATTTTCCGTTTATAAAATTTAATTCTGTTTCTTCGAATTTTTCTATTTCAAATGGTTCAAATATTGTGATTTTTACTGGATTTTCACAAGGGTTAATGATTGTCGTTACTGCATGATGGTTTTCTATTCTCACAATTGCTTCGGGCATTTCCGCTTTTCCTAATTTTTGGTAATTTCAAATTCCTGTTCCGCTTTTCTTATTCACTGGGATTTTTACAATTTGTTGCGTTTTTGGTGGAATAATTATTTCGCAAGGTTTTTCTTTTTTTGGATCTCTGTTATAATATAAGGGTAGATTTGCATTTATTGACTCTAAACGTGATTCTTTTAAATTTATTTGAGCGTTTATATGAGTTAAAAAATCTATACCTAAAAGTCCGTAGTAATTTTGTGAAAAATCAAATAAATAAAATTTATGGTATTCTTGGCAATTAAAAGAGGGAAAAATGGGAATGTGCATTATTTCGTTATGACTTGAGATTGCATGTGCTGTTTTTACTGTGAAAAATTCTTCTTCAATAAAATCTGAAAATATTTCGTATGCCAGTTCAGGTCTCATAAAACTTTTACCACTTCCGGTATCAATTAAAAAATATGCGTTTAATTCCGGTAGATAGATTATTGGTAATTGATTATCCGAGTTAGAATTCATTATTATCAAATTGTCTCGTCTAATCCCTGGATTAAAGGAAAATTTTGGTCAGATGGGGTATTCAAAACTTCGTTCTCATATTGCATTTCGTTATAATCGTTGTTATAGTAATCGTCATTATAAGCATTTGGATCAAAATCGTTGGGTTCCGTAATGTTAGGATCAAAATTTACGGGTTCCGTACTATATTGGTCGAAATCTGAGGGTTCCGTATTATTTTGAATTATTTGGTTATATAATTCTTCTGCGAAGAATTATCGCTGGAGTTGATTTCTGTGCATTACTGCGTTTCCGGATCACATGTCCATAGGTTGGGGTTGATTTTGTCTAACTATGGAAGATGTTGCTTGTCGCTTTGTTCCACGGTATGATGGTTGAAAATTGTTATTACTATTTCTCTGCGAGAAATTGTTTTGTCTCGGAGGATATAAGGGTATGTTCTGCCTTATTATTCGATTTTGGTTATTTTGAAAATTCTGGGGTCTGGGATTTTGAATATTTCTTTGAGGGTTATATCTAAATTGACCATATCCTAAGAATTGATAGGGGTTATTGTTCGTTTGTCTGTTCACATGTTGAACATTTGGGGTCTTAAATTGTGGTTTGTCGGTGGATTTTGACTTGTTGGGGTATTATGGCTTATTTTATTTATTAGATTGCCACGGTTCTTGTACTGTATAAAGTTCTCCTCCTCTTGTGCGAAGCTTATAGCTTGTTCGAGGGATATTGGATTTTTTAATCGAACTATTAACTGCATATTGTAGGGTAGGTTATTTATATTTGCCTTTAGAATTAGGTTGCTATATTCCTGAATTCGTAGGATTTTGATGTTCCGTGCTATGTTTTCCATATTTATTTTCGCGAAAAGTAGACTTCTTGCGTCTTGTAGTCTAATACCGAATTGTTTTATAGTTTCGTTTTTTTCCATTTTAAACGTTACCACGTCTTGAACTAAACAATCTATTGATCTTCGATCGGCGAACGTTTCAATAATCGCGTCCCATGTATTTAATTCTACGCGTGAAGCTATTAGATCAGCTGCTCGTCCCGTTAGTTTGGATAAAATTGTATCGAATAAACATACATTTATAGCTGCATTAGGGTCTTCGTGATTTATATGATTTGTTAAGAAATTATCGCATGAATTGATAAATCTTGTTATCAGTTTTGTATTTCCGTCGAATGAAGGAATATTGTCTGCCTGGTATCTGATCAAGTTATAATTTGGATTTGCCATTCTTTATTAAATAGTTTTCAAAAATTCACGAAAAAAATATTCAAGAATGTTTATGAAAAAATATAAATCAAATATATGTAAAATATACAGAATCTTAAAATTAAAAATGCCTTAAAATTATATTTTTCTTACAACTAAGTTGCTTGAATCTTTTGAAATTTACTGCGTAAATATTCAAAAATTTCTTGCTTTCAGTTGAAATTTTCTCTGCTCTTTTTTTTTTGTTAAAATTCTCACTGCGTGAGTTTTGTCAAATTTACCCACTGCGTGATATTTCTTAAAAAGAAAAGAAAACTTGGTCTGTTTGTTCTTTCTCACTGCGTGAGCTTGTTTTAAAAAAGAAACTCACTGCATGAGTAAAATTGCTGAAAAAGAAAATTGAAAAATGCTTTCTGAAAAATTGTTTTTCCCCCTGCGTGGATTGCTGAAAAAATGTCAAAATTTTCACTTACAGATAAAGGATCTGCAGTTTCATTCTTCTTTGGTTCTTTGAAATCTTTTTGTTTCTTTGAAATCTTCTTGTTTCTGTGAACTTCTTTGAAAATCTGTGGAAATTGTTTGAATCTCTTCCAAAAGGATGAACGTTGTTCGTCCCTGGATACCAATTATGACTCTCTGAGCGATGCTTGTCCCGTTGAGCCGCGCCAATAAGAACTTTTCGTTGCCCTGATTTGTGTCTCTTGAGCGATGCTTGTCTCGTTGAAACCAATAATAGGAACTTTTTGTACTCTGGCCTGGACGGCTGAGATCTGTCTTTTTTTTTTCGTTTTCCGCTGTTTTCGTTGATCGTTGAAACGAACCAGAATCTTGTTTTGCGCCGTGCAACTTTTTTTGACTCGAAAACTTTCCTTCTGCTGGTCAGTTGACTTTGTCGAAGACTATCCTACCGACTGCGCCTGTTATAATCGTGGGAGCGACTATAACGTTTTCAAAAAAAAACAAGAAGCTGAAGAACAGACAGGCTTTAGAGCAGGAAGATCCACAATAGACCATCTCTTCTCACTGACACAAATCCTAGAAAAGAAAACCGCATTTGATCAGGAAGTCCATGTCTTGTTTGTTGATCTAAAAAAGGCCTACGACAGCGTGCCCCTAATGAGATTGTGGGAAACACTACAACAGAGTAATGTAAGCACCGAAATAATTAAAGCCGTAAAATCCTTATACCAAGACGCAAGAAGTAGTGTGAAAACCAAATATGGTATAACAAACAGGGTTCCCGGTCACAAAGGGTCTCAAACAGGGCTGCTGTATATCCCCAAGGCTATTTAAAATCTATTTGGAGAGTGCACTGAAGAACTGGAAAAGGAAAATGCAGCAGTATGGGATTCCCACTGGATGACGATACTACATTGTACACGCTATCATTCGCAGATGACCAGGTAGTAGTCGCTCAGGACATCGATGATATGGAAAACATGACACGAAAACTTATGGATGAATATGAAAAATGGGGCCTAGAAGTCAATATTAAAAAGACCGAGTACATGTGCGTCGGAGGACAACAGCAGGACTTGAAACTGGCCACAGGACACACCATCAAACACTGTGCCAGTTATAAGTATTTGGGAACGAGAATATCTAGGGACGGAACACTGGAAGAAGCAATATTCGAGAGGAATATCCAAGGAAGAAAAGCGATTGCAATGCTTAATAGTATACTATGGGACAAAAACATAACCATTGAAAATAAGAAGAGAATTTACAACTCAATAGTGAAAAGTATAATAACTTACAGCTCCCAGTGTGGCCATTAAAAGAAATAACAGAATAAATACTAAAAGCTACAGAAATGGATTTCTGGAGACGAGCAGCCAGAAAATCCAGAGAAAAGACCGCATACCAAATGACACGATAAGGCGAACAACTTTTGATTGAATTCTAAAAACTTTTATTTTTGTTGGTTCTGGTGGAAAACTTTTTAAGACACTTGATACATCAGACACACTCACTCTGCCTTTGTTTGGTACTAATATTTATAAACTTTAAATGCTGATTTGCAGAATGGTGCGCACAGATAAAGGAAATCTTAATTGACATTTTTTATATGTTTTAAGCATATTATCAGGATATAATTGGTGTTTCAAACTTTAGTATGCAATTTTCGACCAAACAGTTTATATTTAATAATTTATAAAAAATTGTCTATTAAAAAAAATTAAAAAAACCTCTCGACATTGTATAGAAAAAGTAATTATTAAGGTTTAAAAAAAGAATGTTAAAAAGTATTAAAAATTGACTGAGTAATTTTGCAGACAGTGCATTGAGACAGGTAGAGGTTCCAATCCGACACCAGGTCACATTTAACGATATAACTTTGTATTGCAATGGAATTTTCTTAAAAAGTTTTTTTGGAATAATTCCTAGAAGTATAAATAAAAAAAATCTGTAAAAAAAAATCAAATTTTTGTAAAAAATTCCAGGTGTATGTAACCCCCAACGTACGGAACACTAATTGCGCAAGTCCGACTTGCACTTGGCCGATTATTTTTTATCTGTATCATCCAGAATTGTATTGTTTCATGTACGTTGACAGAGATTGTAGTTTTCAATTATTAATATGTATTTTTTGATTATAAATACAAAGTACATTTCAAACTCTTTAATAATATTTCACCACAGAGTGGATTGTATTCTTAAGTGTAAGATAGTCAAATTTAGGGTTTATTTTTGAACTGCATGTTTGCAGGAAAAGCAGTGGCTAAATCATATTACCAATTTTTTTTTTAACATAGTTAAGTATTTTTTTACTCTTTCAGATAAACAATGCTACTTCGGTGACAAAACGC
>CM032451.1:81293767-81345012 GCA_019049505.1 Pachyrhynchus sulphureomaculatus | reverse complement strand
ATTTAAATAAACAGGCTACATTTTACCGAATTAGTTTGAAGAACTCAAGAATACATTCATAGACCTCATGGCTTACAATGACAAGAATTGTTGTGATTTACTTGTATAATCTAAGAATAGTAAGCTAATTATAATTATGAAAAATATATTCAGTGATTGAAAGATAATTAAGTTTGTAGGAGGAATTTCACGTAATTGACTTCTGTCCCTAAAGATTCAATTCTGGCGAGCTCGTCCACGTATTGTGACCCAGTTACTTATTACGGATATTGTAACTTCCCTTCCTAGTCATAATCAGCAAAAAAGATCGCTTATCGTTTCTTTGTCAAATGCATCAGGGATTATCTGACGAAGTTTTAACAATTTATCTTTTAAATATAATACCATAGGCAGAGCACAAATGCAAAGGTTTGTAAAGTCAGCTGATTTCAACGAATCCGTTTCACGCAAAATATAGGGTTTAAAGCCGAATTTAAGTTGAAAACAAAAATAATGTTTTTTTTTCCTTGAAAATATAAGTTCAACAGATGAAGAATTCCGAGTTTTTTTTGTTTCGAATCTCTAAGTGTATATGGAATCTAAGATACAAACTTTTGAAAATGACTAAAAAATCGACCAATTAAAGTTTTAAAATAATTCTACAGCTGCCGGATTTCATCGTATCTAGCCTCATATTTGGAGGATCACCTTCTTTTCGAAATTACTCTCAGAAAAAAAGATCGGCGTGCAAAACGCTGACGCCACGCTCGCCCACTTTTGTCAAAAAGTAAAAGGATGCCAGCACATATATATATATATATAAGTATATATATATATATAAATATATATATATATATATATATATATACGTATATATATATATATATTAATATATTTATTAAAGTATATATATATATAGATATATAATATATATATATATATATAATACGTATAAATTAATAATTATATATATAAGAATATTAAATAATATATATATATATATATACGTATATATATTAGTTTATATTATATATATATATATATATAATATTATGTTATAATTCGGAATTATTTTATATATTATATATATTTATTTATATATATGTATATATATACGTTTATATATATATAGATATATATTATGATATAGATATATATATATATATATATAATATATAATATACGTATATATATATCTATACGTATATATATATAAATATTTATATAAGTACGTAATATATATTATATATATATTTATATATATATATACGTATTATATATATATAATACGTATAAATATATAGATATATATATAATATATATAGATATATAATATTTAAGCGTATATATAGATAATATATATAATATATAATATTTTAATATATTTATTTATATACGTATATATATACGTATATATATTCTATATATATTTAGATATATATATATATAGATATATATATTTATATATTGTAATATATACGTATATATATACGTATAATATATTTCGTTATTATATATATATATAATATATTTTATATATATATATATAATATATATAACGTATATATATACGTATATATATATATATATAAGATATAATATTTATATATATATATACGTATATATATATATAGTATATATATATATATATATAATATATATATATATATATTAAATATATATAAGAAAGAGGAAGGACAGTAACAGGGCACTGGCAACAAACAATCCCTAAGTTTACCTTGCTGGGAAACGCCCCTTGTAAGGAGAAGAGATGAGCAATCAAAGATCTAAAGGCTCTAGTATCTGCTTTTTTATTTTATTATCGGGCTTTCGCCCTGCCCTAATTGTAGCTTCTCTGGATTCTAAAAATGCAAACCAGTTACTGAAAATAAACTAAAACGTTCGTTTTTTTAAAATGTTTGATCTAAATGAATTCATTCGTACAATTCATTTAATCACATTTTAAAAAAATCGATACGTTTTTTGTTAGTTTATGTTTCTGTACCTGGTTTGCATTTTTTAGAAGATCCAGAAGAAGCTACCATTAGTCAGCGAAAGCTCGATAATAAAAATAATAAGCAGATAATAGAGCCTTTAGATCTTTGGATTGGGGGGCTCATCTCTTCTCCTTACAAAGGGCGTTTCCAGCCAGTTATATATATGTATATATATATGTATAAATATATTATAGTCTATATATATATATATATGCTATTATATAATATATATATATATTATATATATTATATATAATATATAATCATATATATTTAAATATATATATAATATATATGTATATATATATATTATTTTTGTTTAATATATTATATATATATGTTATATATTTAATATGTGTATTGTATTATATATATTTACTAAATATATATATATCGAATATATATATATATATATATATATATATATATAGAGTATATATTATATATATATATATATATATATATGAAGCAACCCCTAACCCGACTCCATTAGCCCCTTATTTATTTTATTACAAATAATATGCTTAAAAGTCTGGAAAAATTCTCCAAAACACGATTAAAAGGATACAATATTTAAATGGGTTAAAATTAAATGGTAACAAAAAAGAATTAGTAAAATGATTTTACCTAGCAGACATGGAGTGCCACAATAAACACATAAATGTGATCATCTCACACTTCAGGCGAAAATCTTTTTTTTTTCATTTTATTGTACAGGCCGACTAAGTGAGCCAATCGGCTTGAAACTTTTCAGAAAATATTACTTTTATTATAGCAAAAACACCCTGGTACAATAATATTGAACTCAGTTGACACAATTTATCTTGTTATTTAAAATTTGAATTGCCATTGCCATTTTATTATGCCATTTAGTCCAAAATGGAATCTTTTTTTTTCAAAAAAAACGTGGTTCTCTATTAGATGTGACAAACAATTTTTCATTTTTGTTTCTTTTCAAATGCGCATTTTGTTTTTATTTGATTATACAAACAAATGTAAAAAAAAAAAATGGTTAAAAAATGACTCCACAAAAAAATTTTTTAATGCATCGGAAAGCTGGCTTAAATTTTGAAAAAAAATCCATTTTGAACCAAATGGCATAAAATGACGGGGCAATTTCAAATATTAAATAACAAATTCAATTGTGCCCACTGGGTTCAATATTTTTGAACCAAGATTTCAGGGTATTTTTGCTTGTTTTTTCAATTTTGTCCGTTATGTGCACATTGAGCGACTTAAAACTAACGAGGATTTGTTGGAATTGCTGTATCTAAACTGCACTATAACTAAACAATTAATAATTCTTATTATAGGAATTTTTTTTTTAAAAAAAAAACAATATTTGATTTTATTTCATTTTATATATTATAATATATTAAAATACATTTTCATCTCTTAAAAATGTGTACTAAGAAAGTCAAATGAAATTATTATACAATATTTGGTAAGTTATAAAGGGTCTTTCAAATTGAGCGGTTTTTTTAAATTCTTGAATAAAACACAGATGACATTGATTTCAAAAAACTTTTATTAGTAATTGAAGTACATGATATATGACATTTAAACACGAAAAACAATGTCCAACTCTTGCAGCTTCACAGATGTCCACTCTTTTGTCAAAATTTTCGATGACAATTTGGCATAATTGCGGTTCTAACTCACCAATAACGCGAGCAATTTCGTCCTTCAGCTCAGGAATCGATTGTGGGTTATTCTTATAGACCTGGCTTTTCACGTAATTCCAGATAAAATAGTCCAACGGAGTCAAATCACGTGATCTTGGTGACCAATTAACATCACCGTTTCTGGAGATTACACGTCCAAGAAAATTTCCCTGCAACAACTCAATAGTTTCACGAGTAGTATGGCAGGTTACGCTGTTCTGCGGAAACCAAACGTCCTCCAGAGTATTATTATTCATTTCAGGCCACAAAAATTCAGTTATCATCTCACGATATTGAAGACCACTGACAGCATCATTTTCGAAGAAATATGGGTCAATGGCACCTCCTTTCCGTAATCCACACTAAACAGTGACTCATTTAGAATGTAGTTTTCTGATGAATCAATCCTGGATTTTCCTCACCCTAAATACGACAGTTTTGTTTATTAACATAACCACCAATGTGTTTCATCGGAAAAGATGATTTTTTGGAGAGAAAACCCATCTGGTTGTTCTTTGATCCAATTAATCAAAGCACGACGTGTTGAGTGATCCAATAGGTTTAGTTTCTGTGTTATTTGAACCTTATATGCCTTATTATGGATTAACTCCAACTTGTTGTGAACGTCGACTAATGGATACTTCTGGATCTTCAGCAACACTTTCACGGACCAAATGAATATGCTCTTGTGAACGACCGCTACGACTATATCTTTCTCTTCTTTTATCTTCCACCGAACCAGTTCCTTGACATTAGTGAACAATTCGATTGATAGTGCTTTCAGATGGACCACTATGCAAAACCGTAAATATTACGTAATTTTCTTTCTAAAAACATTTTTCACTGAACACCCATTTCCATAAAATAATTCAACAATTTGAACGGGCTGTTGTATATTATACGACTCCACGTTTATAAATGTCAACATTACACTTTTCGAATGTCACAAGCTAGACCCGGGCTATTTCGCAGCGACATCTGTGCCTTATTCAAGAATTTAAAAACCCGCTCAATTTGAAAGACCCTTTATATGGAATGTGAACAGCTGATTTTAATAAAATTGTTGATTGTAGGATTGAAAAATCAGGCACTTACATTAAAGAAAATAGTTCCTAAAACTTTATAAATTACTAAAAGTTAAGAATACGATCGACATTTTGAGTTTGAGATTCTCAAGTAAAGAGAAAGTAAATTTCCATATGACTAAAATCATACAACATATCGACACCCATCCCTTTCACCCTCTTTCCTTGAAACGATATCGCTCAAAAACTATAGCTTTCATTCCTATTTCAAATATTGTAATATCATGCCGTTCGAGTATCATGATGCCAACAGACCGACCACTTGATGATCGGAACAAACAGACCGATGGAATCTTTTCGCGATCTAAGAACACTAAAACACAAAGACAAGCAAATATTACGAGGGTAATACTTTCCCTTTAGCAAGGGACATAAGTACACTAATTTACTTACTGTGCCAGAAGTAAGTTTTGGCCCATTTAGCTGTTTGAATTTCTAAAACTTTTTGTATAATCAACTTAATCTTTTTCAGGTTACTCTGTAACCAAATCTCAATCTCTTTTACAGATAATTTCTGTCAAATTTCGGAATAATGAAAAACCCAGAACACTGAAATGGAAGTATATTAAGATATATGCGCAACCACTCTTCTAACCCTCTACCCCATTTCTTTTGCTTATATTTCTTTTACTATAAATGACTAGCTAAATTTTTATAAAATATTCCAACCAAAAACCAAGCAAAATTCTTATAATACTGAAACTATGCGATATTTAATGATTTCTACCCCTATTACCCTCTACCCCTATTAATATGACAAATACCAAAAAAATAATGTAATGTTTTGATCCCTTGATTCAAAGAACTCTGAATAATACATAAAGCACAATAAATATGAAATCACCCTTCGTCAGCTCATACGTCATATAATTATATATCGTAAATAAACAATTATGCTTAAAATTTGTTCATTACGGCAACTAAAAATCTGGAAAAATTTCTCATAATACTATTGAAACGACTCCACCTCTCTCACCCCGTTCCCCTTTAAAATTTAACATAATGAAAAATAAGTTTTACTTTACAAAGCTCAAATTCGACCAACTATGAAATACTGCTCCCATGTTTGGGGCTTCGCTCCGAAACATACACTGCATTTGTTTGATTCTGTTCAGAGAAGAGCTGTTCGTCTGATTGGAGACCCGGAACTGACCGGCGGCCTTCATTCGCTGGAACATCGAAGAATGGTTGGCGACTTGAGTCTGTTCTACAAGTATTTTCGTGGAAAGTGTTCGAAGGATGTGGCCCGCTTAATTTCTCCCAGGGCGGTGTACGTTGGAAATACACGTCGCGCTAATACTTCACATCCGTATGAGGTTCAGCTTGTTACTCCACGTACATCGCTTTTCAAGCAGTCCTTTATTTGGAGAACATCATCCCTTTGGAATAATTTTCCCAGGGCTGTGTTTCTTACTGAGTACGATTTACAGCAATTCAAGAACAACGTGAATCGCTTTTTCCGCACACATGCCGCTCCTGGAGTGTTTTAGAGACTTCCCTGCAGCACGTGTGCTAGACCCGTAAAAAAAACTTAATTTCCAGATTCCTCGACTCCACAAACCCCGAAAGAGTCTGAGATCACCATATATAGGTAGCAACCCCACTAACGTCCTACTCCAACATTTAACCCCTTACGTATTTTATTATAAATAATATACTTAAAATTTATCCAGTACATTATCTACACGGCAAATTAACACCGTATAGACTGAAATGTCAAGGCGAATGGAGGAATGGGGACCGGGGACACTCAGGTCTGAAATTCCTCCATGAACGCCCATTCGTCTTAAAACAAGATAAAATCACGAAAACAAGACAAGTGATTAAGTCTTTTTCTGTCCATATCCTTAATAGGAAGGACATGGAAAAGTTCCTGAACCGGCCGAATACCGACATTTGGTATACTGACGGGTCGGGGGCTAATGGCCGCTTGGTGGGGCGGAAATCTTTTGCCATAAATTTAAACCACAGGGAAGTAGACCCATGGGCAATATGGCTACCGTTTTTCAAGCTGAGGTGTTAGCCATCCACAGATGTGTAAAAATATAAATCTCGGAAGGGACAAATAATATGAAAATTTTAATCTGTTGCGACAGTAAAGCAGCTATATAAGCTCTTGCCAAATTCACCATGGACAGCTTGCTGATTAGGGAATGTGTACAGGAACTAAACACATTAGGAGGTAACATCGAAGTTACCCTAATGTGGGTACCAGGCCACCAAGGCATATCTGGAAATGAAATAGCGGACTAACTCGCCAAAAGAGGCACCTTGTAGGAGTTACATTCGCTTTCGGTAAAAACAAAATCAGGGAATGGTTGGATAAAGAACACCAACTCTCTTGGAGTACAGGAGCGGGGTGTCGTCAAGACAAACTCCTTATGAAACAAACTACCACAGGCAGAACAAAGGAACTCTTGTCGATGTCAAAACAAAGGTTACGTCTGAGGACTCCTGTGTGGCACTACAGGCCCATCTATATAACCTCAAACTGGCTGAGCGGGAAACATGTCGGCTGTGCGAGGGATAAAGCGAGGACAGTATACACATTCTGTGTGAATATCCTGCACTAAGGGTCAAGAGATATAGATACTGGAGTCAACCATTCTGTGAACCCAAAGATCTACAATAGATCAGGGTGAATAGCCTATGTCTCTTGGCAGAAAATGTCGGACTAGGGCGACCCTGACTGGACTCAGTGGGACGTCACAGAAGAACTTTTAGATCTAGGTGACACCAGGGACTCAATGTAACACCCACTTACTTTACTACTACTACCCTCGCCCCCTTTAGCCCCTTCCTCGGTTAAATTTAAAGGTAATCAAAAAATAACTTAATTATGTGATCCCTAGACTTCAAAATCTCTCAGAAAAGGATATATATATAAAGGGTGTTTTTTATAGAGGTATAGAACTTTGAAATGGAATAAAACAAAGATGAATTTTTTAAATTGACATGTAATTTACTTTATTCGAAAGATAATCTTCTGGCATTATAATTTAAATATGACTTCTGGCATATGACCGCCACGGCTGGCTCGGACGTAGTGTAATCTGGAGGTCCAATTTTCGATGACTTTTTCCAACATTTGTGGCCGTATATCGGCAATAACGCGGCGAATGTTGTCCTCCAAGTGGTCAATCGTTTCGGGCTTATCGGCGTAGACTAGCGACTTGACATATCCCCACAGAAAATAGTCTAGCGGCGTTAAATCGCACGATCTTGGAGGCCAATTCACGGTCTGAAACGTGAAACTATGCAGTTACCAAACGTTTCCTTCAATAAATCAATTGTGGCACGAGCTGTGTGACATGTTGCGCCGTCTTGTTGAAACCACAGCTCCTGCACATCATGGTTGTTCAATTGATGAACGAAAAAGTCAGTAATCATGGCTCTATAGCGGTCACCATTGACTGTAACGTTCTGACCAGCATCGTTTTTAAAGAAGTACGGACCAATGATTCCACCAGCCCATAAAGCACACCAAACAGTCAGTTTTTCTGGATGTAACGGTGTCTGAACATACACTTGAGGATTATCATCACTCCAAATACGGCAGTTTTGTTTATTGACGTATCCATTCTAACAAAAGTGAGCTTCATCGATTTTCATAAGCGAATTTTGTTTAGAATTCGCTTATGAAAATCGGGATCAACGGCAATCTTGTTTTGGGCCCATTCACGCGAATCTACGCCTTGCTAGGTGATCGTGTGGCTTCAATTGTTGCACGAGCTGGATTTTTGTAAGCACGCAAACCAAGATCTTTCCGCAAAATCTTCCATAAAGTGGATGGACACATATCCAATTCTGTGCACGATGGCCGATAGACTGATTCGGGTCTTCCTCTACGCTACGCTCTACAGCAGCAATGACTTCTTCTGTACGCACTGTGCGACGTCTCTGTGGATGCGTATTATCATTTAGAGTAAACGTGGTGCGAAAACGTTCCATAGTTAATCGAATTAATTGCTCTGATGGACGATTATGTTGACCGTAAAATGGACGTAGTGCGCGATACGTATTTCGAACAGAACCATGATTTTCAAAATAAATTTGCACAATTTGGAAGCGTTGTTCAGGCGTCAGTCTATTAATGTTGAAATGCCAAACCAAACTAAACATAAATCACTTGACAGCTGACAAAATGGCCGCCAGTTAAAAAAGTGTTGCCAACTTAAAGTTTTATGCCTCTATAAAAAACACCCTTTATAACACGATATATAGGAAGCAACCCCCTCTAATCTCCTCCTCCACCCCCTTTCGCCCCTTATAAGTTTTACTATAAATATTAATGCATAAAATTTGTTTATTATTCAACAAAAAAAAAACAGGTATAACTTTCATATTACTATCAAAACATTTTGAAATTATCGATCCCCACCTATTTCGCTCCTTGGCCTGAAGCGGTACCGTTCAAAAAGTATAGGCTTCATCTGCTTGGCAGATGTTATCTATGTACTAAGTACTCACTTTTGTTCGAGAGTTAGTATGTCAACAGACCGACAGACAAACGGACAGACCGACGGAAATGAGTAACTATTTTTCGTGATCTAGGACCCCTAAAACCTGAAGAAAAGCAAGTCTCGAAGTGCAATTTTTTTTCCCGAATACAATATTTTCCTTTGGCAAGGAAAGTAAAAAAACCTGTAAAAGAAACTGTAAAAACATTCAAAATTCTATTGAAACTATAATACTTAACGATCTCCACCCCTTTTACCCGCTCTTGGGTTAAAACTAAAACTAACGACAAAAACCTGATTTTTTAATTCTTTTATTCCAAAAACCTTAAAAAGACCATACAACAAAAAAACCAGGAAAAATTACCATATTGCTATTAAAACCATACAAAATTAATCGACCCTTACGGGTTCGCCCCTTCGCCTTAAGCAATATCGCTCAAAAACTATAGGCATCATCTCTGTATTAGGTATTAACATATGTAATGTACCAAGTTTGAAATGAATATCTAATTTCGTTGGAGAGTTATCGTGCCAAAAGTCCGACAGACAGACCGACAGATTTTCTTGATCTAGGAAAATCTCGGAATGTCATTTTTTCACGGATGCACTAAAAGAAAACTAAATTGAAGAATTGAAATATGTGACAAGTAAAAAATGAAAGTATGTTAAGAAGGCATAAAATGATGAAATTATTTGAAATATAATTGAAGTCCGGTAAGATTTTTAATTTATTGTGGCATTTCAAAAGATACCAATTTCTACCCGTAACGATGTTAATAATGGGCAAATAGTGGTTTCCACTATTCTCTATTCGAGAAACAATATCACACTTGCCTCTTTTTATATCTGAATCTGTGTTGAATTTGATGGTTTCCAATTTATTTTTTTTAATCGCTTGGTACTTACATCGATTAATGTTTAGTTTAATCCTTTTTAAAATCATCTTCTCGAACGGTTTGATAGCCACACTGGTGTTATTTAATCATTTTTTTTTCAAATCATTTAATCATCATACTCCTTATATTTAAACAGTCCGACTTCGCTTCAAAACCACATTAATTGCATTCACAAAATACAGCATCGCTAGGATTTCTGTGTTAAGGTTGATATCATATTGATTATATTTAGACAATTCATTATCCTTAGGAATTCTATGTCGGTAGGTAAATTGAAACCGTTTTATATCATATTTATAATGGTGTGGAAACGATTGTACAAGAACACATATTTTAATATTGGCCACTTGCACTGTAATCACATACAGTATTTAAATATTTCGTTGTTGTTACACTTTGGCCCCTTTCATTTTTCAATTTATTTTGTTATTTGGCTTCTTCTGTTGTCATGGATTCAGCAGAATCCTTTTCCCTCAATCAATCGTCCTTCGAAAGGGCGTGGTGACATCATGACAGTTGTGCTACTGTTATAACCGAAGCTTTCCTATCTCTTGCTTGATAGGATTCTTCCAAGAAGGTGAGACCAGTCACAGCTTTAATTTGGTGCCACCAAGGCCTAGGAGACCTTCTTCTCGTCGATCTTGCCCTCCAATATCATAGGAACCAAAGAAAAATCCAACACCTTCAATGGGCTATTCAATCAAATAGGCAATTAAGATACGTGTATCATTACTCGCAGAAAATACCAAAAAAGCCTGTGTAGACTTGCAAAATTTCCGAAACTAGACAACCCATTTCACCAACTGTGACTACCATTGGCTCTCCAACGTATTGTCTTGCCAAATACCTTTCTTCTATCTTAAAACATTTCACCGGAAAAACAGCTCTTGTAAAATAATTCAAGGAAATCAAACTTGCCCCAATGATATTCGTATTTCAGTCACATTCGATGTCGAATCTCTTCACCAAGATTTTCCAAGTCTAACTGAGAAAATGTCTTTCCGGGACGTATTTTCTACATAATGGTAAAATATATAAACAAATATCCAGCATAGGAATGAGTTCACCCTCTTTTTCCAGTTATTGCTAACATTTCTTTAACCCTTCGAAAAAATAAGCCATCAACACTTTTCATCTTAATGGAACATTACACTTTCTCGGGTCGGAAAAATCGACTTTTTGGAAAGTATCCTATTGGAAAGTATTATATTTCAATAATATCTGAAAATTTCAGAGGAAAATTTCATATACTTTCAAAGTTATAGACGATTATATAGCGCCAAGTGTAAATCGACCGCGCGGCGTGCCAACTTACCTTTCAGCGCTTTACAAAGGTTTTGCTCTACCTGCATCGAACATCTGCTGCTACTTTATGATTCTAAGAAAGATAGAAACAGTTAAAAGGAGAGCTTACCATAATGGTATATCTTTTCAGTTTGAGGCAAACCTGTAGCTCCAAAGCAAACGGTACGCTGATACTCACAGGGACACTTAGTAAACGTCTCGGCTAGTGTTGTGCAAAATGAATACAAAAATACGGGAAATTTAGTTCCAAGTGAGTGTGCAGACCACGTAAAAGACAGTTTTATGGTAATCGAGTCTCAGATTAATGTAATTCAAATTTTGCCAGTACTTCTGCAGAGAAAATGCCGCTAGACAAACTAGAATCGCACGGAGAAACAAAAGAACACTTGAAAACAAAGCGTATGAGGAGTCGGAAAGAATTTTGTATGCAACAGGCCTAGCTGATTGAACGTAAGTAGATTTTATACGTGGAAATTCGTTTGTCAAAACTTTAAACTCGTTATTTCTCAAGACAACGTTTTTGTAATCAGCGTGCACGATAACTTAAAAAACTATATAACCGATCGGTTTAAATTTTAATATGTTCTTCTACACAACAATAGCCCCAGTATAAACTAGAATAAAAAAGATTGGTTAATTTTTACCTCAATTTTTAATGTTTTTTTTACGAAAAAAAATATTGAGACCACCAACTTTGGAAGTCCACCATTTTGTGAATTTTTGCTCAAACAAAGTAATCGTCTATACTGGGACCATAGTCATGCTTTTTCTAAAGATTTTTTTCGACGTTCCAGTGCGCCGCAATCGTGCACGCCAGCAGATCAAAATTTTCAAAATGGCTTCCATGAGGCCGCAAAAAAAACCCTATAAAAAATAATTTAAAAAATTATGTTTTTTTTGGTTGATTGTGAGACAACTAAAAATAGGCAAAGCCCATATTTCAGCAGTCTACTCACTGTTCTCTTATTTGTCCATCCATTCTGAGACGCATTTCGCCGTATCACGACTCATCAGTCGGGCTAGGATGGACAAACAATAGAACAGAATTTCTAGTACTTATTCCGGTACTTGCGGAACACAACGGTAAATTGCAACGAATTGTACCAATTACGCATATCTAGTACTCAATCGGAGGCTGATACAGCAGCCACAAGCCGACAGAGTGGTTGGTACAGCCAACACTAAAGGTAGGCAGCGCGATTTGCGAGGGATCAACCTCATACCTTATGTGGTTTATTGTAAAACCACTGAAAATAGGCAAAGCCCATATTTCAGCAGTCCACCCACTGTTATCTCATTTGTTCATCTATCCCTAGACGCGTTTCGCCGTATCACGACTCATCAGTCGGGCTAGGATCGACAAACAAAAAATTTTTTCCTTGTATTTGAAGACTTAAAATATATGTCACAAACATTACGGACTTCAAAAATGTTTTTTTTTATTAATTTATCAGTCTCATAAAAATTATTAAAATATTCGCCCGAGAAAGTGTAATGTTCCCTTAAACCAAAACTCTGGAAATGATAGGCTGATAAAACTGTAATTTGGACACACGTTAAAAATCTCTTTGAAGTTTTCTCAACCATCTCAACACCTTACATCCAAATATACACTTCACTTTGATATTAAAAATAATAATATTTTCCCTTTCCTAGATGTCCATATTAACCGAAAGTCAGATGATGACTTTGGGCTCACGGACAGATATCTAAAGGCTTCGTGATATCATCATGCCGCCGAAAAACACTCCCCTGTTCATAGAGCTGTCTGTATCACTCTCTCATACAGAACCTCTTCAATCAGAACTAAAGCATTTTACTACCTCCCACATCGACTAATACAAAAAGGTGTGCAAGCCGAATTAACTCAGTTTCGTGCTAAATTTCTAAAGAAGTCAGTTGGAAAAAAGCCTGAGGAAGCCGGCAGGATGATCGGCAAAATGTCAGCACCACTTTGTCAATCAACACTAGAGAAATTCCGAACCTATAAGAAAAACATGTTTATAAACATTACATTTTTAGAGCCGGTGAAGCCAAATATAAAGACTCGAGTTTTTAACTCACAACATCGCTAGGATTTATGTGTAGAAGTAAATGTCTTTTTAAAGTACATTTTCGAATCGTTTGATAGTCACAATGACTGCATTTAAATAATTGGAATTCCCTAGAATTTGTGTGTTGAAGTTTATGAGTTTTTAAGGAATATTTTCGAATCGTCTGATAGTCACATTGATTGCATTTAAATGATTCAATTTCACTAGGGTTACTGTGTCGAAGTTGATGAATTTTTAAAGAGTATTTTCGAACGGTCTGATAATCATATTTAGTGCATTTAAACAATTCAGCATCGCTAGGCTTTCTGTGTCGAAGCAAATGTTTCTTTATACTAGTTTTTCGAATCGTTTGATAATCACATTGATTGCATTTAAATGATTCAATTTCACCAGGATTACTGTGTCGAAGTTGATGAATTTTCAAAGAATCTTTTCGAGCGGTCTCATAATCACATTGATTGCATTTAAATAATTCAACATCGTCAGAATTTCTGTGTCGAAGCAAATGTTTTGTTAAATTACTTTTACGAACCGTTTGATAATCACACTGACTGCATTTAAATAGTTGAACTTCGCTAGGATTTCTGTGTCGAAGTTTATGAATTTTTAAAGAATATTTTCGAATCGTTTGAAAGTCACATTGATCGCATTTAAATAATACAACATCACTAGCGTTTCTGTGCAGCAGTTGATGATTTTTTAAGCAATCTTGTCGCACGGTCTGATAGTTACAATGATTGCATTTAAATAATTCAACATCGCTAGGATTTCTGTGTCGAAGTTGATGTTTTTTTAAAGTACTATTTTCAATTGTTTGAAAGTCACAGAGATTGCATTTAAACAATACAACATCGTTAAGACTTCTGTGTCGGCGTTGATGAACTTTTAAATCAGCTTTTCGAATAGTTTTATAGTCACACTGATTGCACGGAAACTGTTCAACTTCACTAGGATTTTTGTGCCGTAGTTGATGAATTTTTAAGGAATCTTTTCGAACGGTCTGATAGTCACATTGGTTGCATTTAAAAAATCCAACATCGCTAGGATTTCTGTGTCGAAGTTTGTGAGGTTTTAAATGGCATTTTCGAATAGTTTGATAAGGACCTTCGTTGCATTTACCCAATTTAACTTCATTAGGGTTTCTGTGTTGACTCTTCAAATCACGTACATGCATTTCAATATCGTCCTCTTCCAGTGTTTGGTACCCATACTGGCAGTATTTAAATGTTTCATTGGTGTCGCACTTTGCTACATTTATTTCATGGCATTTTGGCATACTAAAAATAAAAAATTTTACATTTTCAAAGTTATATGACTCAAATATGTAAACTAAGGCTTTAAAAACAAAAAGGAAATATTCGCATATAAGTTATCTTTATATTAAAATGTCGGTAATTATTTTAATTGATCACCCCACCCCCCCGTCGGAGGTTGAGGTTTTTAGGGGTTGTAGAGGAGGCTCACTCGAACATATTCCCGTTGGCATTAGCCATCGGTCACCCCTCATAAAAAAGTTATTAAGGGTTGAAATTTTATTAAAATAACAGTCTGGAAACGCAGCAAAATCAAAGATTATTGATTTTAAATGTTTTTCCTATAACAAATTACATATCGTACTGGAAGCTGTGCTTCCAAATCTGTAGAATACAGTGGATAAGGAAGCAATTCGAACTTCAATTCATGCAATTTTGCCATCGTAACCATTGACTTGTGACACGGTGCATTGTTTTGATGAAAGAGCACTTTTTCTTGTTCATTTGGGGCTGTTTCTTTGCGATTTCTGCTTTCAAACGCACCAATAACTTTATATAATATTCGCTATTGATAGTTTTTCCCTTCTCAGCATAGTCAATGAAAATTATTCCATGCGTATCCCAAAATACAGAGGCCAAAGCCTTCCCAACCGACTGTTGTGGCGTTGGTCGCTTCGGGCGGCTTTCACCGGCTGCTGCGCACTCAGTAAACTGCCGATTTGATTTCGGTGTGTAGTGATGGATCCATGTTTCATCCATTGTTACATATAGCATAAAGAAATCCTTTTTATTACGCTTAAACAGGTGCAAACAGCGCTCAGAATCATCAACACGTTGTTGTTTTTGATCCACCGTGAGCAAACGCGGTATCCATTCCGAACAGAGCTTTCTCATGCCCAAATGTTCATGCAAAATATGTCCAACACGTTCTTTTGATATCTTTAGGGTGTCAGCTATCTCACGCAATTTCACTTTAAGGTCATCCAAAACAATTTTGTGATTTTTTTTATGTTTTCCGGTGTAACCACCTCATTTGGGCATCCAGAGCGTTCAGCATCATTTATATCTGAAATGATGAGTGACTTTCCAGGGGCAGACTCCCCGTAACACTTATCAAGCCATTGCTTTGCTTGAACGGTATTTTTTCTCATCCAAAAACAGTGTTTAATGAACACAAGAAATTCGATTTTTTCCATGGATCTGAAAATATAAAAAGTAGCGTCACTAAAACCACTGTAGCTTGTAAACTAATCGTCGAAAAGTCATGCAACTTTGACACGTATCGTTTGAAAGTTGGTACTTCCTAAAAATCATACGGATTTTTTGAAAAGGGCGACATCTATGTGTCAGACCAAAAACTTTTCAGCCTACATATTTTCGAGAACATTTTACTCTAAAATATGATAAGTTTGTCATTATCGCTCAATAATAGATGACACGAATGTAAACAAACGGGTCTTTTGCTTACATTTCCCCTTAACTAGCAATTTTAGGCTTGAAACGTGCAGTTTTTCTATGTCAATTCTATGAATAGATAGTTTATAGCTACAAATTATTGTGTAGCGATAATAAATCTGATGAATTCGAATTAGTTTATCGATGTTCATCAAGTAGCAAACATATGTTTGTGTTAATTTAATACGCTCGAGCAAATTCGCGAAAAATTGATAGATCTCTTGTTGCAACGGCGGTTAATTCGCGAGCATGTTATGTATGTGTCGAGAGTGCGGTACGTGGATAGACTATTCATCCTTTTGTCGTCAGGTATACGTACATAAAAACTAATGGGGTTATAATTTGTAGTATATGTGCATGTTCTACAAATTAACGGTATTGTTTAGGTTTGCCTCCATTGGGTACAATACCGCGAAAAACGAATCGGTGGAGTCGGATGTATAGTCGAAGCAAAGCACGTAAACATCATAAAGATCGTTTGATAAGTGGTCAATGGGGGTTTGATGGCATCGGTAGTGCTTAAAGGAAGTCTTTATTGAACCCGTAGAAGCACGAGATCATTCTACCTTGTTGTCAGTTATCAGATGACGTGTCGCGGACAGTACGACATACTGTGGCTGTTTGAACGATAGGGGCTATCAACATCTCACCGTTTTAACCATTCGGATAATTTCGTAGATCCTGAGACTGGTGCCCACACTCAGAACATCGAACGAGTGTGGAGAGATCTACGTGGTGCAGTCCCTAAGTAAGGTAGAACAAAGGCCAATTGGCCTTTATATATCGCCGAGTACTTGTTCAAACGACAATACGTACACCGCGATAGAATTGAGGCTTTTTCACCGCAAGGGAGACAATGTACCCGATAGCAGAGGATGACTTCGTCGCCTCAGGATCATCAATCTCCTAAGTTGAAGCCACTCGATGATGTGAGAAGTAACAGCAACATATCTGATGAGTGAATTATGATTGTTAAAAATACTGTAAAAGTTGCAAGGGAGGAGACGAAGGGGGGTTGGTTGAGGGCGAAAGGGAGATGATTGAGAGAGGAGGCAGTCGCGATCTAGGAGCAAAACCATGATATGTGATACTACCCTTTTTTGTGAAATTCACATTACTCTTTTCAACGATTTATTTTTTTAAGGGGTTAAGGGGTGGTGTGGCTAAAGAAGGGTCTGAGAACAGCTACCAATATAGATTGGTTATTTTTCGTCAAAAACTAAAATTAGAATTAAAAATATTTGATTTGTGCAACGTTTTAAGACATTTCAATTAATAAAATTTCAACCTTTAATAACTCTTTTATGAGAGGTGGCCGACGGTTAACTCTTCCGGTTTTTGTATCAAGGACACTTCCCTCTACACCCCTTAAAAACCCCCACTCCCTGCGGAGGTGGGGTAATCCAGTAAATAATTACCAAAATTTCTTTATTAAATGTTAATAGTTAGCAGATGTTCCTTCTCTTCATCAGTTGAAAATAGCTGGTTTGAAAAGTCCGTGCAAAGTCCGAGAGATGGCACCACCGGCGCGTATCGAGGTCATATTTAGTTTGTAGCATCTCTTGAATGAACGCACACCAAGTTTCAGCCATATTGGTCTATTTCTTTGTGTTTGTCGAGTGATTTTCAAGAAATGGACGAAAAAGAATTTCGTGTGGTGATTAAATATTACTTTATGAAAGGCAAAACGCCTCAGGAGACTAAAGAAAAGCTTGATAAACATTATGGTGACTCTGCACCTTCGATTAGAACAGTTTATAAGTGGTTTCAAAATTTTCGGACTGGCCATATGGGCACAAGTGACGCTGAACGTTCTGGACGGCCTGTGGAGGTTACGACTCCAGAAATCATTGATATGGTGATGGATGACAGAAGAGTTAAGGTGCGTGAGATTGCTAGTGCTGTGGGCATCTCGACTGAACGGGTACATAATATTTTGCATAAACATTTGGACATGAGAAAGCTATCCGCAAGATGGGTGCCGCGATTGCTCACGCTTGACCAAAAACGGAATCGTATGAAGTGTTGCAAGGATGGTTTGCAGCTGTTCCAGAAGAATCCGGAGGACTTTAAGCGTCGTTTCGTCACTGTGGATGAAACATGGATACATTACTATACTCCTGAGACCAAACAACGATCTAAACAATGGGTTACCAAGGGGGAATCTGCACCAAAAAAAGGCGAAGACCGTTCCTTCGGCCGGAAAGGTTATGGCGACTGTCTTTTGGGATTCGCAAGGGATAATCCTCATCGACTATCTGGAAAAGGGTAAAACTATTACAGGTGAATATTATTCATCGTTATTGGACCGTTTGAAAATCGAGCTGCAAGAAAAACGCCCGCGATTGGCCCACAAGAAAGTCCTTTTCCATCACGACAACGCACCAGCACACACACCTCAGCAGTTGTGGTCGTAAAATTAATGGAAATAGGATTCCAATTCGTTTCACATCCCCCCCCTATTCTCCAGACTTGGCTCCCTCGGACTACTATTTGTTCCCCAATTTGAAGAAATGGCTGGCGGGACAAAGATTTTATTCAAACGAGGAGGTGATTGCAGACACTAATGGATATTTTGCAGACTTTGACAAATCCTATTATTCGGAAGGGATCAACAAACTAGAACATCGTTGGACGAAGTGTATAAGCCTAAAAGGAGACTATGTGGAAAAATAAAAAAGGTTTATCCCAAACACATAAGTAGTTTTTATTTTTGCACGGACTTTTCAAACCAGCCTCGTACAATAACTATAAAATAGAGAGAAAAATATCATGAAGCAACTTCGGCCACATGATTAGTACTTTAAAGAAACTACAGCTATAGACAAAACTAAAAGTTTCATATTGAAAGACAAGATAAAGTATATAAGCAAAAAATTCTCGCGAGACAAAAACAAGAATTTTTCACTTTTACAATGTCAAAATATTGGTTGTATTTGCATGTATGTCGAGTATAAATTTGAGATCATAAAAAGTCTGCTCACGTATTTAGTGTATTTATATGTTTCCTGATCAATTAATGTAAGCAAGTGAATTACATTTTTAGTCATGATCATTAATTATTTTTATATTTTGTTGCTTAAAAACACCTACAATACATATATGAGAATAACTCTAGCCTGTACAAGATAAGCGCTAAAATCTGCAGTCCGTGCAAAAATAAAAACTACTTATGTGTTTGGGGTAAACCTTTTTTATTTTTCGACATAGTCTCCTTTTAGGCTTATACACTTCGTCCAACGATGTTCTAGTTTGTTGATCCCTTCCGAATAATAGGATTTGTCCAAGTCTGCAAAATATCCATTAGTGTCTGCAATCACCTCCTCGTTTAAATAAAATCTTTGTCCCGCCAGCCATTTCTTCAAATTGGGGAACAAATAGTAGTCCGAGGGAGCCAAGTCTGGAGAATAGGGGAGATGTGAAACGAGTTGGAATCCTATTGCCATTAATTTTGCGACCACAACTGCTGAGGTGTGTGCTGATGCATTGTCGTGATGGAAAAGGACTTTCTTGTGGGCCAATCGCTGGCGTTTTTCTTGCAGCTAGGTTTTCAAACGGTCCAATAACGATGAATAATATTCACCTGTAATAGTTTTACCCTTTTCCAGATAGTCGATGAGGATTATCCCTTGCGAATCCCAAAAGACAGTCGCCATAACCTTTCCGGCCGAAGGAACGGTCTTCGCCTTTTTTTGGTGCATATTCCCCCTTGGTAACCCATTGTTTAGATTGTTGTTTGGTCTCAGGAGTATAGTAATGTATCCATGTTTCATCCACAATGACGAAACGACGCTTAAAGTCCTCCGGATTCTTCTGGAACAGCTGCAAACCATCCTTGCAACACTTCACACGATTCCGTTTTTGGTCAAGCGTGAGCAATCGCGGCACCCATCTTGCGGATAGCTTTCTCATGTCCAAATGTTTATGCAAAATATTATGTACCCGTTTAGTCGAGATGCCCACAGCACTAGCAATCTCACGCACCTTAACTCTTCTGTCATCCATCACTATATCATGGATTTGATCAATGATTTCTGGAGTCGTAACCTCCACAGGCCGTCCAGAACGTTCAGCGTCACTTGTGCCCATATGGCCAGTCCGAAAATTTTGAAACCACTTATAAACTGTTCTAATCGAAGGTGCAGAGTCACCATAATGTTTATCAAGCTTCTCTTTAGTCTCCTGAGGCGTTTTGCCTTTCATAAAGTAATGTATAATCACCACACGAAATTCTTTTTCGTCCATTTCTTGAAAATCACTCGACTTCCTTGATTCACACGAATGCCAAACACAAAGAAATAGACCAATATGGCTGAAACTTGGTGTGCGTTCATTCAAGAGATGCTACTAACTAAACATGACCTCGATACGCGCCGTTGGTGCCATCTCTCGGACTTTGCACGGACTTTTCAAACCAGCCTCGTATAAGACCAACCCCACATATATGAGGTGGGTTCGAAATAAAAAATACCAAGGGGCACCACCGGCTATACCATACCGTCCAACAAAAACTAGATGCAGATACTACATACATACATTTACGTAAATGCGTAAATGGCAACAGGGATAGTGAATTTGTAATAGATTAAAAAAAATCACAACTAAAACATAATACTACAAGCAAGACTAGAGGCCCTAATGATCGAACCAAATGAGTTCCTTGAGATCACAACGTCATAAACTTGTGTAATCATAGTTGCCCAAATAATCGATTAATTAGTCTGCGCCACAACAGGAAAATTTTAGAAGCAGGTAAATATAAAAATAATGTACTTTTAAGAGAATGAAAAACTGACCTAAAACTAAAAAAAAATAGTTAACCCAAATATACATTTAATAGTCTAAGATCCCACTGCAAAATCCTGTATGTATCTTTCTTTTGATCAAATGTGAATTACACGAAAGATTAATAACAATGCAATACAGTACAGCAGGGTTGCCTAGCAAAATCCTGCCGCAACTACCCTTAATTAACGCAATTATAATTAATATTTTTTAAATAATTGCACCAATGTTTTTTCATCAAATGAAACATTATTCGATAGATAATAATGTAATGAGAAAAAAATGGATTGCCAGCTTTCTACCTGCTGCAACCGTCGAGTTGCCAGGTGTAAAGAGGTAGGTATTAATTAATTAACTTTGGCACCTATCTGTTTTTTAACCCGGCGCCAATGACGTCAAAAATTACTCAGATGATGACACTGGGCCATCATGATCCGGATTTTATCGACAAATTTTTACAAAATTAAACGAGACGCCTTAATTTTAATATGTATTCATTAAATAAGGGTTCTTTGCATATGTGGTAAAATAAAGATAATACCAATATATTCTATAAATCAAAATGTTATCAGCTTTCTCAATAACACATGCAAAATCAACTTTGAAAACATAACTTTGATATTTTATTTTTGGTAAAGTATTCTAAATAATAATAGGAATCAATAATCTTATATACTAAAAGAGAGATCACGCGAACTTCTTATCATAACAATAATAAGAAATCAGTCTTCTACTTCCTCATTCAGAGACATGGAACTACTGCAATTGTTGCAGTACAAAATTAAATGTTCTTTGCATATATAAATCTGGCATGCATTACAAGTATGAGATGTTTTCTTATCCTTTTTGGACGGACATATTTGACATCTCTTGCGAGTTCCTGGAACCTTTTGGGGAGGTTCCTCGATGAGTTCACCTACGAAATCTGCGATTCTTTTGCGCAATTGTCGAGGTAAATTCACACGTGTCCTTCGGACTTGTAAATGCTCGTGTATCATAGCGAGTCCCAGGTTTTTTAGAAAATGTCGCCTTCTTGTGCGTGAATCATTATTATTAGCCCGATATATTATGTTTGCATTTATGCCCGATATATTCAGCATTGCAAAGAAAAGCGTCAATGGCCATCGTTTTGAGTTTCTGCTCACGTTGTAAGTTGCACAAAGTTCGTCAGCTACATCCACTCCGCTCTTGGTTGAATTATAAAAAGTTATTATTTCAGGTTTCTGGTTATCACCAGTAGACTCATCAATGTTGTCATCGTGATGCAAGCTCGACATCAAGAGGACAACTTTGTTTTTCTTCGGAATATAAGAAACGAGAGTAATATCTTCTTGATGCCCAAAAGTTGACGAGTTGAGGTCTTTTCCACGCATTGTGATAAATTGAGGTGGGATTTGCTTCTTGTTTTTGCGTAAGGTACCCACTGAGGTTAGTTTGTGTTCTTTTAGGAGATGAGACACCAATTCATAGCTTGTGAACCACTTATCAAAAGTAACATTACGGTGAGTTTTGGAGATTGGCAACACTATGCGATTTACCACATCAAAAGGTTTGTTGCTAACTGAGCACGGGCCATTTGGCTGCTTACCGGCGTATATCTCCAAATTGTTTACGTAGAATGTTTTTGAATCTACTAACGCAAATATTTTTATACCATATCTTGCCGGTTTAGACGGTATATATTGCCGAAATTTGCATCGTCCTCTGAATGCCACCAACATTTCGTCAATAGTGCAGTTTTCTCCCGGCGAATACATTTTTTGACACTGTTCAACAAACGCTTCGAAAGGTCACGTATTGGTGCCAAATTATCAAGTTGATGTCTTTCAGCACGTGTAGACTTGTCATCGAAGCGTAGCCAGCTTTGTATAAAGTAGAATCGCTGCAATGACATAGTGAGTCTAAAAATGTCCACGCCTGTACCATCTGCTTGCCACAAGTCGTTCAAATTTCGTCTGCTAGAACGATAAAATCCAGCAATATACAAAAGTCCTATGTACGCTTTCAATTCACTTATTTCGACTTCATCCATATATCTATAATTACTCAAATCTACACACGAAGCTCTTCTATTTTGTATATGTGAATTGGTATGTGTTTGAATCTTACAGAGCATGTCATGGGTTATGAATAAGTTCCAGCATTCTGATACAGTTTTGGCACCTTGAGCCACACATTTTACACCAAGTGATTCAGATATTATATTTTCAGATCTTGTACGTACATTCGGTCGTGCTGGTGCTTTTTGCCACATCGTTCCATCCTTTCCTTTGAAAAAAACTGTTGATGTAGTTGATTTCGTAAGGTTAAAAGATCGACACTGTCTGACGAATCCGAGTCCGTATTCGTATCGCTTCCATTTTGTTCAGTTTCGCTACTGTTACTACGTTCGGATAAGTGGTCGTTAATGTCGACGTCCGACGCAGCATTTGATTCTTCTTCGTCGGATTCTGACTCTTCTAACACTGTCCAAATTCTCTCCGGGTGGTTTCTCAGTGCCATTTTCGCCAAAAAACTAAAAAACAACAAGATGAATTCACAACAAACACTAAATAAACAAATGAAAGTAAGTCACGAAAATACTACGCCAGCGATGACGCTGGGTCATATTTACCCGTTTTGACTTGACGCACGTGTTGTTAAATTGCGTTTCTCAAAAATGTGACGATAATGTTCAAACAACGAAACAGAAATATGAGAAATTAAACAGTTTGGGAAAAGATATGAAAAATGAAATATCCCAGGTAAAAATGATAACTAAGGATACAACAAAAATCGATAAAGTGAAAGATGATGTTTGTAAGGATATAGTGTTAAAGTTTCAAACTTAATGATAATCTTAACCATAAAGTTGCAGAAGAAGTTGAAAATTTTAAAAAAGGTCATGATGAGATGAATAAAAATATTGAGACTACTGACGAGTTTATGAAATTTAATTTTCTAGTACACAAAAATGCCAGTGGAAGAGTTGATAACTTAGGAAAAAGTTAAGGAGGTTAGTAACAAAGTAAGATCTATAGTAGGAAAACACACAAAGAAAAATTAGCTACTAAAATTCCAACAAATACTAAAAAAATCGATAAGATTTTCGCTCAGTTAAAAAGTAGTGATTTTAAAGCAAGCATAGATGACAAATTACTCAAAGAAAAAGATTACGAATTAGAAATAATAATGAGCATATAAACACTCTTTATTTCTTTATGAAAAGTCTACGTTAAAAATTGTAAAGAATATTTTAAACCTAAAAAATGTGAGAGATAAGTTACTTAAGGAAATAAAATCTTGAAATGAAATGTTTAAAGGGCGGTTGAGGTATCTAGAACATAATTTCATGATACAATAAAATTTGCACGAGAGGAATTAAATTCTAGAGTAAAGGGAATGAGTGATGCAAGTAATTTGGCAAAGGTCTATTTAGACACTAAAATTAACGTAAAAGTTCGAGACCTTGAAAGTAAACATGAAGAAAATCAAAACTATTTCAGAAGTCAATTGAAACTCTGCAGAATAATATTAAAAAGATTAAAAATAAGGTTGATCAGTTAGGTAAATAAATTAATATGCCTTCTTTTAAATAATTAACTGACTAGGCCATTACTTCATGGAAATTCATATCCAATGAGAATACAACACTAAATTTCTAGTAAAATTTACACTTTTATTGATTTTTATACTTGACATATGTTTCGCTAAAACATTAGCCTTATCAAAAGTATGGGTATACCCATACTTTTGATAAAGCTATACTCTATCCGTTTGCAAGGCGAAGTAATAATCAAGTAAAATTATGCAAATTAGTAATAAAAGTGACCCAGTGGATAATAAATCAAAGGCGGGTTGTTTTACCTGATGGGGTAAATTTGGATTATAAACCGTATATTATTTTCTCACGTAACACGGAGTGCATCAGTTCAGAACAATAAAGATGTCTTCGCCAAAACATCAAAAAATAACGGCTTTAAGCTTAAATGAAAAGATCATAATTAGGAATGTGTTGAATTACATCAAAATGAATGAAAACCTTAATTTAAATGTCGACGATAGTGTTCAAAAGTGTTCCTTAATGACCGGAGTTGGAAAAACAACTATCTATCGAATTTCGAAGGAAGAAAGGACAGGAAGAGTTACTGCGCCAAAGCTAAAACCAGGTAAAATAAAACTGGAGCTTACAGAAGATGTAAAAAATTCCCTTCGAAGAATCATTTTCATTGAAAAAAAATCTTTGGACTTAATTCTAGAGGCTGTTAAAAGTAACCCACAGATACCAATGATGGGCAGGACCAAATTGTGGTACGTTTTAAAATCAATCAATTTTCATTGGGAAAAATTTCAAAGAAAATCCTTGTTAATTGAAAGAGGAGAAATCATACGCTGGAGAAGAGATTATCTGAGAAAAAATAGACATGAGGATAAACATCAAGGAAAACGTATTTAATATTTAGACGAAACTTGGATAAATGAAGGGTACACCGTAAATAAGTTTTAGCAGGACAAAAAAGTTTTGAGTTCAAGACAAGTTTTTATAGAAGGTTGGTCAACCGGTCTCCGTCCACCATCTGGAAAAGGACGCCGACTAATTATAACACATATAGGGAGTATCCACGGTTTCGTTAATGGCGGTCTGCTTACATTCGAATCGAAAAAGACAGGAGATTGCCACGAGGATATGAATTCTGATGTGTTTGAAGAATGGTTTAC
This sequence comes from Pachyrhynchus sulphureomaculatus, assembly GCA_019049505.1. Lineage (NCBI taxonomy): Eukaryota > Metazoa > Arthropoda > Insecta > Coleoptera > Curculionidae > Pachyrhynchus > Pachyrhynchus sulphureomaculatus. The sequence goes on along the minus strand of CM032451.1, from coordinate 81,319,381 downwards.
GCAGATGATAGAGCTGATTCCCCGAAGCTCAATAATTGTCATGGATAATGCAAGTTACCATTCCAAAAAAGTTGAACGTGTTCCCACGATGGGATGGCTTAAACGTGATATACAATCTTGGTTAACTAAGCGAAATATATTATTCTATGATGACAATATTAAACGCGAGTTAATACAATTAGTCAAACATGAAGTGTTAATAAACAAAGATATGCACAATAAGTACGTTATCGACGAAATTGCTAAAACTCAGGATATAACTGTTCTTCGCTTGCCACCATACCACTGTGAGCTTAATCCTATAGAGCTTATTTGGGCTCAAGTAAAAAGCGAAGTGGCTAGAAACAACGTGACCTACAAATTGGCAAACCTTAAAAATTTATTTGTAAAAGCAATATGTAATATCACTCCAGAAAACTGGCAAAAATGTGTTGAACACGTAATTAAAGAAGAAGATAAAATGTGGACACTAGATTCATCAATGGACCAAATTGTAGGACCACTAATTATACCATTAGGTATAGATGATGCTATGTCAGATTTTAGTTCGGATATGTCTGACATGTCGGATATAGAAGATTAACATAGCTCTAGGGCTAGATATAATAATTTTAATTGTTACCCTCAGTGTTAAATGGGCATGTCCCGTGAAATATAAATAAATAAATATCACAGGGCAACAAAAAAATATTTTTGTTTTGGTGCCTGGGATTTTAGAGCTGATTTTAACTATATTTGGGACGCTAAATCTATACATGCAATCCGTTTTTCTCTATCAGCTCTACTTTTTTAGATACATCAACTTATCTACCAATGTGGTTTTTATTCAGTATATTCATTTATGAGAGTTCTAAAATTATTATATATTCATTAATGTAGGTACAATGGTTTTATTGTCAGTCTGTAATTGAGTAAATTCCAGGTAAATCTATAAATAGTGGAACCATTGCCTATCAGGTACCTGAACTGACCCTTTTAATCACCTAACTCGGGTAAGTCTCGTCAGTTTGTGCGTTCTTACTAATGAGAGTAGATCGAATTCGGCGTGTTATTTTTTATGTTAAGAAAAGAGTGTTTTTGTGTTATTGAACAGAATTAAAATGAGTTCCCCCCCCCCCCCCCCCCCCCCCCCCCCCCCACCCTCAGGTTCCAGTTCAAGAAGAAATTGTGTAAATCAACCTGATGTGTTTTGCTATATATGCGGAGAATACATGTTTCAACAAAACAGACAAACTATTACTGACTTTGTAAAGCGAGCGTATCTTGGATACTTTGGAGTTAAGCTTGGTGATCAGGACAAAACGTGGGCCCCGCATCTCGTATGTAAAACTTGTACAGAGCATTTACGGCAGTGGACTACCGGGAAAAGAAAATGTCTAAAATTCGGCGTACCAATGGTTTGGAGAGAACCAAAAAACCACTTCAATGATTGTTATTTCTGTTTAGTAAATACTAATGGAATCAATCGAAATAACCGCAGTAAGTGGACTTATCCCAATTTAGACTCGGCAATACGCCCTATCCCGCACTCAGATGAAATACCGATTCCAACATTTCATCAGCTACCACATATCTCTGATGACGAATATTTTCCCTCGGATCGCTCTTCTGATGCTAATAAAAGTTCTGATGCTAATGAAACTAACAGTGACTATGAGGGGACGTCATCAGTTCTTCAACGCTTCAATCAAAATGAATTAAATGATCTCACCAGGGATCTCAATTTATCGAAAAAAGCTTCTGAAGTACTGGCTTCTACGTTGAACGACAAAAATTTACTGGAACAAGGAACCAAAATTACCTTTTACCGTACAAGAGAAAAGATCTGCTACCATTCTTTTCTCAAGAAGACAATCTTGTATTTTGTCACGAAATTAGGGGACTCATGAAAGAAATGGGACTTTCTGAATATATTCCAGATGATTGGCGCCTATTTATTGACAGTTCAAAGCGAAGTTTAAAATGTGTCCTTCTACATAATGGGAATAAATATGGTTCAATACCACTAGCTCACTCAACGAAACTGAAAGAAGAATATAATACCATAGCTTTGGTCTTGCAGAAGATAAAGTATTACAACATCAATGGATGATTTGTGTAGACTTAAAAATGGTAAACTTTCTTCTTGGGCAGCAAAGTGGTTACACGAAATATCCGTGTTTCTTGTGCCTCTGAGATAGTAGGGACAAAACACACCACTGGGTTAGAAAAGATTGACCTCAGAGAGAAAACATGGACGTTGGGGAAAAGAATGTCATTAACGACGCTTTGGTTGAAAGAGAAAAAATCATACTTCCTCCGTTACATATAAAGTTGGGCTTAATGAAGCAATTTGTAAAGGCTCTTGATAAGAATGGGTCTTGTTTTGCATATATAGGGGTAAAAATGCATCAGTTGAGCACAGAAAAACTCAAAGCAGGGATATTTGACGGCCCACAAATAAGACAATTAATTAAGGATCCTGCCTTCATAAATTCAATGAATCAAGTTGAACGAGAAGCTTGGACATCATTTGTTGCAGTTGTAGAAAATTTTCTAGGCAAACATAAAGCTCAAAACTATGTTGAAATGGTTAACAAGATGCTTAATAGTTTCAAATCCTTAGGGTGCAATATGAGTATTAAAATACACTATTTACACAGCCACTTAGACCGTTTTCCAGAAAATTTAGGAGACATGAGTGAGGAACAAGGTGAAAGATTTCACCAAGATATTAAAGTTATGGGGGACCGCTACCAAGGAAGATGGGACATGCACATGATGGCAGATTACTGCTGGAGTTTAAAAAGGGACTGTTTAAAAAAAACATTCAAGAATGTCGCGGAAAAGAAGCTTTCCAAGTGTTGAGTGACTATTTCATTTCTTCAATGTTTTTTTTTTGTTTGTAAGTACGACATAATATTGTATTTTGTATAACTAAAATAAAAATTTCATATCTACTTTTGTTTACTACACTTACGGATTTGAGTTACAATAATGTAACTTATATTTCTCTAAAATTGTATATCTTAAAAATTTGAGCTCCTAGGTACAAATGAATACGTTATTTGAATTCAGGACATCAAATTGATATAGAATCAGCTCAAAAAACCTCGACACCAAAACAGCTGTTCCCTGTGTAATCCTTGTTAATTGAAAGAGGAGAAATCATACGCTGGAGAAGAGATTATCTGAGAAAAAATAGACATGAGGATAGACATCAAGGAAAACGTATTTAATATTTAGACGAAACTTGGATAAATGAAGGGTACACCGTAAAAAAGTTTTAGCAGGACAAAAAAGTTTTGAGTTCAAGACAAGTTTTTATAGAAGGTTGGTCAACCGGTCTCCGTCCACCATCTGGAAAAGGACGCCCACTAATTATAACACATATAGGGAGTATCCACGGTTTCGTTAATGGCCGTCTGCTTACATTCGAATCGAAAAAGACAGGAGATTGCCACGAGGATATGAATTCTGATGTGTTTGAAGAATGGTTTACGCAGATGATAGAGCTGATTCCCCGAAGCTCAATAATTGTCATGGATAATGCAAGTTACCATTCCAAAAAAGTTGAACGTGTTCCCACGATGGGATGGCTTAAACGTGATATACAATCTTGGTTAACTAAGCGAAATATATTATTCTATGATGACAATATTAAACGCGAGTTAATACAATTAGTCAAACATGAAGTGTTAATAAACAAAGATATGCACAATAAGTACGTTATCGACGAAATTGCTAAAACTCAGGATATAACTGTTCTTCGCTTGCCACCATACCACTGTGAGCTTAATCCTATAAAGCTTATTTGGGCTCAAGTAAAAAGCGAAGTGGCTAGAAACAATGTGACCTACAAATTGACAAACCTTAAAAATCTATTTGCAAAAGCAATATGTAATATCACTCCAGAAAACTGGCAAAAATGTGTTGAACACGTAATTAAAGAAGATAAAATGTGGACACTAGATTCATCAATGGACCAAATTGTAGGACCACTAGTTATACCATTAGGTATAGATGATGCTATATCAGATTTTAGTTCGGATATGTCTGACATGTCGGATATAGAAGATTAACATAGCTCTAGGGCTAGATATAATAATTTTATTTTGTCATTAAATTTAAGTTATAATTTAAGGTGTTATTTTATAAATAATAAACTTTTAATTGTTACCCTCAGTGTTAAATGGGGATGTCCCGTGGATAAATAAATAAATATTAATAAAAAATAAAAAACCAGTCAACATACAGTTACTGAGTCTTCCCTGTGTGACATTTGTATGTTTTCTTTTAGATTTTAGGCTTTAAATAGTGTTTTGTAAAAGCACATACATGAGCATGCACCTAGGTGCGTTTATGTTTTAAAACTTGTTTATATGTAATTAATTTTCTATTTATTTGCAAATTTATATGTATTGATAAATAAATTTGATTTGATTTGATCTGAACTATCATATTGTTTTGTATGCATATATTATACAGGTAGGTAATCATCTGGCATTGATGGGCACCGTTCTATCATCTTATTATAATTCCTCAATTTACATCTTGCTCCAGAAGAAGACACAGTGTGTCGAAACAATTGTCAGCAATAATTTAATAAACATAAGTGGTGATCTTAAACAGTTGTTTAAATTTTTATTCCTAGTTCCTCAATTTTGTTTAATACTAGTTTTACTCTTGTTATATTATTGTAATATCTGTAATATTTTGTAATATATTTTTTAATATAACCAACCTTTATTATAGCTATAATTAATACAAAAAAATCAGTCGATACGCCACTGCTCAGTCATTCTCAAGATTTTCAAGGCAAAAATGCCATAATTCTATTGTAATTTTCCATAAATGTTAGTCCAAGCTAATACTACCGGTACAAATAATCTTGTAACTTTTTTGCGTAAAATGTACTGTGCGGTACCGAGATTCGTTACTATCGTATGAAGTTAATTTGCATAATTTTACATGATTTATTACCTCGCCTTGCAAACGGACAGAGTATAATGTTTTAGTGAAACATCTGTCAAGTATAAAAATCAATAAAAGTGGAAATTTTACTAAAAATTTAGTGTTTTATTCTCATTTAGTTTGTCTTCGATCGTTATTTAAGGACAATATCTACGTAAACATGAATGAAACTATAAAGGAAACTGTTGTTGAAAAATTAAATAACCCTACTAGAAAAAAAAATTATCAGCGAAGAACAATTGTGAAAGAATTAAAGGATTTATGGTAAAGTGACTTAGTTGAAATGCAACCCTAGGCAAGGTTTAATAAATTATATAGATTATAGTAATAATAGATACATTTACAAAATATGTTTGGCCACAACCACTTCAAAGCAAAAGTGGAAAAGATGTAACATTAGCTATGAAAAAAGTTCTATATGAGGCCATAGAGCCCGCTGATTTGCAAACAGATTTGGGAGATTATAAAATAAAAATTATAAAATAAATCATCATTATAGTAATTTTTCTTTCCAACTTAAAAGCAAGTATGGTAAAGCGGGTTAACATAACCTTGAAAAATATTATGTGGAAATATTTCAGCAATCAAGGAAATTATAAGTGGTATAATATATTACCAACTATTGTAGAAAAATATAATAATACATTCAGCAAAGATAAAAAATATATATGTATTGCTAAATTCATGTACCTTCAAGAAAAAGTTTAATGTTAATGATTTTGTTAGAATTTCCAAACGAAAAGAAGCATTCACTAAAGGTTACAAAATTGGTCTACTGAAATTTTTCAAGAGAGGTGCAGTTAACACACTCAACTACCTACCTACCTCTTAAAAGATTCTAAAAATAAAAGCAATAAAGGTGGTTTTTATGATAGAGAATTGCAAAAATTAAGAAGAAAAGGAATTTAAGTTTTTGTTAATCTAATAAAAGTCATAATTCATGGATTCTAAAGAAAGATGTATTGTAATTTATTTATTTTATAAGAAATAAAACCAAACTGAAAATTTGATTATATGTTTATTAAACAACAATTACTATAACATTTAACCTATCATTATATATTTTATATGTGTATCTATAATATATAAAATTATATAAAAACAACACTATGTTTTAATTTCCAATATATTTAAAGTCACTTGACAATTGTTTCACCATACAATGACTTCTTCAGAAGTAAATTTACTTCTGAAGAAGCCATTGTATGGTGAAACAATTGTCAAGTGACTTTAAATATATTAGAAATTAAAACATAGTGTTGTTTTTATATAATTTTATCATGAATTTCCAACAAGTATCGGCTAACACAATCAAAGATCTATAATATATATAAAATGCAACGTCTATCTGTCTCTCGGTTCGTTAGTGCACCTATCAGTCGAGAACCAATTATCCGACTTACGTGTTTTTTTTTTAATTCATACATATATTCTCTGGCCAGGTTATAGGATATATTTTATTACGTTAGGTAAAATAAAGAATAAGCAGTGACGATAATGGTGAATCAAGTCGGAAAAAAGTTTGCCGCTAGCGCGCTCTCTTGCAATAAGCTGCCTAAACCGTTAAATTTGAAACGATATTATGTAGCAAAGAATATAGTATATATAAAATGCAACGTCTCTCTGTCCCTTAGTGCGCTTATCCCTCGAGAACCACTTATCCGACTTACGTGTTTTTTTTTAATTCATACATATGTTCTCTGACCAAGTTATATAATAATAATATTAATAATAATCAGTATGACGTGACTCAGCTGCAAAAGTAGTTCACCAAGCACTAGCCACAACATACAAACTCAAGGAAAGCACGGATCCATACTACAAATACGAGGCTGGTTTGAAAAGTCCGTGCAAAAATAAAAACTACTTATGTGTTTGGGGTAAACCTTTTTTATTTTTCGACATAGTCTCCTTTTAGGCTTATACACTTCGTCCAACGATGTTCTAGTTTGTTGATCCCTTCCGAATAATAGGATTTGTCCAAGTCTGCAAAATATCCATTAGTGTCTGCAATCACCTCCTCGTTTGAATAAAATCTTTGACCCGCCAGCCATTTCTTCAAATTGGGGGACAAATAGTAGTCCGAGGGAGCCAAGTCTGGAGAATAGGGGGGGATGTGAAACGAGTTGGAATCCTATTTCCGTTAATTTTGCGACCACAACTGCTGAGGTGTGTGCTGGTGCGTTGTCGTGATGGAAAAGGACTTTCTTGTGGGCCAATCGCGGGCGTTTATCTTGCAGCTCGGTTTTCAAACGGTCCAATAACGATGAATAATATTCACCTGTAATAGTTTTACCCTTTTCCAGATAGTCGATGAGGATTATCCCTTGCGAATCCCAAAAGACAGTCGCCATAACCTTTCCGGCCGAAGGAACGGTCTTCGCCTTTTTTGGTGCAGATTCCCCCTTGGTAACCCATTGTTTAGATTGTTGTTTGGTCTCAGGAGTATAGTAATGTATCCATGTTTCATCCACAGTGACGAAACGACGCTTAAAGTCCTCCGGATTCTTCTGGAACAGCTGCAAACCATCCTTGCAACACTTCACACGATTCCGTTTTTGGTCAAGCGTGAGCAATCGCGGCACCCATCTTGCGGATAGCTTTCTCATGTCCAAATGTTTATGCAAAATATTATGTACCCGTTCAGTCGAGATGCCCACAGCACTAGCAAGCTCACGCACCTTAACTCTTCTGTCATCCATCACCATATCATGGATTTGATCAATGATTTCTGGAGTCGTAACCTCCACAGGCCGTCCAGAACGTTCAGCGTCACTTGTGCCCATATGGCCAGTCCGAAAATTTTGAAACCACTTATAAACTGTTCTAATCGAAGGTGCAGAGTCACCATAATGTTAATCAAGCTTCTCTTTAGTCTCCTGAGGCGTTTTGCCTTTCATAAAGTAATGTTTAATCACCACCCGAAATTCTTTTTCGTCCATTTCTTGAAAATCACTCGACTTCCTTGATTCACACGAATGCCAAACACAAAGAAATAGACCAATATGGCTGAAACTTGGTGTGCGTTCATTCAAGAGATGCTACTAACTAAACATGACCTCGATACGCGCCGGTGGTGCCATCTCTCGGACTTTGCACGGACTTTTCAAACCAGCTTCGTACAAACCAACATCCATACTCGAAAATAAAGATTACAAGCTCTATTGGGACATCAGTATCCATACAGATAAAACATCTCCGCCAATAGACCCGATATTACTTTTCAGTGTAGAAAAGGAAAAGTTACCTATCTAATTACATAGCTGTCTCCAACGACACAAACATACAAACGAAATACACAGTAAAAAATCTCCAAATACAATGACCTTGCTAGAGAAATAAAAAGGCTATGGAAACAAGAAAAATTCATCATTGCCCCCCTCATCATATCAGCCAAAGGCCTTACACCAATAACCTTCACATCACACTTAGTACAATTAGGACTCACCACAAACATACACAGAAACATTCAGAAGTCAGTAATTTTGAAAACATGTATTATTGTCAGGTCATTCCTTGATACACAATAGTAACAGCGTTTGTGCTGACTTGGCTTGAGCCCATCAGCCAAACATGGAACCACATTGACCAAATGTGAGAAAGAAGAACTTTTTTGTGATCTATCAGTATAATACATATAAAACGCAACGTCTCTCTGTCTGTCTGTTTGTCCGTTAGTGTACTTATCACTCGAGAACCACTTAGCCGATTTACGTGTTTTTTTTTTTTTTTAATTTATACATATGTTCTCTCTCTCAGGTTATAGGATATATTTTATTACGTTAGGTGACATAAGAATAAGCAGTGATGATAATAGTGCATCAAGTCCACGTGAGCGGAGCCGCGGGCACGGCTAGTTAATGATAATTCTTAACATTAAACGTATTATTAAACATTATATATGTTTATTTAAAATAATTGTTAATATTAAATGGTTCACTATATAATAATATTCTATTTTTCAACAAGAATTTTAGAAAGATTTCAGAATCTTTAATTATTGTTTTACATCTCAATTTATCTAAATAGCATTTTTCTCCCTCAGTTTTTCGTGCACTACGGTAAGCAAAGTTGCACGCGATTTGTAAATACATCTAATTTTTTCTTCGTTGAACGTCACCGATTTCTTCCTAAAATTTTCTTTTTATACTATTTCTGGTTAATTTATTTTCCAACTTGTTTGTATAAGTCAACAACTCCAACATGGGCAAACATATTCACTATTTATGTTTTGATTAGTATTTAAAACGTTATAATTTTGTGGAATCACATTTCCTGAATTATTATTTAATTAAAACATTTTAAAATATTTTGAAAACTCTTGAATTTTAAAAGTCTTAATTTCCTGGAATCCGCTACCAACACCTAGGAGGTATTTTTTTTCTAAAAACGTTGCTGAAACCGATATAGTTATGTTGGGGCCCTCCATTCCTCGAGCATTGTCACTCAATTTGCTGGGCGTTAATTTGAGTGCAATTATATCTTAACATAAACATGTTGCAAGCTTAGCAAAAAGGGTTTCTCAAAAACTAGGAATATTATTTTGAACTAGAGAGCTTTACACTCCACAACAACTGTTAATTCTGTACAAAGCTCAAATTCGACCAACGATGGAATACTGCTCCCATATTTGAGGCTCTACTCCCAAATATACACTGCATTTCTATTAAGAAGAAAGTTGTTCGCTTGGCTGGAGACCCAGAACTGATCAGCAACTTTAATTCCTTGGAACATCGAAGAACCGTTGGCGACTTGAGTCTATTCTACAAGTATTTTCATGGAAAGTGTTCGATGAATTCCTTAATTCCTCCCAGAGCGGTGCATGCTAGGAATACACGTCGCGCTAATACTTCACATCCGTATGAAGTCCAGCTTGTCACTTTTTATACAACCCCTTTCAAACGGTCTTTTATATGGAGAACCTCATCCCTTGGGAATGATTTGCCGAGGACTGTGTTTCCCCCGAGTACAATTTACAACGATTCAAGACCAACGTGAATCGTTTTTTTCGGATACACATAGCTCCTATAGCACTTTAGGAATGTCACTGCAGCAAGTGTTGTATATATATATATATATATATATATATATATATATATATATATATATATATATATATATATATATATATATATACATATATATATAATCCCATTTATAGCATTTTCCGCCTTTGGGCTCCTAATCGCTAGTTATTTCTATCCTCCCAGTCATCTTCTGAGAGATTCCTTGCAGACATTGCCTTTGTTATTCCTTGCAGCCATATTGTGGGTCGTCGGCCTCTTTTCTGTAGGGATCCACTCCAAAATCTTTTCTGGTAGTCTTTCCCGTGGCATTCGTTTTACATGTCCATACCAAGCTAGTTGTTGTTTTTCAATATCGTCAATTATTGTGCGTTCCACCTCCATTAAATTTCTTACATCCTCGTTTCTAACATGCTCGAGTCTAGATTTACCTGCAGATCTTCTCCAGAAATCCATTTCCACTGCAAGTAGGCTGTCTTTTTTTTTCCAGTTGCCATACTTTCGAGCTATATGTCAGTGTGGGTTGTAATATAGAGTTATAGATTTTCTTTTTTGTCTCTGCTCTAAAATTTTTTTCGGCCATAGTTTTAAGTTCAATGCCCCAATAACCTTTTTTCCTTTTGTTATTCTGTCTTGTATTGTTTCGGCCAGTCTTGGTGAGTCTCGTGCCCAGATATACGTATTCTTCACAGCACTTGATAGTTTCATTGTCTAGAATCAGATCTCCTGGTGACGGTTCTTGTCCAATGCTTAAATATTGTGTCTTCTCTGTATTTAGTTGTAATCCCCATTTCCTGTATTCTTCAAATAGTTTCCGGGACATGTATTCCAGGTCTTCTTTATCTTGAGCCCCCACCACCTGACCATCTGCATAATTTAATGTGTACAAGGTTATGTGCCCTACTGCTATTCCCATGCCATTACACTTCCGTTTCCACATTCTCAGAGCTTCACTGATGTATATATTGAATAGAGTGGATGACAAAGAACATCCCCTGGCTTAAGCCTTTAGTTACATTGAAACCCTTTGAAAGTTTATTTCCTACTTTTATTCTAGATGTTGTGTTTCTATAGAATTCTTTAATGGCATCCATAATAGTCACATTAATATTAGATTTTTCTAGGAGTTCCCATAGTATAACAATAGGGACTGTATCATATGCCTTTGTCACATCTAATAGAAGTAGGTGTACATCTTGTGACTGTTGTTCTTTTTCAATAATTTGTGTTAAACAAAAAATATTGTCAATTGTTGAACTACCTGCTCTAAAACTGCTTTACTCTTCAGATTTGTAGGGCTGGTACTCTTCATATATGAGATCTTTTAATATTTTTCCAAAGAGTGAGCTTAATGTACTTGTCGCCGTTATACCTCGATAGTTACTGCAGTTCTTGTTGTTGCCCCCTTTATGTATTGATGTAATCCAACTTTCTTTCCAGCATGTGGAATTCGTTCCCCATTTAAACATCAGTTAAAAATTTCTGTTAAGATCTTAAATAGTTTTTCAGTTCCATTCTTTATTAGTTCTGCAGGAATACCTTCCGGGCCTGGGTCCCGATTGTTTGTTAGTAAATATATGGCTCTCTTTATCTTGTCTATATCAAAAGCTATGGGTTCTGCAACAATTCAAATTTTTTTTTTTTTTTTTTTTTTTTTTTTTTTTTTTATTGGTCTAGCACACGTGCTGCAGGGAAGTCCCTAAAACGCTCCAGGAGCGGCACGAGTGCGGAAAAAGCGATTCACGTTGTTCTTGGATCGCTGTAAATTGTACTCGGTGGGAAACACAGCGCTGGGCAAATTATTCCAAAGGGATGATGTTCTCCATATAAAAGATTGCTTGAAAAGCGTCGTACGCGGAGTAACAAGCTGAACCTCATACGGATGCGAAGCACCAGCGCGACGTGTATTTCTAACATGCACCGCTTTGGGAGGAATTAAGCGGGCTACATCCTTCGAACACTTTCCATGAAAATACTTGTAGAACAGACTCAAGTCGCCAACCATTCTTCGATGTTCCAGCGAATCAAGGCCGCCGGTCAATTCCGGGTCCCCAATCAGACGGACCGCTCTTCTCTGAACAGAATCCAACAAATGCAGTGTATGTTTGGGAGCGGAGCCCCAAACGTGGGAGCAGTATTCCATAGTTGGTCGAATTTGGGCTTTGTAAAGAATTAACAGTTGCTGTGGGGTGTAAAGCTTTCTGGTTCTAAATAATATTCCCAATTTTTGAGAAGCTCTTCTTGCTATGCCTGCAACATGTTCATGCCAAGACATATTTGCTCCCAAACTAACGCCCAACAAATTGAGCGACGATGCTAGGGGAATGGAGTGCCCCGACATAACTATGTCGGGTTCAGCAACGTTAACTTTTTTTAGAAAAAACTGCCGCTTGGGTTTTTGTAGCGTTAAATTCCACTTGGTTACTGTCACCCCAAGATAGAATTTCTTCCAGGTCTTTGTTAAGTTGAACGACCTCCTGCTGTCTGCGGATATTCGCCTGAGCAGCCGATGTCCGAGCGTTCAAGGTGAATGAAGAGACAAGCGTACTGTCATCTGCAAAGCTATAGATTGGATTCCCGGTCTTTTCCAGCAGATCGTTAATGTAAATGAGAAAGAGAGTAGGAGACAGTATGGAGCCCTGGGGCACACCGGCGTTGATAGTGAGGGTGTTAGAAAGAAATCCGTCGACCGCCACTCGTAAAGAACGCTCTCTGAGGAAACATGAGAGCCACAAACAGAACCTTTCAGACATACCATAAGAGCGCAACTTAGCCAACAGTCCATCGTGCCAAACACGGTCGAATGCCTTGGATATGTCAAGAGCAACCGCTCGAGATGCTCCAAAGTGTTCAATTGCGTTGTTCCAAACATGTGTTACATAAGTCAGAAGATCTCCTGTTGATCTATGTTTACGAAAACCATATTGGTGATCGCTAATAATATTGAATCGTTCAAGATATTTTAGAAGATACTCATTGATAACCTTTTCCATGACTTTCGATATTATTGAAAGCAGTGCAACTGGTCGGTAGTTATTTGGCAAGGACTTCTTACCTTTTTTAGGTATCGGCTGAACCGTGGCACATTTCCAGCAGGACGGAAATATTCCCTTTCTGTAGGATAGGTTAAAAAGTCTACAGAAAACTGGTGTTAGTTCCCTTACACAGTTTTTGAGAACTATGGCAGGTATTCCGTCAGCGCCAGAAGCCTTCTTGGTGTCTAGCTTCATTAAAATACGCTTTATGATGCGCTGTCTGAAGACAACATCGGGCATCCTTGACTGCAATATGGAAATAGTAGGTGGTGTTTTTCCTTGGAAATCGACAGTAGAATGTGAAGCAAAGAGTTCAGCCAACAAGTTCGCTCTCTCAACAGGTGTGGTTGCAATGGAATTATCTGGCCGTGTGAGTGGTGGTATCGCGGATTTGGTAAAGTTTTGACTAACTGCCTTAGCGACTGCCCAAAAGGACCTGGAATTGTTGGGAGAAGCGAGAAGTTTGTTTCTAATTCGTTGATTGTGTGCCTCCTTGGTTTCGTCGATAATTCCCTTGCATCTGTTCCGGGCATGAACAAAGATGTTTCGATTTAAGGTGTTAGGATTTTCACGCCATTGTCGGTAGGCAATATGTTTAGAAGCAACAGCTTCTTTGCATTTTCGGTCGAACCAAGGCTTGCCGTTGGAGGAGCATTTCTTCGAAAAAGGGATGTAAGCTTCCATACCAGCCAAAATAACATCGGATACCTCCCTGGCGCAGTCAGATGGGTTATCGGATCGAAAACAAACGTCCATCCAAGGGAAAGTTCGAAAGTATTCCATGAGATCTTTCCATTTAGCAGATTTGTAGTGCCAAATCTTGCGCGGCCTAGGCGCCTCTCTGTCACTGATTGGCAGGATACTCGATGTCGAAAGCAGTTTATGGTCGGAAGAACCTAACGGCGGATTTACGGTGACCGTGTAAATCTCCGGATTGGTGGTTAAAAACAGATCAAGAAGACTGGCGAACTCCCCGTCTCGATCAGGGATCCGTGTTGGTTCGTCAATAAGCTGAGTTAAGCCATAACTGATTGAGAATGATTCAGCTTCACGACCTTGTTCGTCGGTAGTATTTGAATATTTGAGCCAGTTGATATTGTGGACATTAAAGTCGCCCAGGACGGCAATTTCGGCACTTGGATAGTTACTTTGTAAATGATCGATGGTGTCTGCAAGAGAAGCGAAAAGTGTTCGAAAATTGGTATCACTTGGTGGTCGATACAGGATACAGATGAACCTTGTGGTTTGTTGAGTCGTTATTTTTAACCACATAACATCAAAGTTTGGGGGCTCCAGAGCTTCTTCTCGTTGACAAGAGAGGTCGCTTCTGACAAAAAGACAGATTCCAAAGTTACGCCTAAATCGGGAATAGAAGTCGTACCCAGGATAAAGATAGTTGACCGTGCTGGTCGATGGACTGACCTTGGTTTCACATAGAGCGAGTACATGAGGTTTATCTGATTGCAGGTGTTGATGCATCTTGGGGGATTTATAGTTTATTGTTGAGCTGTAATTGAGTTTATATTTATTTCATCTCTCGTTTGTGTCCTTAGATTTTTAATAAATCTCCATGATTCTCTAGACTTACGTCCACCTATGTATCCATCTAATTCTTGGCATTTGTTTTCCCAACTTCGACTTTTTGCTTAAACTACAGCTTGTTTGAATATTGACATAGCTTTTTTGTATTCCTGTCTGTTTTCATGCCTCTTTGTACTCATCTATTTTTCATAGAGCTTTTACTTTTTGTTCTTAAGTTGTTGTAGTTTATCATTCCACCAATACTTCCTAGATTTGTGATATGTTTCTTTAATTCTCTAAGCATTATTTGGCTGCTTGGTGTATTCCACCTATTACATTTTTAAATAGAGATTCTGTTGACCTATTCTCATAAACATGTAGTAATATTTGATCTAGTCTATATTTATATAAAGTTCGTGTACTTTCATTTTCTAAACTCGATAAATTGTATCGAGATTCTTTATTGCTTTCCAGATTTCCATTTTCAGGTTGTTGATGGCACGTGTTTTATGCCCATGAAAAAAAAAAAGACAGCCCACTGTTTGTAAATCAATTAAAAATTCATTACTCAAATTACTGAGTTGTTCTCTAGAATATGTCGACTTGAATGCTCACTGGGTGGATGAGATAGTACATGTAATGATTTTTTTTTTAATTTATATTTTAGTAAAAATTGATTTGTCTCACCTTTAATTAAAGTCACAATTATTGTACAAATAATCCTAGTATTAATTTAAGTGTTTTTAAAAAAATATAACTACTATGGTTATTATTTTAAGTTAGTGGAAAAAATTATACCTTCTCATACAATATTATATGATGGCCGCCTATTAAGTTTTTACAAAGGACAACTAGATGGTGCCATTGATATTTATTTATTTATTTATTTACCACAGATGTGACATTACCATTGTTGTAAAATTTGACATTTGTTATTGTTAAAACAGTCGCAGCTCAGAAATTGGCAGAGTCGTTTGTTCACAGTAAGCCTTAAAAAAAAAAGTTTTGTGAATAAATGCAAATTTTACATAAAGGTTTTCGTGGAATGATTTTTTTTACCATTTTAGTAAAGGCCTAACTCAATGCCTCGAATCGCTTTGTTCCACTTTTGGTAATGAATCACCAACAGAAAAGACTGTTTACAATTGGTTTGCAGAATTTCGTCAGCGATGAATTTCGTTAAGGTCAACCAAAATCGGTTGTTGTTCCAAAAAACATGAATGCTGTGCGCACGTCGCATCATTCTTCATCATGACAATAGCAGCGCTCATACAGCACGTCAAACAATTGATTATTTGACGGAGAAAAACATCTCATCTCATTGCCTGTATTCACTAACTTATTGTCTAACCACTTTTTTTGATCCCGAATGTCAGAAAAAAATGCGTGGACGGCGACTTTCATCACCTCAAGAAGATGTTTAACCCTTCCAAAACCATGATTTTGAGGTACCAACTTCAGAGTGAAGAAAATGTTTCGACAATTGTTTCAAATACATGCAAAAGTGTATAAATCTTAAAGATGAATATTTCGAGAAACAATAAAATGATTTGTACCAAAATTTTTTTTTCTTTTAGTGTTTTTCTAAAAACTTAAAAGGTAGCCCTTGTATGTACTTCTCACTTTACTACTTTATTATATCAAAACGATAAGTATTTATGTAGATGATGATAAGGATACCGATTTCAGCTTAGGTTAATTTTAATATATACAATTTACATATCTATTGATATCTCATTCTATTAAATTTTATTCTATCCTGTTTTACTATTTTGATTTTTATTCTGATAAAATGCTAAAAGTCATTTAGAATTTTGATTTCTATTATTCTGAATAAAATATTGTATAACAGTCGGGTAGTTATTAGTAACAGAAAGTCAATGCATAATTGCTGGTTATCTACATAACTATATTCCATCAAAAACTATTTGACAATATACTCCTCATTCATAATGAAAATCTTTTGAAAGTAAACTAAAAAAATTTAAAAAAAAAAAAAAAACAAAACAAAACTCTCCACCGCATGGTTAGTGGACAATTACTTAATACACTGTGACAAAAATTTATAATAAATATTGCCTACTATCTTAGCATATGAATCCTGCTTTGTTAGAAAATGTTAGTTAGGAGTTGTTGCAGGCTTCCCATGGCAATTATAAAATTAGAAAGTTACCTTGACTGGTCATCTTGCAAATTTTCATCCTTAATGTTAACTTCTTCATGTTTTATTTCTAATTCATCATTCAAAATGGCATGCAGTTCTTCAGTTTGATCTACTGGTTCACTATTTTCTGTTTTAACAAATAATATGACTTCCTCTATTGAAGTACCTCCAGACCTGTAAAAATTTAAATGAAAGTTCAATAACCATATACAGAATTTTTTTACACCCTTTAAATTAAAAGAATTAAACAATAGTATTAAAAAATATTTAGGAACAGTGCCATAAGTAACCTTTTACAGGCCCTAGGTAAGGACTTATTTATGGGTCACTATTCTGTAGTTTAATTTTTTAGCTTTACACTTTTTTCTCTTCACAATAAGTTTGTCAATTATATAATATTCAATTTATAAGTCCATTAACTAATAAAAAAAATGAAAAAAAAAAAATAATGGTAATGGTTCGAGTATTACTATAATATAGAACTTGTAACTACATATCTTTTTTTGGAGCTAATTCTATATTCACCTTCCTTTATGTACGCACTTCTGTTAAGATTGAAAATCACTAAACAAAAGTGAAGTTCTATAATATGTACTGAATTTAACTTTCTCAACTGTACTTGTACATGTTACTTGAACAAAATCCTGTCAGATACATTTATACACTACATTAAAACACTTACTCTTACTCTACTTAGATCAGGAATGTCAAAGATACGCCCGCGGGCCACATCCGGCCCCTGGGACGTATCAATAAGGCCCCCGCAATGTGTCACAGAAAGAAGAATCATGTTTTTAGAGCCGTATATTATATACTATATAATTAAATAATTCAGTACATTTTTTTTTATTTGAATCTGGCCCACCTACACATTCTAAATTTAATATATGGCCCTCTGCAAAATTGAGTTTGACACCTCTGACTTAGATGATCGGGAAAAACATTAAAAAAAAAAATGTATAGGTTAAATACTTAGGTGATCAGGAAAAACATTTAAAAAAAAAAATGTATATGTTAAAAGCACAAGTTTTTTTTTTAATTTTCTAATAGAAGAGACAAGTAACTGACATAGGCCCATATAAGAAGATCCTAACCTAAAATAACTTAATATTGCACCCAAATTATACCATTAAAGCCTTTCTTTAGTAAAATTGGTCATATAAATATGAAACTGCTTTGGATAACTGATAGAACAAAGAACTTTGCAATGTGACCAAAATATGACATAGCAATCTAAAAAACTCTGAAAGAATTATCATAAATAATTGAGGTTTTGTAAGCAACACAGATGAACTATCTTCCCACTTCCTTTAAACTATAATTATGACCTAACTTTTGTATTCATTGACAAAATCTGTTGATATTTGAGAATAGTATTATTACTATACAAATTAACTAATATCACTTTTACCTCAGTTTTTAGTATTTATAAATTACTTATATAAAAAAAAACTCTCTAGGATGTTTAAATGTACATTGTGCAACTGTTGACTATATAGTTTTTTAAACCAAATTGTACCCACCCTCTGTTATTTTGACTAATTAGGACTGACAAAGTGGAATCTGCTCAATGTCTATAGTATTTATTATCTTTAGTACTTGTAATTTACCCTTCTAATAAAATCAAATCTTGTACCTAAAACTCTTAACTTGGTAAACCATTATGTAAATATGCTCTATGCTATATTATCACCTTGCTGTTAGCTTAAATCAATCTTAAAACTGTGAGAGGTATACCATTTATTTAAGACCTAAAAAATTACCTGAATTGCTTGCTTTCCTCCTCTTGTTTTATCTCTGAAATTTCTTCTTGCTTAATAGGTATCTGTGCATAAAGAATATTTTGTTCAGAGTATTGCATCATATTGACAGAATTATCCAGAGTACCTACTTGCAATCAAAACTTTATTGTAAAAAAGTTCCTATAAAAAAAAAAAGTCAAGCAAAACGAAGACTGTATCATGAGAACGGTAACTGCATAACCTGAAATTGACCATTGACAAATTAAAGGGGATACTTTAAATGTGTTTACTGATATACTTTTTATAATTTGTGACATAAAGTGTTTTCAGCCTTTGGAAAAATGAGAATAGATGAAAATTGTTAAACTTAGAAAATCTGAAAAAAAAAACAAATACAAAACCACAATTAACCAGTTGACAAATCAGCAAATGACTGAACGAGAAATCACAACTGAACAGATGTTTGGTTAAGGATAGAGGAACAGTAAATGAAGACAGGTCGCGTTTTCCATTGGAAAAAACAAATGCGCAATGAATGTACTTCTGTCTCTTTTTAATAGTTTAAATTAACATGAGATACGAATGTAGAATAGATTCATCGGGCATTCACTCATCTAATAGATAACTCTATATGCATTAGTTTCCGCTCGATACGATTTCCTATTACTCGATACTTGAGAAAGGGATTAGGTACGTAGTTTAATGCAATTTATTAGATTACTTTGTGCAGAGTTAATTGCATTTACTACACAACCTTCAACTGCACCCACTACATACTTTTAATTCAGTTTATATTAAACTTAACTGTAGAAAGTTTCTTTGCAAATATCAAAGTAACCTTAAAACTGTAAAAATATAATTTTGTACTTCCTTTAAAGTTTTTGTATGCATGAGTACAATCTAGTATAATTATTTTATTAATTTTGTTTCTTAATATTTGTACCCCATAGGTCATCATAACTACAAAATTTGCGACTTTCGAGTTATCGTTCCAACTATCATGAACATTTTCACATTTTCTAGTGTTAAACCAACGTAACTGCAGTACGGAGGAAAAAGTAAAAAACATTGAATATAGATGTTTCGGAATCTTATATAGAAATGCCCATTGGTGTATATCATATCAGAAAGAGTAGTGCAAAACAATTTTGAAAATTCATTAGCCGCGTCCACACCGACCGAGCACGGTTCGCGAGGCAGCCTCGCGAGCCAATGCCTTGGTCGATGTGGACGTGGCTCGGGCTGCCTCGGGCGCACATTGCCTCGGCCGAGCGCGGCTCGACCGCGAGCCCTGCGATGTCGGTACAGCGCCATGCCCAAGAACGCCTTAGTCTGAGCTGCTCGCTCGGTGTGGACGGTCTTTGACAAGGCTTGCGAGCCGGTGCAAAATAAAAATGGATAAGGAAGACTGTATTCGTTTGATTCAATTACATAGAAGTTTTAAAATGTTGTGGTACTCAAAAGATCCTGATCATTTAAATAAAAGCAAACGAGAAGATTGCAGGAGGAAGATCGCTCAGGAATTGAAATTGTCTATACCCGAGTTGAAAAGAAAGCTTGACTCGTTGACAGGTTCATACCGGCGTGAAAAATGAAGGGAGAAAAGAAGTATGATCACTGGTTTAGGTAACTTTTTTTTAACATATGTACGTACCTATTTCAAATTATTTTTATTTGCAGTTGATCTCTAAATAGTACAAAACAAAATCGTATATTCGTATTTTCGCTAAACGTTGATCATTTCAAAGCCAGGGCGAGTCAAAAGGGGCATAATAAATAAGAGTCATGTGGTTTTATAGTAAGTATATATTATTATAAGTATATTTATTAATGTATTATTTTTTAAGTTACAAAGTTATTAAAGTTACTATTTATCTAAATCAAATTACCTACACAAATTTATTGTTACAGGCACCAATGAAATTTATATATCGACGTGGTTTGGTTATAAATATTTTGACTTTATGTTAAATAAAAATAACACTGGAAATACACAGGAAGGCGGAATAAAGAATGTAAGTGTGGTTTATTTATGTTTATTTTTAAAAATTAATATTGATGCTGCCATGGAATTATCCCATTGTTACAAAATATAATTTACTACGGTTACAGCTGTAGTGAGAACAATATTCAGAGTAGGACTCATTTCTTTGGAAGCCAGAGCTTCTCTGTGGATCATACAATGTGTCCACACACACACAATGGAGATTTTTGTTTCACAAGTGGTTGTACACTTTGAAATCGTCCAGACATTGAATGAGCACAATCGGTACATATTCCGACGCAATTTTTTCACTCTATATTTGCCTTGTTTATAAAATCATTTAAAATAGCAAATAATGCGAGTAATCAAGCTGAATTGAAAACACAAAGTTTTTTAAAAAAATGATTTCTGCTTTACATATGATTTTAATTTTAATTCGAAGAATTCTGATTCTGTATAAATTTACTGCCCTAAATACTTAATACCTTGAATTTCAATTAACACGTAAATTACAACATACACATTCACGATAAATCCGATAGCAGTAGAAGGATCAACTCGACTAAGACGGGCTGTAATTGAACGAGGTGCAGCATTTATACACTTTTGGGCACACTTTCCGAATGTTCAAGACAACTCGGAACTTCTCGCGAAGCCACTACCGATATGGTGGACGTGACAGAAAGCAATAGAGAGGCATCGATTCTAGTTTTGTCAACGCAGCAGTTATGTGTTGCCAAATATGAATAAATTTACTTATTCTTGGTAGTTTGTAAGGTTAGTAATTAAGGTCATAGTGTAGCTTTAGCATCAAAATACTGAAAATACATTATTATTGCATGCATTGTTATTGTATGAGAGGGGGGAAGCGCGATGAAAATTATATTTGTCCAAGGCCCCTATAACATGTGGGAAGTTCCATTTCATCTGAAATTCATTTGATACCGCAAGTAGCCTTCTGTAGACGGTGTCTGCAAATAAAACGAAAAATATTATTTTTACAGGACCAGAGCCAACTTTTCGTCCAGTCAGAGAGTACGCCTTCTATTCAGATAACAACAATTTCTTCCAATCACGCAGCAACTTCCAGTGAGTAGATCCAAGACCAAGTTGTACAACCACCACCACAATCACCAATTGAACCCGCACCATTACCACAACAACTACCGCGTAAAAAGAAACGTACTTTGAAAACGAATGCAAATGGAAATGATTCTATTGACAATGTGTTGAAGGAAACCTTTGAAATTCTTGAGAAAGCTTCTTCTTCCATAAATGATTCATGTTTTGGTAATCATATCGCACATAAACTTAGAAAATACGATCCTTACACTCAATCGTGTGTTAAAAATGTTATTAATAATATTAGGTATTCACGAAGCTGACATGGGAAAATATCAGATGTACAGGCCAGGATATTACACCCAACAGTATCAGCCACCCAAATCTAGTATCACGCCTACCTTTACTTCATCACTACCTTCCTGTGAAAATCTGCATCTACTCCTACTGAAGTACCCCATTTTACCTTTGAGGACAGTTCTATTAACTAATAAATAAGAGGCAGGCAAATAAATAATTTGATTAATTAACATGATTTTTATTTACCTTAATGTAATCATCAGAACCTCTATAATTGCATCACACGTTTCTGTAACTATAGATTGATATGAATCTCCAGTTGTCAAGTATCTTAATGTTATAAGCATTCTTTCTGATACAGTGATGGCCTCTCTGTAATTAGTATCACATTTTCGTATTTTCACAGCAACTAAGGAGCACAGATATTCAAAGTCACTCACAGTCATGCGTCATTCCTTTAATAAGTTGTTCATTATGATTTTGGTATAATTTCTTGATCCAGAGTTTTCGTTTTTGTCTTCTTTTTTTAACAACCAGACAAGATTAAAGCCGTGGCCGCTACAAACACGTCATTGTCCATCGTATTACAACAAGAGACTAACTGGCTCACCTTGGGTCGCGAGGCCCACGTGCAACCGTTTCAGAATTGCCTCGGGGACATGGGTCGCGAGCCGTACTCGGTCGGTCTGGACGAGGCTATTCCTGTAAAATTACAAATGCAGTTACATTTTATCTTGGGGATACAGATATATGCTTTCCTTAAGTATGCTATGCTTTGTGAGTTGAAATAAGGACTGATCCATTTTTATCCACCTTCGACCGATTTACTATTTTAAATGTAATTAGTATAAAGAATATAGGCGTTAAATTTTATTTGAATATTTTTTCATTTTATTTCTTAAAATGTTCCATTATTATGTAATTGTGTAAGATATGTCAAATAAATATGTAAATGAATTTTAAACTATAAATATTTCTAAATTTGTAATATATATATTTATCTTCTTTCGATCAAAATTTAACTTTATTACTATACTTCATATTAGTCAAATCAATTAAACGTGTTTTGAAAATTAAAGCCGAGACTTGGGAGAAATTTCGTTTTTTGGAATTAGATCGTCTCAAATTAGAATAACTTACCCATGCTTTTATTCATAAATAATCCAAAGATAGTTTAAGATTATATTTTTATCATAGACATAGAGGATGGACTGAGTGTTCCGTATTCCGCTGAGAAGTAAATATGGACGGCAAAGTGAGAGAAAGACAAGCGAATGAGCGGCCAATAGCTATCTCTTTTTAAAATGCCGCTAAGCTACGGCTCTCTTGAAAATAATATTTCTAAGTGTTTTATTTGAACTAAAATCGGGTATGGCCACAGTAAACACACTATACAGTAGCGAAACTCAAAGATAATCGCATAGGAAAATCAGGTTCGTTTTCAGAAGGTCACGTGGTAATCCGCCATGTTAAAAGTGGACCAGCGCGAGATTTGAAATACAAATAAAGTTGTGCAAAGTTTTATCATTCAAAATCATAGATATAGAAATGTTTGAAAATTTTTGATTTGTTATTATAGCATGAGTAATATAAAAGTTAGTGCAGCATGAGTAATATAAAAAAAAAAAGAATGGAGCGCTTTGTTAGAAAAGAAATGAATACAGGTGAAAAACTTGATAGGAAGGTATTTGATGGAATTCTTCATATTCAACTTCAATTTTTAATAACCTTATCCAAAAATTCAAAAGTCTATCAAAGTTAAACGTCACTGTTTGAGGTTAAAGTTTTATTTACATCATTTTTCAAGTAAATTTGTGATTAAAGATGTTTTTTAAGGACTAAATTAATTTAATTTTAATTGTCGTTACTAAGATGTCAACATCTTCTAAAATAAGAGCATTTTTTTCTAAGCAGTGTTGTGTTGTTTGGTGTGATGTGATTATCTCTCGTTAATTAAAAAACACTGTATCTACTTTTTTGGTACTTATTTTTTCTTAAACTACAAAACTATATTGTGTAACTCCGAGAAAGGTTAATATAATATTATTAATGAATTATGAACGTATATGTATAGACCTCTATTTTCTATGTGAATGATTCTTAGAGGTTCTATACCTTTTTGTGTTCTGTTATCTGTATTGCTTTTTGATAATGTAATTAACGCTTGCTTTTATTTACAATGAATTAATATTTAGATCAAAGAGTCAATACAATAATTCCCTAATTATAGTTACATACAATACTTAGTTATGACCAAGCTGACTTGTCAATTACAACTATATTGGGAATGTGGAATCTTTGGCACAATGACACTACTCAGTATATATCACCACTACACCAAACACTTTATTTTTGTACTCGACGCACGTTTCGCTAACCATATTAGCTTCATTAGGAGAAATGATTGACTCATATATACTGAGTATTGTCAATTACGGTTTAAAAGGACAATAACCATATTTAATTTATAGTATAGGTATACAACAATAGAAATAAGTTCTTTATAGGAGGAAGGAATATTATAACAGGTAACTAAATCTTCAAAATTTTAATAGTAACCATAATTACCATCAAAATGGACTTCGATTAGGTGTACTGTCCATTTAATGAACTTATTTTTCAGAATATTTTACCCTCTGGTACACATCGTCTGACAAAATCATATTACAAAAATTTCTTTGGAATCACATTAAAATTTTTCTTATTTTAATAGCATATTTGATTCAATAATCCATTTATATCAGTTATTTCAATAATCCCATTCCCCAGTGGTTTTGTGATGTCAACACGACACTTAATATTTAAACTTTCAAACCCAGCTTATAAGAAAATAAAATATACTGTCTAAAAATTTGAAAATAATAAATATGTTGTTATAGGTTCTGTATTCCTTACAATATATTCAGAGAAACTTTTGAAAGATTGTCATGAAAAAGGAGCAATGTAATTTATGGAGAAAAATAAAAAAAAAAGTCACTTTCAAAGTATTAATTGTACTTGCAATTAAACAGTGTTAAATTTATCAGGTTTATTATTAGAAAAGGTGTGTCAAACAATTAATTCAGATGAAGTTATTGAAAACTAGAAGCCTCTTGAGAATACACCTTTTAGAAAAAAATAATATGTTTTATTTATAATTTATCAAATATAAATAGTTTTAAATAACTGAATACTAGTTTACACAAAAATAAATCTTTCTAAAAACCAGAATTTGGAGGATTATTACACAGGCACACAAAAAAAGTTTTTCACTACCGAACAGATCGCTATACCTATATGTATTTTTGGGCGCAGAAAACCGAATCCGAGGTCAGAATTGAGCAATCACGTCAGGATTTTTAAATAACCAGCCGAACTAAGTTTAGAAATAAATTTCAAGCTTTAATGACCAAATCACTTTACCAATACGAACGTTTTATTAAATCAATCAAGGTTCCCTGGAAGTCCGTCTCTTGAGCAAATACGCCTAAACAAAATGTACATTAGTAATGATAATATTGTTTCATGCATATGTATTTTTCAAAAATCCAGATAGTGAAAAGTTGTCTTGTGAAAGCAAGCAATAGAGATTTATTAAAATAATCAACAACTCCAACTTTAATCGCATACCATGATTTCTATGAAATCGTTGTTTCAACTAAAAACAGAGGAACTGCAAAAAAAAAATCATTAATGCAGCAACTTAAACTTTGATGGATAATACTGTTGATGATTACATGTGATGCAAATAAAGCATAATTAAATTTAGTTATGATTTACAATAATAGTCTTAGCGCGCCCTGATTGAGTTAGAAATTTCTTATTTGCAAATTTTAGAGCATAAGAAAGT
>CM032451.1:81291598-81293667 GCA_019049505.1 Pachyrhynchus sulphureomaculatus | reverse complement strand
TTGTTTCTCATTTGCTAGTGTTGTGCTGGTCCCTCCTTTAAACCTAAATTATTATTAAAACCTTCTTAATGTTATATCATAGATACTAAGCACCCATTATTCCGGTATTAGTCTGCCTCTATTATATTTTCTTTTGTACTAGGACGATCATCGATTTACTGGTATTAATAATTCGACCGACAGCATTAACTGGAAGATTACAACCATGTTTAACGTAATAATCTTAATTGCTAAATAACTTTATGGAACAAAAACTTTCATCTGCAACTCCTTTGTAGATATGCCGTTTTGGGCATTCAAAGATAAATTCTAATTTATATTATTCTTTAAGCTTCAACTTGCATATTCTTTGGCACGAATATTTACTACATAGTAATTCGTTTCTAAGTAGCCCCGCATCTTGTAATATTTTTACAATACTATTATTTTCTAAATTTATTTAATTAATAATTGTTCACTATTTTTATTCAGTTAAGAAAACTGGAGATTAAAACTATGTAATGTTGGAGGCCTACTTCACCAGCTCCGTTTGACGATTCATTTTTATTGTTTCTTGTTAAGGGATTGTTTTACAACTTTTGGTGGGCTTTTAGCACACAAAACTTGGTTTTGGAATGGTTTCTAGAAACTTATATTACAGATTTCATTTAAAAATAGGAAATTTTATGGACCATTTTATTTGTTACAATCATAACTTTTAAAACCATGTTAAAAAGACAAAAATTTCGGATTTTTGACCGGTAATCATTTAAATACGGTTTGTTTCTGTTCTCATTATCAGATTTTTTTTACAAATTTGATTTTAATAACCCATAATTATGTCTGAAGAAGGGATCACATGATTAAATAATGTATGCATGATGGAAATATCATATTCATATATATCAATAAGCAAATTCTACAATATTATATTCCATAATTTTTTGATTTATATTCCTTTTCAAGCCATACTACCATCCACTTTTACATTTACGGTGGTATGAGAATACATAAAAAATTGTTTAAGGGCTTGAAAAACTTCAAGTTCAGTAATTTAACTATAAAATCTCTTTCCTAAAATTTGGACACAATGTACCTTGTTTAATGAAAAGGTATACACTTCTATCTTCTAATCGAGGGGTACATAACTTTATGTGTTTTACTGTGAACATCACGCAAATGTAAGATACAACGAACTGTACAAAATACGCATAAGTAATACTCCATCGTAGGCTGACACAGTAGCCTTAAGTCGTCAGAGTGGTTGGCTATAAAAACACTCAACGCAGGCAGCGCGTTTTTCGAGGAATCAACCTCAGACATATAAGGTTTAATGTAAAACAACTGAAAACAAACGAGGCTCATATTTCAGCAGTCAAATCACTGTTCTCTCAGTTGTCAATCCATCCCGCGTTTCACCGTATTACGGCTTATCAGTAGGCCTAGGATTGACAAAGAGAATAGAAGATCTAGTACTGATCCAGGTACTTAGGGAACGTAATGATAAGATACAACGAATTGTACCAAATACGCATACCTAATACTTCATAGGAGGCTGATACAGTAGCCACAAGCATTAAACGACATAACATATAACTGAGGTTGTTCCCTCGAAAATCGCGCCGCCTGCGTCGAGTGTTGGCTGAGATGCCAACCACTCCGTCGGCTTGTGGCTACCGTGTCCACCTCTGATGGACTATTAGGTATGCGTTATACAAATGAGAGAACAGTGGGCAGACTGCTGAAATATGGGTCTCGTCTGTTTTCTATTGTTTTACAATAAACCATAAAGCAAAAGCTCTACAGAACTATTTTATTTTAATTACTCCAAATAACAGCATAGTACTGGATAAAGACCATTATTTTACATATTGTATGAATGAGTTACACTACTCAGTATATATCACCACTACACCAAACACTTTATTTTTGCACGTTTCACTAACCATGTCAGCTTCATCAGGAGCCATGATTGACTCCTGATGAAGCGAGATGCGCGTCAAGCGCACAAGTAAGTGTTTAGTGTAGTGAAGATATATACTGAGTAATGTCATTGTGCCAAAGATTCCAAATTCCCAACATAATTGAAT
>CM032451.1:81104098-81286598 GCA_019049505.1 Pachyrhynchus sulphureomaculatus | reverse complement strand
GACCAGGGAGCAATAGCAAACTTCAAAGCTTATTACCATCGCCGCACTTTTAGCCAACTAATTCATGAAACTGACGGGGAAGGAAGACAGTCTATGCGAGAGTGGTGGAAGTCATACAACATTATGAAGTCTATTCACAACATAGAAGAGGCTTGGAAGGAAGTTAAAATGAGTTGTATGAATGGGGTGTGGCGTAATCTTTGGCCAGATGTAGTGGAAGCACCTAGAAGAATTGTCCAGATGCAGAGACAAGTGCTTGAAGACATTGCTGCAATGATTGAGGGGGTCTGAACTTGAAGATGTCACGGTAGAAGATCTCGTAGAACTTGTAGCAACGCACGACGATCCTATTAGCAATGAAGATCTGATCGAGTTACAGAATAATCCTATCTACGATGAGGAAGAACAAGTAGAAGAGAAAGTTTTATCTTCAGGGGAAATACAAAATGCACTTTCAAAAATTTATTCAGGTTTGGACATATTGCAGAGTATAGACAATAATGATGACCGTGTCTTGACCGTGTGTCAAACAATTAAAAACAGTGTTGGGTGTTATGAACGTATTTTACAAGAACGTAAACAAAACGTTACCCAAAAGACAATAGATGTATTTTTCCGTAAAAAATAAGAGTATGTATTGCATAAAGTGTTCTTAGAATTAAAGTGATTGATTAAAATGATTTGTATTTTTTTTGTATTAAATTTTGACTATGTTTAATCATAAACCTCGATATACGCGAATTTCAGTTAACGCGATTTTTTTCGGAACGTATCCCTCGCGTAAAGCGGGGTATTACTGTATATATATATATATATATATATATATATATATATATATATATATATATATATATATATATATATATATATAATGTATAAATATATATATATATATATATATATATATATATATATATATATATATATATATATATATTATATATATATATATATATATATAATGTATATATATATATATATATATATATATATATATATATATATATATATATATATATATATATATATATTCATTTTTTTTATATACGCTGGCTGCTAATTTGGAGCACCTATTTTGAATTTTTTTTAGTCTGTCCTCAGATTCTTAATCAGCATTCCAAAAAACCCCTTAATAGAGACTTTAAAAAGGAAATAGAAAAATTAAATGAATTACATACTCCTTGACCGCCATATTGGATCCGCCATTTTGAATTTGTCAAATCTGTCATCAGATTCTTAATCAGCACCCCGAGAAACCCCTTAACAGCCAATTTCAAAATATTTAGCGGTATAGAGAAACGTTAATTTAATTATAAATGAGGTTGAAAGTATGATTCCCTCTAAACCAGCCATTTTATTTTAATTTTTTTTAAATTACGATAACACTAAAAAAAATAATCTATATACTATTTTTTTGTAAAATTTCTCGTTCTTTTACATGGTGCTATTAATTTTTGATATCTTTTTTATTTTTCGGGATATTTTTGAAAAAAACGAATTTTTCATTTTATTTTTGATATTGTAAGCTTAGTGTACACTTTAGAGCGGCAAACTTTTTATCGTATTCTACGTCCAAAAAATTACCTGTATGCCCAAATGCAGCCTGTTAATATTTAATGAGAGCTTTTCGTCAAAATTTGCCTCTGATGACTGAGCCAATAACTATTAAAATTTTATTTACGAATTATCTTTTAAACATAGTTATCACATTTAACAACATATTTTAAGAACAAGACAGCTTTTTCGAGTGAGGTCGTCTATGTCTAACAAAATGTCGTTTTAAATGGCTCTTCCTAACCGTTTTATAAGAACATTGATCACACTTAAAGGTATTAACTTCTTCAGGACCTTTGTGCCGAAACATATGTTCGCGTAAATTGTATTTATGAACAGTTTGAAAATCACATCGATCACACTTAAATGTAACAACTTCCTCCGGCTTACTATGTAAAAGAGAATGATGTTTTAAACTACTTTTATAAATTGTTTGAAAAGGGCATTGATTGCATTTAAACATGTTAGTTTCTTCGGGATTTTTTATGTATAAGCATATGTACACGTAAACTACGTTTACGGATAGTTTGAAAATCACATCGATCACATATAAAGATGTCTACTTCGTGCAGATTTTTATGTCGAAACATATGTTCCTGCAAATGGCTTTTACGATTAGTTTGATAATCACATTGTTCACATTTAAATAAAACCTGTTTTTTTTTCCGTTTTACTATGTAAAAGAAAATGATGTTTTAAACTTCTTTTTCGAATTGTTTGAAAAGAACAGTGATCGCATTTAAACTTATTAATTTCATTGGAATTTTTATGTCGGATCATATGACTACGTAAACTACCTTTATGAATAGTTCGATATTCACATTTATCACACTTAAAGATGTCATTTTCGTCGGAATCTTTATGTTTAAGTATATGATAACTTAAGTGTTTCCGAATAGTCTGATAATCACAATGATTGCATTTCAATCTAACAACTTTTTCAGGTTTATTTTGTGCAAGAGAATGACTCTTTAAATTGTTTTTTTGAAATGTTTGGTAAGAGCATTGACCGCATTTAAACTTATTAATTTCATTAGGATTTTCATGTCGAACCATATGATTACGTAAACTGCTTTTATCAATACTTCGATAATCACTTTGATCACACTTAAACATGTCAACTTCGTCGGGATTTTTGTGTCTTATGTGGTGCATACTGAAATCTTTTTTATAAATTGTTTTAAAATCACATTTATCACATTTAAAAAATATATCTTTTAAGAGTTTCTTATCCCCATTAGAATGATTGTTTATGTTTGCTCTCCATAATGTTTTTGCATTGTACAGATGGGCTGCAGGATTTTCTGGACTACAACAGTCTGAATACGTACTGAAACAAAAAAAAAACGGAAAAGTGATTTACCCTGTACTTCCTATGCAATAGAGATGTCAATATTGTAACTATCAGATACAAAGTACCCGTAACTCGTCCGGATCCGAAGTACCGGGTAGTCGACAATAAATGTACCCGGTACCAGGTATCTACACATTGATGGCGTCTGCGGTCTGTGGCTAACCAAACTAAAACTGCCAACGCCATACCTGTATCGGTAGATACCTATTCGTCTCCACGAAATATATCTCGTCTTCACCGGTGGCGTTCGGTTTCGGTACATGCGGTATCAATGGTAATGACTGACAAGAATGGGTGCGCGTATACAATTATAAATTATACAGACATACATATACCGGCACAATTAGGAATGCAAGCAAAAGTTGCACGTCGTGCATGCAAAAATTTACTAAATAGGTATATAAAATATAAGTACACATTTTGTCGTTTATGAATATTGAATTGAATATGAACATTTTTTAATTAATAAATTAATTGAAGCAATAATAAAAACATAAAGAAAAAATCAGAAATTTTAAAAATATTTCTTCTCGGGCTTTAGGAACAGTTTTAAATTAAAATAAGAAAATATTTTATTCATATAATACACAAATATAATACAGAAAATTATAAAAGTACCTATATACTCTCAATACTTAAAAAACAATGAATATAACTAAACGAATATTACAAAAAAAAATAAACTTTATAGCAACGGGAACTTTTACGCTATTTTTCATTTCTTAACACTCAACAAAAACTGATTACAGTTGAGAAAAATCAGTTTATTTACATGATTCGATTTGAGTCCGTTACGCCGTTCAGTAATTATCTGGCCAGCCACCGACTAGTGTAGGTAGGTATATTGGCAACTACATATACATGTATTACATGTACCGGGTACAAAGTAACGGGTACTTTTTAAGAAATACCGGGTACCCTAAATACTCGAAAGTACCGATACTTGATATCACTAATATATATATATATATATATATATATATATATATATATATATATATATATATATATATATATATATATATATATATATATATATATAGCAGTTCTAACTCTAATTTTGTAGTCTTTATTCAGTGTCTTGAAAATGTCAGTCACTAACCTGAACTAGTTCCCATATTTTTTACTCAAATCAAAATATATATTATGAGCCAAGGTTCAAACTGGATTTCAACTTCAACATACTCATACTATTATCAAGTGAAATTTTTAGAAAGGGAAGTATGAATAATTAAACCAGTTTATCCCCCATCAAAATCTGGGAAAACATAAGCATTAGTACTTGATCTGCTCTCAGATAATGAACCATAGTTTCATCATTTCACTTACTTAACACTGTTTGATGATAATGATGACAATGACGAGATTAATACTGAACAATTCGCAAATATTTTTGTCATTGTCAATATCATCAAATTTTGTATGTGAATTACTTCAAAAATATAACCTATAAGTGTGGAAAAATTCCACATTCCACCACTATTTCAATATTGAGTTGATCACCATAAATGCAATAGCTATCCTACACTAAACATAAATAACATAAGTAAGTACCTTGTTGTAGGTTGTTCCAAAACATTTTCCTCAATGCCTTTAATATCCATATATTCACATTTAATTTCCTCATCAACAAAAGGAATGTCATTTGATTCCATATTACTTACTAATGGTTCCGTACCACCAAAAAGGAAATTTTTGGACCTATAATATTAGATAGTTACCAGATAATATATATATTTAAAAATATGCATGATTTAAATTTTAATAAATAAAAACTCCTAGAATCACAAACCATATGAAAATATTTGTAGCCTGGTGTTGTCGACTTTTTCACCAGATTGTGAATAAATTTACTAAAATTTCACTTTTTTATAATAGGTATGTTACTGTTGATGTAATGTTATACATACCAGGGGGAAGCAAAATGTTATTTATCGTAAGTACTGTGGAAAAACTTAACATTGCATTGTATTTGTGTTGTTTCTCCCAGCCGTTCATTTGCATAATAAAACGCTGCAACAGTATGTACTAAAACCAAGTAAATATCATGTATATATAACGTGACCATACGTCCCGTCTTAAACGGGACAGTCCCGTTTTAAACGGGACAGTCCCGTTTTAGGCGACGTGTCCCATTATCCCCAACGAAATTGTCGGGACGCAGGAATGTCCCGTTTTGACAAAATTCAACTCTCGATACTCGGAAAAGCCCGCGAGATAATCGCGGTGCGGGCAGGCAAAATACCGAGCACTGCAGCGCGCGGTAGGACGGGGGGGAGGGGGCGTCAGATGATTTAATGCAACTAATTACATCCCACACTGATTGTTGCTGTTATGAACGTAAAGAACGTACATATTATTGCCTATTTTGTTTTGCGTTCATTTGCATAATTACCTGAGATTACGTGAGATAGTGATATTTTAGTAAAATGTGTGCACTTTTAATTTTAACTTATAAACTAAATATCCATTTATAAAACAAAGGACGGCTCCGTCAGACATCATAAGTAAAAAGTGTACAGATTTCAGTGTAGCCCATGGTGGAGCTAGGGACATTGAACAACATTTAAAATTTGTAAAAAACACAAACTCTCCGATCAAGCTGCAGCTTCAAGCTCATCGATGCTGAATTTCTTTAAGAAAACTAATTCACCTACCCATAAAGACATAGAAGTTGCTGCTGCGGAAGGCCTCTGGGCGTATCACACTGTGCAAAAAACACAGCTTTCGCACAAATGATTGTGCTTCGCATTTAATACAGATGTTTCGAGCAAGAATTCAAATGTGCACACTAAATATGAGACTATTGTTGTAAATGTCTTGGCACCTTTGGTAACAGACGAATTAAAAATGCACCTTCGCGAATCCAAATTTTTTACTATTATTTTTTTTTTATGGGCATACGTGCTGCAGGGAAGTCCCTAAAGCGTTACAAGAGCGACACGTGTCCGGAAAAAGCGATTCACGTTGTTCTTGAATCGCTGTAAATTGTACTCGATGGGAAACACAGTCCTGGGTAAGCCAGTCCAAAGAGATGATGTTCTCCATATGTGTGACATTGTTAACCGATGCGTCAAACCATGGGTCGATGAAATTATTCCCAGTTTCAGTCCGCTACTTCTTACCACACGAAGAGTTTCAAGATAAACCAGGCGAGACATCCGATGTTATTCTGGAATATTTGAAACATGTTTTGACAGTCAATGATTTGACTTTGAAGATGGTCGCGTTTGGTGGAGACGATACAAAATGGGTAAAAAATAGAAAAGGAATTAATGTTTACGCAAAATTAAATACGACGCTTGGAAGATATATAATAGGAATTGGATGTGGAACGCAGATTATCCAAAACGTGATTAAAACGGCCGTAGATTGTTGGCCTGCTTCGAATACATCATTCTGAAGATTTATTCATTCTTTTACGTCTACCGTATTCGTGTTGAAACTCTCAAAGAATTCTGTGATGAAGCTAGCACAGAATACCAAAAAAACTGCTAGGCTGCCGCAAAACTAGGTTACTAGCTTTGATGCTTGCTATTGAGAGGATTTTAAAATTGTATCAGCCTTTAAAAAATTACTTTTTGAGCATTGATAAATTCCCAAATATATTAAAAGTATTTTTGAAAACCCTAATTCAGAATGGTGGCTCTTTTTTTAAGCACCCACAATCAGCTACGTTTCATCAAGCTGTGTTGAATACTGAAGGACAAAATGCTTCCACCACTGAAGCAATAAAGAAAATTAATCGCCTTAAAGACAATTTGGCTTCGAAAGAGAGGACACTATTTCTTCCTTTCACCGTCCGTAATTTTATGGCAAAATAACGAAAAACTGACAGCTGCAATAACATCGATGAAGTACATGTGAAAACAATGGTGAACAAATTTTATAAAATAAGCAGGAGAGTATTTACAGCAGTGGTGTCAGTTTAGTATGGCATTAGAAATATTTGAATGGGCAGAACTAACAAGGACGATTGCGTAGGATGGGGGCAGGGAGTGATGGACGTATTAATAGAAAGAGGATTTATTGATGGAATATGGTCGAATACATTATATGCCTCCTGGTAGTAACGCACCTGTAGAAAGAGTGTTTTGAATAATGAATAAAATCTGGACTAGTAAAAAAAAAAGCAGTTGCTAAAAGCTATATTGATTACCAAAATTAATACTAACAAATCTTGTCAGCAATTACATTCTTTCTTAAAAACTAGACCAAATATCTTAAAAAAAAATTGTTCTTCTAAAAAATATCTGCAGCCTAAACACTGATTTTTTTTGTTTTTGGTTGCCGTTTTTTGATTGTTCCAAATATATTTCATCAAAAATCTAAAATTTGATTATTATTGACAAGTATCTCGACCACAGTAGTCTACTACCACTGTCATATGTGAACATTTGATAAATTAATATGGATGAAACACCAATTTCCTCCTATACCGTTGATAATATTAGTTTTTTGTGACACTGTGTACACCGATCAGTGGTTGATTGTACAGTTAACAAAGTTTTAGGTAAATAGAGTGGATTACTGAATATGATAAAAGTCTTTTCAAAAAGTGACAAAGAAATGCGTTTACATTTTTAATTTATTTAGGAAATTATTTTACAGTTTATTAACATAAAACGGATTTATCTAAATTATTTAATTTAATTCGGAAAAAAAAACAATCGTATTCAGCGCCCCAGATTACCTAATAGCTTTGTTGACTGTACTATATAAGTACTCAATCCCCACCTATATAGGACTATGTACGAATTGTCGAAGCTTTGAAACCTAAAATCACTGGTCTCGTTTTGAGGAAAAAAAATGGTCACATTATTTATATATCAAAAGAAAATGTGAACTTATATTTTCAGTGTTCCGTGCGGAACACTTATAGGATCACTTCGGTGTCCGTCTGTCTGTCTGTCTGTCACACCCGATTTCCTCCGAAACTATTTAACATAGAAAGTTGAAATTTCGCACTAATATAGGAATTGATGGCCTCATCAGAGCCGTGTAGTCTTGAAAGTTCAATTTTGACTTAAGGGGTTAGTTTTGGGGGTGTGAAATCGGAAATGAAAAAAAATTGTTTTACCAGGTCATCAAATGGGGTGTCAAATGAAGGTTTGTAAAAAGACGAGTTCAAAAATATATAATGTAATACTTGCGCACACTTCTCTTTGTATTATTAAGAAAATGCGAAAAATCGCTTCCCCTCACCTTATCTCGAAAAATACTGATCAAAAAATTTTGAAGAAATTCTGGAATATTCTCTACAGGGTGCAGATTGAACGAAAATTATCACGAGTGTATTACTTTTTTTATGGGCATAGCATACTTGTTGCAGAGAAATCCTTAAAGCGCTACAGGAGCGGAAAAAGCGATTTACGTTGGTTTTGAATCGCTGAAAATTGTACTCGGTGGGAAACACGTCCTAGGCAAATCATTCCAAAGGAATGAGGTTCCCCATATAAAAGATTGTTTGAAAAGGGTTGTGCAAGAAGTGACCACCTAAACCTCGAACGGATGTGATTTATTAACGCGACGTGTATTTCCAGCATGCACAACTCTAGAAGAAATTAAGCGGGCGAGGTATAAAGCTTTCTTAGTCGAAATAAAATCCCTACCTTTTAAGAAGTTCTCTGCTATGTATGCAACATGTTAATGCCCAGACATATTTGCTCCGTCCAATAAAATGAGTGACGAAAGTAAAGGAGAAGAATGAAGTGTCCTAACATAACTATGTCGGGTTTCGGAACATTATTTTTTTTTAGAAAAAACTGTAGTCTGGGTTTTTGTAGCGTTAAATTCTACTTGGTTACTATTAACCCACGATAGAATTTCCACCAGGTCCTTGTTAAACTGAACGACTTTCTGTTGTTTGCGGATATTTGCATGAGTAGCTGATGTTCGCACGTTCAAAGTGAAAGAATAACTAAGCGTACTCTCATCTGCAAAGCTGTAGATTGGATTCCCAGTAATTTTCAGCAGATTATTACTGTAAATAAGAAAGATAGGACACAGTATAGAGAACTGAGAGACGTTGATAATGAAAGTACAGTGAAGTTCGTTTATAACGAACTCCAAAAAATCTCTCAAATGGTTCGCTATAACCGAAGTTCATTACAAACAATAAGCCAAATCTAATATCATTTTTCACTACTTTTTTATTTAGATTAGGCGCTAATGATTAGAAAAATGAATAATAATAATTATTAAATTAAAAGAAAACGTTCAAAGGAAAATAAAACAAGTCCGTGCAAAGTCCGAGAGATGGCACCACCGGCGCGTATCGAGGTCATGTTTAGTTAGTAGCATCTCTTGAATGAACGCACACCAAGTTTCAGCCATATTGGTCTATTTCTTTGTGTTTGGCATTCGTGTGAATCAAGGAAGTAAAGTGATTTTCAAGAAATGGACGAAAAAGAATTTCGTGTGGTAATTAAACATTACTTTATGAAAGGCAAAACGCCTCAGGAGACTAAAGAGAAGCTTGATAAACATTATGGTGACTCTGCACCTTCGATTAGAACAGTTTATAAGTGGTTTCAAAATTTTCGGACTGGCCATATGGGCACAAGTGACGCTGAACGTTCTGGACGGCCTGTGGAGGTTACGACTCCAGAAATCATTGATCAAATCCATGATATGGTGATGGATGACAGAAGAGTTAAGGTGCGTGAGATTGCTAGTGCTGTGGGCATCTCGACTGAACGGGTACATAATATTTTGCATAAACATTTGGACATGAGAAAGCTATCCGCAAGATGGGTGCCGCGATTGCTCACGCTTGACCAAAAACGGAATCGTGTGAAGTGTTGCAAGGATGGTTTACAGCTGTTCCATAAGAATCCGGAGGACTTTAAGCGTCGTTTCGTCACTGTGGATGAAACATGGATACATTACTATACTCCTGAGACCAAACAACAATCTAAACAATGGGTTACCAAGGGGGAATCTGCACCAAAAAAGGCGAAGACCGTTCCTTCGGCCGGAAAGGTTATGGCGACTGTCTTTTGGGATTCGCAAGGGATAATCCTCATCGACTATCTGGAAAAGGATAAAACTATTACAGGTGAATATTATTCATCGTTATTGGACCGTTTGAAAACCGAGCTGCAAGAAAAACGCCCGTGATTGGCCCACAAGAAAGTCCTTTTCCATCACGATAACGCACCAGCACACACCTCAGCAGTTGTGGTCGCAAAATTAATGGAAATAGGATTCCAACTCGTTTCACATCCCCCTATTCTCCAGACTTGGCTCCCTCGGACTACTATTTGTTCCCCAATTTGAAGAAATGGCTGGCAGGACAAAGATTTTATTCAAACGAGGAGGTGATTGCAGACACTAATGGATATTTTGCAGACTTGGACAAATGCTATTATTCGGAAGGGATCAACAAACTAGAACATCGTTGGACGAAGTGTGTAAGTCTAAAAGGAGACTATGTCGAAAAATAAAAAAGGTTTACCCCAAACACATAAGTAGTTTTTATTTTTGCACGGACTTTTCAAACCAGCCTCGTATACGAGTATAAACGAAAACATTAAAATACGTAGCTTATACAATAAAATCAGTAATTTTCGTTTGTACATTTTACTTGAAAAAGAAATGGTGTTTATATAATTGTCAATGTAACAAAAACTACTCCATGTATGTTCAGGAACGTCAAGAGATTCCAAAAAATTGCGAGATTCAGTAATTTTCTTAGTCATTTCTGAAATGGATGGAATATAAATAGTATCTCCTCCAAGCTCGTCTTCGTCGTCATTATCGCTTAAAATCTTTCCGGAAGTCACTGATGTCACAATTTGATCATCAATTAATATTTCTCTCGTCATTAATTCATTATCAGCACATACATATTCTTTAAAAGTAAAGTGATTAAACATCTTTTTAATCTCGATTTCCACTATACTTTGTTGAATGTCAGCATCGTAAACAAATTCTAGACAATCAGTAGGATCTTCTTAATGTTTTTCAATCCACTGAGTCAACGGTAGCTCATCATCTTAGTCATATCTACATTCCTTCCTTAAAAATCCGCCAACCTTAAAACAGTTTGCAATGGTTTCTCTACTGACTCTTTGCCAAGTTATATGGATAATTTCTGATGTCATCCAGACTTTACTGTTTGATTTGTACTTTACTGGTAAATGTTTGTTTTTAAAACACCTGGGATTGGCGGACTTTCCTATCACCAACAATCTTCTTATCTTCTGATTCTTTGCTAAGCCATAGGGATAAAGTTTATAGCGTCCAGGAAAGTTACAGAAAAAATGTTATCTTTATCGATCGTCTCTAACATTTTCATAAGTAAAATCTTTCTATAATGATATTTTAAAGAATGTATCACACCTTGATCCATAGGCTGGAGCTTTGCACTTGTGTTTGGAGGCATAAAAACCAATTTTATTTGCTGTAGATCAACTTCAGGATGCGCTGGACTGTTGTCAATCAAAAGTAATATTTTTCTGTTTGTGAATTTTAATTCTTTGTCCCATTCGATCAGTTTTTAAAAATTTCTGATGTTATCCAGGCTTTACTGTTTGATTTGTACTATACTGGTAAATGTTTGTTTTTAAAACACCTGGGACTGGCACACTTTCCTATCATTAACAATTTTCTTTTCTCTGTTCCAGACATATTTGCAGTTACCAACGCAGTAATCCTTACTTTTGATAATTTTTCACCAGCACAATTCTCTCCAACAAACACAAACCCGTTTCATCCACATTAAAAATGTCCACATATTCATAACTTTCTCGAATTTCTGGCCAAACATTGGCCAACCACTGATCAACAACAGTCATATCTACTCCTGCAGTTTCTCCTACTATCTTACCCCCACTAATACTATGTCGTTTTTTAAATCGTTCAGTTCAACTTCTAGAACGGTTGAACTTGGTATTCTCTATTTTCCTTCCAAATTCACTAGCTTTCTCTTGTAAAGTATAGCCGGCAATAGGAACAAGTTCATGTCGTTTTTGACTAAACCATTTAAGGAGTCCTTCATCGACTTGGTCATGTGTAGATTTTTTTACTTTTTTACAAATAAAGTTTGTTTTATCATAGATTTCTTGCCTCTTCTTACATATGGTAGAAACCGCAGATTTAGTTAAATTCAACTGTTTACAAACATCACTCTGTTGAGTGTCTGTCCTTCAAAGTAAACGCTTTACGTTTTTATGTACTCATTTTAAAATAAAAACTTAAACATTTACTTCGGTACTTTGATCAAATATGCATTAGAACCGCATAACACAAGAAGTGAATTCAAAATAATACTGCTCGAACTAGTGACGCGGCGGAAACAAGTAGAATAGGGGTTCCCAGCGAGCTTCGGTGAATTCCCTAGATCAAGTCGCGCGACATCGCGCAATGGTAGTGGCAAGTTCATTATAAACGGACATAAAACATCAAAATTTAGTTCGCTTTATCCGGAAGTTCGTTATAACCGGGTTCGTTATAACCGATAAAAATTTGCATTGGTCTTACGGAAGTTTTTTCGTGCATTATAAAATAGTTCGTATTAACCGGAAATTCGCAATAAACGGGTTCATTATAAACAGACTTCACTGTATTAGAAAGACGAGTGCCATAAGCAACACCTTTCAAACATACGATAAGAGCGTAGCTTAGCCAACAATCCTTCATGCCAAACACGGTCGAATGCCTTATGCAATCGATCGAGATTCTCCACAGTGTTCAATTGCATTGCTCCGAACATGTGTGACATAAGCTATAAGAGCTCCTGCTGATTTTTGCTTACGAGAAAAATATTGATGGCCGCTAATAATATTGAAAATATTTTGGGTATCGGCGGAACTGTAGTGAATTTCCAGCAGGAAGAAAACATTCATTTTGTGTAAAGTAGGTTGAAAAGCCTACAGAAAAATGGTGTTAGATCGCCTGTGCATTTCTCGAGTACTATGACGTATTCCATCAACGCCAGTAGTACAATAAAATTAAGAAATAACAAGAAAATAATTTGGATGTCAAGTTTTCTTTGCTGGAAAGATTAGGTCATGGTGTATATTTGGAGAAACAAGAGTCCTGGGTTCAAAAGTGTGACGAAAACATTTTATTCCACTCTACACGAAATTTAATCCGCACAGTAACTCCGATGACGGTTTGGGTCTATAAGTGTCTCTTTCGTTTGTTATTCTTGTACGAGTACGAAGAATATGTAATAAACCATTCGAATAAAATGAGGATTCTAGTAGAGTTAATAGCACTGGGAAAAAGAATATGGAGTAAAAAAGATGTTTATTTAAAGATTTAAAATTTTTCTCATATACATTTTTCTTTATTACTTCAAAGAGATATAAATATAAAAATTTAACTTTGTCAATGAGATACACAACATAGAGATCAACAAGAAGATGGCTACTAGCATTTTTCTATAACATCTTAGATGTTGCTGCTACAACGAAGTTTATTTTTATGACAGCTTGGTGAAGAATTATGTTTACCAAATATTCAAGATCGTTACTCCAATAATCAGGTAACAAGACATTTCGCTACACGAATCGCAATTGAGAGTCATGTAAGAAAGCCTATTGCAAATTTAAGAGATAGTTCTACACCTTCAACTTATCAAGTACCTCAGGATTCGACTGGACGAAAACTAGTTGTAGGCTCGTGTTACATTTGTTACAATGGGCATTTTAGAGAACGACGCAAGACTCAAAAATTATATGGAAAATTTAATAAGCCTATTTGTGATGAACATGCAAAACAACTACCAGATGTTAAAATTAAGCTAAATTTTGGATAATAAGTATTATTTAACTATCTCTCCATTTATTTATAATACAATTACTATTAAATCAATTTAATAGTTTCAACATTGCTTAATTATTATACTACAGAATAAGACAGTAAAGTATATGGGTACCGGGTATCCCGGTATATTGGTACCCCGTTTTTATGAAAAGTATGCCATGGGTTCCCGGGAGTTTAAGGTTATTGGTAAAACGACTGAATACTTTAACTTCAATTTTACTACATAAATATTGCTAAAAGTAATTCAAAAAACGTATCAGTTTACTCAATAAAGGTTGAAAAAAAAACAAACGACGATCTACACGAAAAATTTTTTTTAAACTACTAGAAAAAAGTTATGTTGATTGAAAACTCAAAAAGTGTACCCGGGTACCCAGTTATTGACAGAACGATTAAGTAGCTTTTAGAAAATTTTCGTTATTAAAATTACCACCAGAAAAAAAACAATATCATAATATAAATAATTAAAGTTGCACATAAATGTACTTTTATAACGCTAAAAATAATTTTAAGTGGTAAATATGATGCTAGTTTATTTTAATACAATATATATAACTGCTTGTGCGAATCACGTGAACCGGCATCTAAACAGCTGTACGGCGCATGGACTCGCTGTGAGGTGCATACAAAGATTAGACATCGTGTATATTGGAATAATATTTTTTCCTCACACTTTTGAGGTCGGGACTCTTTTGATACTTCAAATATCTACCGTTACCTACACTATCCAGCAAAAAAAATTAACATCCAAATTATTTCCTTTATAATGCATTTC
The DNA here is from genome assembly GCA_019049505.1 of Pachyrhynchus sulphureomaculatus. NCBI lineage: Eukaryota > Metazoa > Arthropoda > Insecta > Coleoptera > Curculionidae > Pachyrhynchus > Pachyrhynchus sulphureomaculatus. The sequence goes on along the minus strand of CM032451.1, from coordinate 81,272,139 downwards.
TTGTGCTAATTTTATTATATTACAGATGCTCTTTTGGTGTCTAGTTTCAATAAAATACATTTTATGACATGCTGTCTGAAGACATTTTCGGGCATCCGAGACTGGTCATTGGAACTAGTGGGTGTTGTTTTTCCTTGGAAATCGACAGCAGAATGTGAAGCAAACAGTTCAGCCAACAAGTTCGCTTTCTCAACAGCGACCCACCAAAAGGCCCTGGAATTTTTAGTGTTGTGGGTCTTTTTTTTTTATGGGTCTAGCACACGTGCTACAGAGAAGTCCCTAAAGCGCTACAGGAGCGACACGTGTGCGGAGAAAGCGATTCACGTTGTTCTTGAATCGCTGTAGATTGTACTCGGTGGGAAACACAGTCCTGGGCAAATTATTCCAAAGGGATGATGTTCTCCATATAAAAGACTGCTTGAAAAGCGTTGTACGAGGAGTAACAAGCTGAACCTCATACGGATGTAAAGAATTAGCGCGACGTGTACTTCTAACATGCACCGCTCTGGGAGGAATTAAGCGGGCCACATCCTTCGAACACTTTCCATGAAAGTACTTGTAGAATAGGCTCAAGTCGCCAACCGTTCTTCGATGTTCCAGCGAATCAAGGTCGACGGTCAGTTCCGGGTCTCCAATCAGACGAACAGCTCTTCTCTGAATAGAATCCAACAAATGCAGTGTATGTTTGGGAGCGGAGCTCCAAACATGGGAGCAGAATTCCATAGTTGGTCGAATTTGAGCTTTGTAAAGTACTTGTAGAATAGGCTCAAGTCGCCAACCGTTCTTCGATGTTCCAGCGAATCAAGGCCGACGGTCAGTTCCGGGTCTCCAATCAGACGAACAGCTCTTCTCTGAATAGAATCCAACAAATGCAGTGTATGTTTGGGAGCGGAGCTCCAAACATGGGAGCAGAATTCCATAGTTGGTCGAATTTGAGCTTTGTAAAGAATTAACAGTTGTTGTGGAGTGTAAAGCTTTCTGGTTCGAAATAATATTCCCAACTTTTGAGAAGCTCTCCTTGCTATGCCTGCAACGTGTTCATGCCAGGACATATTTGCTCCCAAATTAACGCCCAACAAATTGAGTGACGATGTTAGAGGAATGGCGTGCCCCGACATAACTATGTCGGGTTCAGTAACGTTAACTTTTTTAGAAAAAACTGCCGCCTGGGTTTTTGTAGCGTTAAATTCCACTTGGTTACTGTCACCCCAAGATAGAATTTCTTCCAGGTCTTTGTTAAGTTGAATGACTTCCTGCTGTCTGCGGATATTCGTCTGAGTACCCAATGTCCGAGCGTTCAAAGTGAATGAAGAGATAAGTGTACTGTCATCTGCAAAGCTGTAGATTGGATTCTCGGTCTTTTCCAGCAGATCGTTAATGTAAATGAGAAAGAGAGTAGGACAGTATGGAGCCTTGGGGCACACCGGCGTTGATAGTGAAGGTGTTAGAAAGAAATCCGTCGACTGCCACTCGTAAGGAACGCTCTCTGAGGAAACATGAGAGCCACAAACAGAACTTTTCCGACATACCATAAGAACGTAGCTTAGCCAACAGCCCATCGTGCCAAACACGGTCGAATGCCTTGGATATGTCAAGAGCAACCGCTCGAGATTCTCCAAAGTGTTCAATTGCATTGTTCCAAACATGTGTTACATAAGTCAGAAGATCTCCTGTTGATCTATTTTTTACGAAAGCCATATTGGTGATCGCTAATAATGTTGAATCCTTCAAGATATTTTAGAAGATGCTGATTGATAGCCTTTTCCATGACTTTCGATATTATTGAAAGCAGTGCGATTGATCGGTAGTTATTTGGCAAGGTCTTCTTGCCTTTTTTAGGTATCGGCTGAACTGTAGCACATTTCCAGCAGGAAGGAAATATTCCCTTTCTGTAGGATAGGTTGAAAAGTCTACAGAAAACTGGTGTTAGTTCCCTCGCACAGATTTTAAGAACTATGACAGGTGATTTTAAGAACTATGACAGGTATTCCGTTAGCGCCAGAAGCCATTTTGGTGTCTATCTTCATCAGAATACGCTTTATGATACGCTGTCTGAAGACAACATCGGGCATCCTTGACTGCACTATGGGAATAGTAGGTGGTGTTTTTCCTTGGAAATCGACAGTAGAATGTGAAGCAAAGAGTTCAGCCAACAAGTTCGCTTTCTCAACAGGTGTCGTTGCAATAGAACTATCTGGCCGTGTGAGTGGTAGTATGGTCTCCTTGGTTTCATCGGTAATTTAATTGCATCTGTTCCGGATACGAATGAAGATGTTATGATTACAACCTTAGGATTTTTACGCCCTTATCGATAAATAAAATGTTTAGAAGCAACAACTTCTTTGCATTTCGTTTGAATATTAGTTTACAAAATAAAAATTATATGTATTATATGTAGATGGAAATACCTTTCATCTTCACTTGTTATTATTTCTTCTTTAAGCTTAATATTTAGATTTGTTACGAGTTCTTCCTCTGGCCTCAGTTTTTACTATGTTGGAATGTGTGCTGCTCACTTTCTTTAACAAAGTTTCAGTTTTAATTTCAGTGGAATACGATTGCTTTTCTCCCTCTGGTAAAGTGCCGTCTTCACATCTAAATTAAAGTTAAAAAAAGGAATAGAATAAAAATTTTCTCTGCTATAGCGTTAATCTCCTATTAGATAAAATACAGCTATTAATATCAAGAAAAAATAATATATTATTAACGTTACTCCATATATATCACCACTACACCAAACACATTATTTTTCACTCGACGCGCGTTTCGCTAACCATGTTAGCTTCATCAGGAGCAATGATTGAGTCAATCGTCGCTTCTGATGAAGCTAACATGGTTAGCGAAACGCGTGTCGAGTGAAAAATGTGTTTGGTGTAGTGGTGATATATATTGAGTAGTGTCATTGTGCCAAAGATTCCACATTCCCAACATATTATTAACGTATAGTATCGTCAGTGCTACGCTTTGACTGATTTATATTCTGGATTGATCAAGATACTCCACTGCGATTGATGATCTAGGATAAAACCCAAGCTACAAGGCTTTAGATGATAGGCTTGGGAGGCACCAGGTGAAAAAGTTATTTATCTATTTAAATATCATACATTTTTTGAGGAAAATCATAAGGATTGACATTGCTAGTTTAGTAGGCTGTAGTGCTACTGGCTCTCACAACATTATTTATATCTTTAAACATTGTAAATTATATCATAAAAATTGTAATTTTACTTGATCGATTTGGGAGGCATCTGTTACCAGGCCTCACCAGATCAATGAATCATTTATCTATTTAAATGTAAGGTTCTTGAGCCCAGCCATAAAATTTACCATGGCAATTTGAAGACAAGTGCAGTACAGTGCACTAACGAGCCTCACAAAGATATTAGAGAGATTTTGCAACGATTATTTTTCACATGTCATATGCCACTATTAACGCGAAAGAATTGCAAGGTTAGACTAGTATTCATCTTCTATAAACTTAGGATATTTTTTTCATTCATATCATGGTTAAGCGCACCAGTTATTAGTGTTAGATGGGTCAACACAGTTTTTAAATTAAAGCTGTGCCTAGCAGCATTACACACACTGTAATTGCCATTCTGACAAAGTTTGCAAAATCCCAACATAATCTGAATATTAATTAAGAAGTGTCAGTGTTATTTGCAATAAAAGATTATCATTTAAATTTTACTGTATTTTCTTAGTGGTTTGTATACCTAAGCAGAAAAAAAAACAGACCCTATTATAATAGCGATAAGAATAATAAACTTTAGTAACCTCTCTTATAAGTTCCTAAATAAGGGAAATTCTTACCCTTAATAAAGGTTTCTCTTATTTTATTTCAATACTGCGCAAGCTCCAAATGGTGGGCGCAGGCTTCAAATAACGACAATAGCTGAGTCCTTATATCTAATTTCTTCCCTTTACTATTGCGCAAGCTCCAAACGGTAGGCGCATGCTTCAAATTAAGATAAAGGCAGTGGCCTACCAAAATAAGCATTTCAAAATCTCTCTATTATTTGATAGAATCATTTTCTATGATTAGATGCACTAGACTCAGGTACACATTATCGCCGACATGAATTAGGAAACAAAAAAGTCGGTAAAGTAATTTATCCAAAATGTAACCCCAGCAAACGTGTAGTTCTAAAATAAGAACAAAAAATAAAAAAAAACTTTCTTAAATAAAGAGTAAGTAAATTCCCACCTCTTTTACCCCCTGAAGCGATATCAATTAAGAACTATAGGTTTCATCCACATTTCAAATATTATATTATCATCTCGTTCGAGACTGATCATGTCACAGATCAACAGTGTGTTTTTTGTGATCCAAAAACCCTAAGACGTAAAGAAAAGCAAACATTTTGGAGGGTAATTTTCTTATGAATACAATACTTTCCGTTAAAAAAGGAAGTAGATGTAATAATTTACCTGTTGGGCCATAAGTATGTTTGTATTTCTAAATCTTGTTCTACATTCAACCCAACATTTTTAGGTTACCCTCTAATCAGATCTTAATCCCTTCTATATATATTTCTGTTAAAATTAGAAATAATGGAAAAACGAAAACATTAAAACAGAATTTATTACGATAAATTCGCAATTATCATTCTAACCTCTACTCTACTTATTCCCTTTCACCCCATATATATACTATAAAAAAAATATTTTATAATAAATTTCCAATATTCTAATCAAGAACCAGGAAAAAATTCCATAGTCCACAAACGCTATTGAAACAATACAGTGAATGTAATGTTTCGAATCCTTTACAAAAAGAACCCCGAAAAAGATCTATATACAGGGTGTCCCAAAAAATTTTATACAAATAAAGAAAAAGTTATCTTACATATTACAAAAAAATATTCTTGATAAAAAGTTCTGCAGCACGTAGAAATCCATAATCAAGCATCGAAAATTTAAAATATTTGATGGTATACAGGGAAAATAAAAAAAAATGATTTATAATGAAGAATAGTGTGTTCAAATTTAAATATAGAGCAAAATATTAATTGAAAATGTTAATAGGAACTAAAAAATTATGCTCACGTCTAGATTTGTGGTCTTCCTAGTTAAAAATTCAAAAAAAAAACTCCAGTAAACACGTCAGTAACTGTCGGATTATTTACTGAATAAAGGAAAACGAAATTAATTAAAAACTAGTGCACTGATTTTGATTGTATCATATTTTTGTCAAAAATTTGATAACCTTTTTATCTACTTTACAACAATTACATCCATAATAAATTTATGCTAATATCATTTTATTTTGAAATTGCAACATTACTTAATTACTACGTACATAACATAACAACTAAATATATGAATTAATTCTAACTTTATTGCACAAGTGCTTCACTGTATCCACAGTCCCTTTTTGTGATTGTTCTTCGAGAAAAAATCTTTTATTACATCTCTAATTACGTCAGGAGTTATAGCTTCACATGTTTCCCTAATGACTCTGTCAAGATGATCAACATCTTGAAATGGCCTTTTAAGAAAAATCTTTTTTTTTAAGTAACCCCATAAAAAAAGTCTAGAGGGGTGATGTCCGGAGACCTTGGGGCCAAGTAAACTGCACATAACTCCCTATTACTCTACCGTTAAAAATGGAAGTGAAGGAGATAATCTCGAGTATTTCTCGTACTGTGACATGATGCATCATCATGTTGGTACCATATACATTGTCTTTCAGTTATTGGTAGGCGATTAAGAAACTCAGTGAACTCATTATTTAAAAATTCTAAGTAACGTTCAGCATTTATATTATTTTGAAAAAAAGAATGGTCCAACCATTCTATCTTTAAAAATTCCACACCATACATTGGTTTTAAAACGAGTATTGATCTCGAGTTTGGTTATTGAAGTTAGGAGTAACATCACTCCACCAGCGATAGTTTTGAGAACTTACTGCCCCATTAGACGTAAATGTCGCTTCATCAGAGAAAAGTATATGTCTTTCCATAAACCTGTTAACTTCCAACTCTCCTTGAAACCAAGCACAAAATTTAAATCTTCGTTTAAAATCTCCTGCTTTTACAGTATTGGTAAATTGGGGTTTGTATGGTTACAATTTATTTGATTTCAAAATCCTCGCAACTGTAATTTTACTCACATTCAATAAAGCTGATCTTGTCCGAAGTGAATCTTTTGGCTTTTCTACTACCGACAGCATTACTTGCTTTTGATTATCTTCATTTAAAACCCATGCCCGATGTTTCTTTTTAAATTTATTTTCCATAAATCTTGAATTTATTTATTAGATATCCTACAGATGTCCTACAGTGTATCGTTTTTTTCAGGCTGTCTATTATTAAAGATTTCTGAAGCTTCTCTAAAAGTTTTATAATTATCTCCAACTATGAGAACAATTTCAATTTTATCTTCGACACTCAATTTTACTGGCATTTTTAATTATTGCAAATACAGACCGACGTTAGCTTTGAAATTTATTGACAGTTGTTAGGTATTTCCAAATATATATATAGATAGTTTCAGCCTAAAATTTGTAGTGATTTCGTTTTCTTTTATTCCATAAATAATCCAACAATTACTGACGTGTTTACTGGAGTTTGTCGAATTTTTAACTAGGAAGGCCACAAATCTAAACATTGGCATAATTTTTTAGTCTCTATTAACATTTTCAATTAATATTTTGCTCTGTATTTAAATTTAAACACAATTTACTCTTCATTATAAAGCATTATTTTTTATTTTCCCTGTATACCATCAAATATTTTGAACTTTTGATGCTTGATTATGAATTTCCATGTGAGGCAGAACTTTTTATCGATAATAAATTTTTGTGTAATATATAAGATAAACTTTTTCTCCATTTGTATAAAACTTTTTGGGACACACTGTATATATATATATATATATATATATATATATATATATATATATATATATATATATATATATATATATATATATATAAATAAATAAATAAATAAATAAATAAATTAAAGATGAAAAATACAAAGTCACTCTTCTACGTCTCTTTTCCACCTCTTTGGCCTGTTATATGGTTTATTATAAATGATTATGATTAAAATTTATCCATTCTCTCATACAAAAAACCTTAAAAAATTCTTATAATAGTATTGAAAGTACCTATTAAAATTAAAAGTAATGAAAAATAACTTAATTTTTGTATTCCTACAGTCCAAGAACCCTGAAAAGCACATCTAGTATGTTACAAATAAAGCAATTCCACTAACCCCCTACCCCATCCCACTAACCCTCTATATATTTCACCATAAACAATATGCTTAAAATTTATAAATTATACTTAAAATTCACCGCTTCTCGCAAAAAAAGTTTAATTTTAATATCTCATTACGTTTATTCATATTATATATATGACAAAACAGATGTTTATACTGCACTCTGTCGGTGACTTATTTAAAGTCTACCCGAACAAAGCGGCCAGATCACAACTGACACTTAATTGCAAAAGCGCACCTTCTCAAGCTTCCCGCTGGAAGGCTTAAATGGCGCACTTGTGAAGCAACTAATGTGAATCGAGAAATCCGCACTTGGTAGTTCCCAAAAGTGTTCTCTGTATTTGCTAGCCCATCCCAAGACGCGTTTCGCCGTATCACGGCTCATCAGCTGGGCTAGGTTCAGCAAAGACTCAGAACACCTATTCAGACCTTAGTGTACTTATTACGAGAAAATTTATACTGCACTCTGTCGGTGACTTATTTGTTGCTTCACCAATGTGCCATCGATGCCTTCAAGCGGGAAGCTTGAGAAGGTGCGCTTCTGCAATTAAGTGTCAGTTGTGATCTGGCCGCTCTGTTCGGATAGGCTTTAAATAAGTCACCGACAGTGTGCAGTATAAACATCTATTTTTCCGTCAGTACCCGGATAAGGTATGAAATAGTGTTCCGGGTGTTTGCTGAACGTAGCCCAGCTGATGAGCTGTGATAGGGCGAAACGCGTCTTGGGATGGTCTAGCAAATACAGAGAACACTTTTGGGAACTACTAAGTGCGGATTTTTCGATTCGCCTTGGTTGCTTCACCACTGCGATATATATATATATATATATATATATATATATATATATATATATATATATATATATATATATATATATATATATATATACACATACATATATACATATACATATACATATATATATATATATATATATATATATATATATATATATATATATATATATATATATATATATATATATACATATAGATATACATATACACATATATATATATATATATATATATATATATATATATATATATATATATATATATATATATATATATATATATATATATACATATAGACATATACATATACATATACATATATATATATATATATATATATATATATATATATATATATATATACAGTAATACCCCGCTTAGCGCGACCCGTTACGCGCGGTTTCACTATAACGCGAATTTCAAATTTCGCGCTCATGTAGTCATTAACTTCTCTATGGTCGCGGGGGGATCCCCGCTTTCTCTGAATATTCTCTTTGAAGAATTGGGAATTCCCTGTCCTTCGACTTTGTTCTATGGGGATTTCCTCGTTCGTTTCGTGTGTTCATTTGTTCCGTAATGTTAGTTCGGTCGGCTGGCAGTTTTGTTTTAATATTTATTGGAGATACATACATACATAATTTAACCCTACGTTAAAAATGCCGCCTGTAAAGAAAAAAGAGCGTAAAAGCGTCACTTTGGAATTGAAGATGAAAGTGTTAAGAAGAATGGAAAATGGAGGCAAAGCAACAATTGTTGGGAGAGATTTTGGACTCTCAGAATCGACTGTGAGAACGATTTATAAAAATCGGGAAAAAATTAAAATCTCCAGCGAAGGTTCAACACCTATAAGTGCAACAAAACTTTCTCGTTCGAGATCATCTATCTTAGAAAGAATGGAGAAATTACTGTCAGTCTGGATCGAAGATTTGAATAAGAAGAACACACCACTAAGTCAAGATCTCATATGCCCAAAAAAGCAAAATCTTTGTATGAGATGCTGAAAACAAAAGAAGGAGAAGGGAGTGCCACTCCGACTTTTGCTGCCAGCAGAGGCTGGTTCCATCGGTTCAAGCAGCGTTCTAATCTTCACAATATCCACATAACAGGCGAGGCGGCCAGCACGGAAATTCAAGCTGCAGCTGAGTTTCCAGACAAGTTTCAAGACTTCGTTAGACGAGAGAAAATTCCTGCTTGTCTCATCTTCAATGTTGATGAGACCGCACTTTACTGGAAAAAAAAATGCCATCTCGAACATTCATTTCTAAGGAAGAACGTCAAGCCAGTGGTTTCAAAGCTGCGAAAGATCGACTAACACTTCTGCTGGGTGGTAATGCCACTGGTGATTTCAAACTGAAACCTTTACTAGTGTACCATTCAGAAACACCCCGTGCAATGCGAGGCACAGACAAGACAAGTCTACCAGTTGTGTGGCGATCAAACAGAAAGGCGTGGGTTACACGGGAAATTTTTCAAGAATGGTATTCTAATAGTTTTTGCCCATCAGTCAAATCATACTGTGACAGAAATGGGCTTGAACCTAAAGTTATATTACTCTTAGACAATGCCCCAGGACATCCAACCTCACTTGATACGCCCAGAGACTTAAAAGTGTACGTAAAATTCCTTCCACCAAACACTACGTCAATATTACAACCTATGGACCAGGGAGCAATAGCAAACTTCAAAGCTTATTACCATCGCCGCACTTTTAGCCAACTAATTCATGAAACTGACGGGGAAGGAAGACAGTCTATGCGAGAGTGGTGGAAGTCATACAACATTATGAAGTCTATTCACAACATAGAAGAGGCTTGGAAGGAAGTTAAAATGAGTTGTATGAATGGGGTGTGGCGTAATCTTTGGCCAGATGTAGTGGAAGCACCTAGAAGAATTGTCCAGATGCAGAGACAAGTGCTTGAAGACATTGCTGCAATGATTGAGGGGTCTGAACTTGAAGATGTCACGGTAGAAGATCTCGTAGAACTTGTGGCAACGCACGACGATCCTATTAGCAATGAAGATCTGATCGAGTTACAGAATAATCCTATCTACGATGAGGAAGAACAAGTAGAAGAGAAAGTTTTATCTTCAGGGGAAATACAAAATGCACTTTCAAAAATTTATTCAGGTTTGGACATATTGCAGAGTATAGACAATAATGATGACCGTGTCTTGACCGTGTGTCAAACAATTAAAAACAGTGTTGGGTGTTATGAACGTATTTTACAAGAACGTAAACAAAACGTTACCCAAAAGACAATAGATGTATTTTTCCGTAAAAAATAAGAGTATGTATTGCATAAAGTGTTCTTAGAATTAAAGTGATTGATTAAAATGATTTGTATTTTTTTGTATTAAATTTTGACTATGTTTAATCATAAACCTCGATATACGCGAATTTCAGTTAACGCGATTTTTTTCGGAACGTATCCCTCGCGTAAAGCGGGGTATTACTGTATATATATATATATATATATATATATATATATATATATATATATATATATATATATATATATATAACACATGGGCTGAAAAGTCCCGGGCCTAACAAAGAAAACACGGTTTTTTTTGGTTCAAAATTAGCTTTATTCATCAACGTAATCTCCATCAAGAGCAACGCAATCATTCCGGCGCCGCTCTAACAATGGCCAAACACTGCTCAGAATCATCAACATGTTCTTGTTTTTGATAAACAGTGAGCAAACGCGGCACCCACTTTGAACAGAGCTTTCTCATAGTTAAATGCTCATGCAATATAAAGCCAACACGTTCTTTTGATATCTTTACGATGTCAGCTAACTCACGCAACTTCACTTTTCGATCATTCAAAACGATTTTTATGGAGTTTTTTGATGTTTTCTGGTGTTACCGCCTCATTTGGACGTCCACTGCGTTCTGCATCATCGGTGTCTCTACGACCACGTTAGAAGTCAGCAAACCAACGTTTTATTGTTGTTTCTGATGGAGCGGAGTCCCCATAACACTTTTCAAGCCATTGCTTCGCTTGAACGGTATTTTTTCCCATCAAGAAGCAGTGTAAAATTAAAACACGAAATTGTTTTTGATCCATTGTTTTGAAAATAACAAAAGTAGCGTCACTCTTAGCACAATAACTCACAAACTAATGAATAGAATATCATGAAATTTTAACAGCTGTCTTTTGAAGCTTAGTATTAACTGAAAAAAGGGTGACTGCAATAAAACTAGCGCCATCTATGTGTTAGGCCCGGGACTTTTCAGCCCATGTGTTATATATATATACATATATACATATATATATATATATATATATATATATATATATATATATATATATATATACATATATACATATACATATATACATATACATATACATATATATAGATATAGATATATATATATATATATATATATATATATATATATATATATATATATATATATATATATATATATATATATATAGGGTACCTTCCTTTTCCATTTCTTATTGTTTCTTCTTCAAGCCTAATATTCCAGTCTTGCAAATGTTCTTCCTGTGCAGGTTCAGTTTTTATTCTTTTGAAATATGAGCTATTTTCCTCTTGTAAAGTGTTATTTTCACATCTACATTAAAAAAGTATAAAAGATAAGATATAAAGATATTAATTTATTGATGTATTATTGATCCATATATTTTTGTGCCAACTTTTACATTTTATGATTTCCATACTTTCGTATGCGTTCAACAATCTCCTATCAGATACATTTTTTATTAATCTTAGATTATTTAATGTTACAGTATGATCAGCTTCAAGGGCATGTTCGGCAATGCTAGACTTTTCTGTTCTATTGTATTTTAAGTGTGCTAAGTGTTCTTTAAACCTTGTTCATTGATCATACTGTAACATTAGATAATCTAAGATTAATAAAAAATGTATCTGATAGGAGATTGTTGAACGCATACGAAAGTATGGAAATCATAAAATGTAAAAGTAGTTTAAATAAAGACAGAGGGCCTATTCCTTATAGTCCCCTCTACTGGTTACTTGACCGGAACTGATGGCCTTGCCTATGTCATTAGTTCCGCTTGAGTAATTCAAGGGTTAGACTAAGTATAAATAGGGTAGATTTGTAGTTTAGCTTTAGTCAATCATCACTCCTGATGAAGCTAACATGGTTAGCGAAACGCGCGTCGAGTGCAAAAATAAAGTGTTTGGTGTAGTGGTGATATATACTGAGTAATATATTCATTTATTGTCAATTAAAGATAATAGTGAAATTACATCATTAGACGTGAATAGCGGGGAGTGTTTTACAAACAGTGGCCATGTACAAAATTTTACGGCGTGGATCATAATTGTGAAAGTAAACATAGTAAACATGATCTCAAGGGGTTCGGATTTGTAATGATCACATGACCTATCGCCATATTGCTGGTATGATGCCTGTGAGTTTTTGAAATATTCAAATTCTTTCTTCTAACCTGAACTAACCGCACAACAAAAGCTTCCTCGACATATAATTATTTCCAATTATAACGTCAAACGAGTCATTTACTTTATGAAAATTATTAATAATGAATTTCGGAGCATGTTGTAAAAAGATCTCCTTGAAATCCAGATGTAAACACAACCCGCCACCGCGCTGGCAGCCATATTGTTGGTACGATAAGGAATGCATGCGTGATACAAAACAGGACATAAAAATTTTCTCGAGAGTCGCTATTGCATTTTATGTTTACTGTGGCAATGATATAAGCTAAACTGTATTTATAAAGTATTAACAGTTAATATCATTAACCGATTAAAATTAATTAATCATTGACCGCAGTAAATAAGACAATGAAAGCAGTCAAATGAGCATGAAGGGCTCTTTTCAATAAAAACCAATATATTATAGCTATTCCATGTTCGTTTTTCCCTTAAACTTTTAAGGAAAAAATGGTGTAATAGTCAATAGGTATCACGAAAAAACCGTCTTGGGAATAAATCGTGTCAAATTGGACTTTCCAACGTTTCGACTATGATTTGAACACATTATTAGGAATCTTTACGATTAAAACACTAAATCTTGAAGAATAAAGATTCCTGCAGATGCTTTATGAATTTCTAGGTGAAACGCAGGGGTGTCACATCAATTTGATTGGATTTATCCAAATTATCCAAGAACAACAATTTCTCATCTAACTAAAGGAGTGAAAGTTTCTGTTGCATGTAAGTAGGTATTGTCAATATTTATAACTTTATTATTACTAAATTATAGTGCTAAAACAAGTATGCTATTTCATCTCAGATTTTTTAAAGTAGCTAACAAGTAGGTACTTCATTAATTTTTTTAAGATGCAAGTGAAAACTTGAAATGACTCAAAAATATTTACTATTTATTTTATAGCAACTAAATATACATGAAAATGTATACCATAATAATGTGAGATAGAGGTTTGTATTAAAAATATATTTTGAAAAACTTCCGACAAGATAAATTTAAAAAAAATATTAATTTTCAGATTGCACCGCATTATTTACATTAAAAATAAATAAACATACCTGGTTTCAGATTGTTTGAGCATATATTCCTCAACGTTCTTAATATCTACATATTCAACTTTAACCTCCTCATCATCAAACGGAACATCATGTGAATACATTCTACTTTCAATTTTCATTCAGGTCCGTATCTTCAAAAAGAAAATGTTTATATATATATATATATATATATATATATATATATATATATATATATATATATATATACATATATATATATATATATATATATATATATATATATATATATATATATATATATATATATATATATATATATATATATATATATATATATATATATATATATATATATATATATATATATATATATATATATATATATATATATATATATATATATATATATATATATATATATATATATATATATATATATATTTATATATATATATATATATATATATATATATATATATATATACATATATATAAGATATATATAAATATATATATATATATATATATATATATATATATATATATATATATATATATATATATATATATATATATATATATATATATATATATATATATATATATATATATATATATTTATATATATCTTATATATATATATATATATATAATATATATATATACATATATATTTATATATATATATATATATATATATATATATATATATATAAACGTGTCTAATAAACCAATGTATTCCCTTCGAGGGCTGATAGGCCAGCTCATAACTCACCAGAACACATAAATATAACCTTAGTAAGTTAGCCCATTAAAACATAAATATATATATATATATATATATATATATATATATATATATATATATATATATATATATATATACATATATATATATACATATATATATACATATATATATATACATATATATACATATATATACATATATATATATATATACATATATATACATATATATACATATATATACATATATATACATATATATACATATATATACATATATATACATATATATACATATATATACATATATATACATATATATATACATATATATACATATATATACATATATATACATATATATACATATATATACATATTTATACATATATATACATATATATACATATATATACATATATACAGTAATACCCCGCTTTACGCGAGGGATACGTTCCGAAAAAAAATCGCGTTAACTGAAATTCGCGTATATCGAGGTTTATGATTAAACATAGTCAAAATTTAATACAAAAAAATACAAATCATTTTAATCAATCACTTTAATTCTAAGAACACTTTATGCAATACATACTCTTATTTTTTTACGGAAAAATACATCTATTGTCTTTTGGGTAACGTTTTGTTTACGTTCTTGTAAAATACGTTCATAACACCCAACACTGTTTTTAATTGTTTGACACACGGTCAAGACACGGTCATCATTATTGTCTATACTCTGCAATATGTCCAAACCTGAATAAATTTTTGAAAGTGCATTTTGTATTTCCCCTGAAGATAAAACTTTCTCTTCTACTTGTTCTTCCTCATCGTAGATAGGATTATTCTGTAACTCGATCAGATCTTCATTGCTAATAGGATCGTCGTGCGTTGCTACAAGTTCTACGAGATCTTCTACCGTGACATCTTCAAGTTCAGACCCCTCAATCATTGCAGCAATGTCTTCAAGCACTTGTCTCTGCATCTGGACAATTCTTCTAGGTGCTTCCACTACATCTGGCCAAAGATTACGCCACACCCCATTCATACAACTCATTTTAACTTCCTTCCAAGCCTCTTCTATGTTGTGAATAGACTTCATAATGTTGTATGACTTCCACCACTCTCGCATAGACTGTCTTCCTTCCCCGTCAGTTTCATGAATTAGTTGGCTAAAAGTGCGGCGATGGTAATAAGCTTTGAAGTTTGCTATTGCTCCCTGGTCCATAGGTTGTAATATTGACGTAGTGTTTGGTGGAAGGAACTTTACGTACACTTTTAAGTCTCTGGGCGTATCAAGTGAGGTTGGATGTCCTGGGGCATTGTCTAAGAGTAATATAACTTTAGGTTCAAGCCCATTTCTGTCACAGTATGATTTGACTGATGGGCAAAAACTATTAGAATACCATTCTTGAAAAATTTCCCGTGTAACCCACGCCTTTCTGTTTGATCGCCACACAACTGGTAGACTTGTCTTGTCTGTGCCTCGCATTGCACGGGGTGTGTTCTGAATGGTACACTAGTAAAGGTTTCAGTTTGAAATCACCAGTGGCATTACCACCCAGCAGAAGTGTTAGTCGATCTTTCGCAGCTTTGAAACCACTGGCTTGACGTTCTTCCTTAGAAAATGAATGTTCGAGATGGCATTTTTTTCCAGTAAAGTGCGGTCTCATCAACATTGAAGATGAGACAAGCAGGAATTTTCTCTCGTCTAACGAAGTCTTGAAACTTGTCTGGAAACTCAGCTGCAGCTTGAATGTCCGCGCTGGCCGCCTCGCCTGTTATGTGGATATTGTGAAGATTAGAACGCTGCTTGAACCGATGGAACCAGCCTCTGCTGGCAGCAAAAGTCGGAGTGGCACTCCCTTCTCCTTCTTTTGTTTTCAGCATCTCATACAAAGATTTTGCTTTTGTGCATATGAGATCTTGACTTAGTGGTGTGTTCTTCTTATTCAAATCTTCGATCCAGACTGACAGTAATTTCTCCATTCTTTCTAAGATAGATGATCTCGAACGAGAAAGTTTTGTTGCACTTATAGGTGTTGAACCTTCGCTGGAGATTTTAATTTTTTCCCGATTTTTATAAATCGTTCTCACAGTCGATTCTGAGAGTCCAAAATCTCTCCCAACAATTGTTGCTTTGCCTCCATTTTCCATTCTTCTTAACACTTTCATCTTCAATTCCAAAGTGACGCTTTTACGCTCTTTTTTCTTTACAGGCGGCATTTTTAACGTAGGGTTAAATTATGTATGTATGTATCTCCAATAAATATTAAAACAAAACTGCCAGCCGACCGAACTAACATTACGGAACAAATGAACACACGAAACGAACGAGGAAATCCCCATAGAACAAAGTCGAAGGACAGGGAATTCCCAATTCTTCAAAGAGAATATTCAGAGAAAGCGGGGATCCCCCGCGACCATAGAGAAGGTAATGACTACATGAGCGCGAAATTTGAAATTCGCGTTATAGTGAAACCGCGCGTAACGGGGTCGCGCTAAGCGGGGTATTACTGTATACATATATATACATATATATACATATATATATATATATATATATAATATATATATATATATATACATATATATACATATATATACATATATATACATATATATACATATATATACATATATATACATATATATACATATATATACATATATATACATATATATACATATATATACATATATATACATATATATACATATATATACATATATATACATATATATACATATATATACATATATATACATATATATACATATATATACATATATATACATATATATACATATATATACATATATATACATATATATACATATATATACATATATATACATATATATACATATATATACATATATATATATATATATATATATATATATATATATATATACATATATACATATATATATATATATATATATATATATATATATATATATATATATATATTATATATATACATATATATACATATATATATACATATATATACATATATATATATATATATATATATATATATATATATATATATATATATATATATATATATATACATATATATATATATATATACATATATATATATATATATATATATATATATATATATATATATATATATATACATATATATACATATATATACATATACATAGTATGAATGTAAAACTACTAAAAATGGAGAAAGTCTACATTCGTGAATCCATCTCGAGACGCGTCTCGCTCTATCACGGCTCATGAGTCGAGCTAGGATTGACAAATGAGACAGCAAAACCTCAAGTGCTTAGTCCCCTACTGGAATAACATCGTGTTAAAACACAATAAATTGTACCTACAACTGCAAAGCATACCTGCACTCCTTCTAGAGCCGTCTACAACCACAGACTAACAGAGAAATGGTCAGAAACTTGCCAACAATAACTGCAGGCAGAACAATTCAACAAATGTTCCACCCCATACATAGAGTGTCAATGTAAAACCATTCGAAATGGTTTAAAGTCCATATTTCAGCAGACCACCCACTGTTCTTTCATTTGTCAATCCATCTTGATACATGTTGCGCCATATCACAGCTCATCAGTCGAACTAGGATAGACAGCTACTTCTCAGTTTTAGGTACAATTTATTGTATCTTACCATAATGTTACTCCTGTACATACTTGTTCTCTCGTTTGTCATTCCTAGCTTTACTCATGAGCCATGACTTGATGAAAGATGGAAGGCAGGTATACTTTCAGCTTTATGTACAATTTATTATATATCATACTATTTTATTTTATTAAATAGTTTATGTTTACAAATACGTATCTGAATTAATAGAAACTCTTGGGATTATATACAAAACTGATGTGACTTTTTACATTTCACTTGAGATATGGCACTAACCACCTTCAAGTTTGGAATCCTGCTATATACCATTGTTTTGACCGACTTAATATACTTATAGTTATTAATTTTCCATCAATTTACCACTCAAGTCACTAGGTCCATATTTATTCTCTATCCTTACCTTACGGAATGTGGCATATAGCAGATTAACATGGTATGTTGTCCTTACAATCCAAGTACTCCTCAAAAGTGAACCAAAATATGAGTCTTCATGGTTATTTATTAAAAATTATGGGAAATATTTATATTAAAAAAAATATATATACAACTTTTACAGCTTTGGTTAGAAATCATAGTTTCTGGATTAAACTATGTGGCATTATAGTGACTTGACGGACATTTTACCGACTACACAAGGGACTTTACTTTTTGAAACTTAAAAAGTAAAGATAATTGAAGTGCAGGGTTCTGTTCTGGAAAACTCAAGATTTTCCATTCTATCATACACAAAACGTCAGATATCACCAATTTAATGCAATCTAATTCAAAACTCCTGTTTCTGAAAAACTAATAATCTTAAAAACGAAATAGTTTTAACAATACCCTCAATTTTAAAAAAAAGCCCTATTATTAGAAAAGTCTAACTAGTTTCCCTTTTACAATTTTTTATGGACTTTTTCAAATTACCAATTAATATCCTTTTCTACATAAAATCTGCATAACATAACTTGCTTTTACAGAATGAGTATTTGTAATTTGCAATAAAGAAATCATTCATTCCTTTTATTCTCTTTCTAATAAATTAAATAACATTTAAAATTTATTTGAAATATCCGCATTTTTCTGCATCTATTATAGGGTTATGCCATCTTTTCTTCTTCTTCTCGCCTTTCTTTGATTCTACAACCGGATTCTAATCTGTTGAAGTTGTCGATTTCATAATGATTATCGTTTCCTATTAATGTTAAAGTGACATCGAGTTAAAAGACATCGGTTTTTTTTCCATTCTTGATGAATACGATTTAAGAGTTTATAGTTTAGATTACTACATTTTGAAATATTCGGCTGATCTAAATATTGTTTTAATTTAGCAGGCATTGTACCAAAACTTGGGCCAGAAATTTCATTTGACATATTTTTCAAGACCATATGCTCATGTCTGTCTCATAGAGGTGATGTTGTTTCTTCTGCTCTACATGGAGAAGCCTCTATTGTAGGCGAAATATTTCCTTTTCTTTCATGTTCTACAGTAATGTCTTTGACAGATCTGATCTTGTATTAGCAACGGCCAATGCTGAACTAAAATGCAATTTTTTGAAGCGGCGATCTAAGCTGGTGGCTTTGGCCAGAAACGGCCAGAAACAACTTTTGTTCTAAAGGCACCAATCTATCATTAATACCTTTCAACAAATCCTTTTATACCGACAATCCAGAAGCAGTAGATGGTTTGGTTTGTTCAATTTGTTTCCTTAATAAATTTGTTAGAGGTATAACTAAACTAGCTGTGACTTATTTTTCAGCGCTCAATTCTTCTGTTGTTATTTTAAACGAAGATTAAATTGGGCGAGCTACATAACAGTCGAGGACGTCGCGGGAAATCGCAGCTCGGCCAAAACGATGAAGACCGGGCAACCGAAAATGGACCTTCCAAAGATGTTGTGCCGGCGAGTAAGCAGACACCCACCATGGCGGGAAGATCAAAGCAACCCATGAGTTGCACCACTACTGCACCCATGTTTGGGGCTCCGCTCCCAAAACCACAACAACTGTTAATTCTTTACAAAGCTCAAATTCGACCAACTTTGAAATATTGCTCCCATGTTTGGGGCTCCGTTCCTAAACATATACTGCATTTGTTGGATTCCGTTCAGAGAAAAGCTGTTCGTCTGACTGGAGACCCGGAACTGACCGGCGGCCTTGATTCGCTGGAACATCGAAGAACGGTTGGCGACTTCAGTCTGTTCCACAAGTAAGGAAAGTATTTGAAGGATGTAGCCCGCTTAATTCCTCCCAGAACGGTGCATGTTAGAAATACATGTCGCGATAATACTTTACGTTCGTATGAGGTTCAGCTTGTTACTCCACGTACAACGCTTTTCAAGCAGTCTTTTATATTGAGAACATCATCCCTTTGAAATAATTTGCTCAGGGCTGTGTTTCCCACCGAGTACAATTTACAGCGATTCAAGAACAACATGAATCACTTTTTTTCCGCACACATGCCGCGGAACGCTTTAGAAACTTCCCTGTAGCACGTGTGCAAGACCCATAAAAAAAATAATAATAATATAATTAATAATTCCTGAATTCCTAGAAAGCTCAAAAAGAAATATTCAAAAATAATTCTACCCCTGTCATGTTATGGGCAGTAATACAACAGCTGTTGAGACTTACATTAGTAATATTAACGAAATGAACTGTTATTATCAGAAAACTTCTTGTTGAATTTGTTACTGTTACTATGTCACACTTACTTCATTTCTTGTAAATCATTTGCTAATATAGCTTTTGTAAGTAATGTATCTTTGTTCCATTAAGTCAGTTACCTACAAAAACGAACAACTGTTTGAAATTAGCCTTGAATTTCAGAAGCGTATTATACAGTTAATAACATTTTTAGAAAATAAAACTTGAGAGGTCTAACGTATTCACCTTAAATCTTGATGGTAATTTATACCAAGGACATGCTGTAAGGACAAATTTTTTCAACCTTTCTTTTCCAACACAAGAAAGAGGTAAATTGTCTTTAATAATCATGTAAACTAAAGCTTGAGTAATAGCAGTGCGGCACTCTCCTCCATCTAAAATTAAAAGAAATATTAAGTAGGCAGAAAGACCAAATACAAAATGTAAAGATACAATAGAAAATTTAAAATATTATCGTCAAAACTTGCACTTTTTTCAAACAATTCCGATACAGTTTGTTGTTTTAAGTTTGATGATGTAGAATAAACAGGAACACTACTTAAGCTGTTTTTATCCTCTTGATGGTTAATCTACATTATACATTCAAGATTTATAATACATCTCTATAGATTAATTGTAAAAATTGTAGATATTTCAGGATAGCTTAACACATTATAGGTTATTATAATAATAAAGGATTCATTACAAAGAAAATTTTACCACACCAACTAAATGCTCATTTTCGTCAGCAAAGCTATTATTACTGGTATTTAAAATTGTAAACTAACATATTGCTCGAGTTTTCCTTTTCACCACTCGTACTTGTGCCACTGGTGATAGCTTTGGTATTATTTTTTTTTTAGATAATTGAGTATATACATGATTAAGTTGGGAATGTGGAATCTTTGGCACAATGATACTACTCAGTATATATCACCACTACACCAAACACTTTATTTTTGCGCTCGACGCTCCTGATGAAGCTAACATGGTTAGCGAAACGCGTGTCGAGTGCAAAAATAAAGTGTTTGGTGTAGTGGTGATATATACTGAGTAGTATATACATGTTGTGATGTGTAGCTAAATTCGTCGTATTTTCACTACTTTTATAATTTTTCCTACATAAATTACATATAAAACATATCTCGTGTCTACCTTCTTGTAATACCTCCAAACAATTGAAGAATTTGCTGCAGACAACATATTACGACACTTCACTATTTATTACTATAGTCCGATCAATGATTCTTTGCATGTACGTCATAAATGTCTGTATATAGTGTAAACATCCGTCTATATTATTCTTCTTGTCAATATGTTAAGTATATTTAAAAACTTAAAAACGTAGGTCTTCTGTCATCTGAAGTTATTTACGACATTCGCTCTATTATCTGTCTCGATTATTTGTACATATCCAAAAAAGACAGCGAACAACCTGGAATTTAGGTATAGTTTCATGTTTTAGAAGCCAGTTTATAGGCAATAAAAATAATCGATAATTCTTTGACGATGTCCTTCACAAGTAAGAACTAGGGTGTTTTATACATCACACACATTTAATATATCCGTAGTTTTCGTTAATTACCAAACCGGATGAAAAATTTTAAATTCTATTTTGACTTTTGAAATTGTCATTTAAAACTCAGACCGCCAACACTGAATAGATAGCCGATTGAATCGTATGAATATTCTTGACGTCGCGTTGATCACATGACAGCAAAGATCCATTGATCAGACTTTAATTAACTAACCTGAACTAAACTAAATAAACATATGTTGTTCACAACAAAAACCATAGACATAGAGGATGGACTGAGCATTAACCTCACAAAATTGACCACTCTCTAAAAGAGACAAAGCAACTGTGCGGCCAATACCTGTCTCTTTTCTGTAGGCCTATAATAAACAAGGCGCAGTACCCCGAGACGAAATTCAAGGCGAGAAAAGCCCCCCAACCGATTTTAGTTCAAATAGAATACTTAGAAATATTATTTTCAGGAGCGCCGTAGCTTAGCGATTCTAGAAAGAGAAAGTTACTGGCCGCTCATTCGCTTTATCTCTCTCACACTTTTGCGTCCATATTTAGTTCACAGCGGGATACAGAACACTCAGTCCATCCTCTCTGTCTATGACAAAAACATTAACATAACCTCTCGTTTCGGCTTCAATAATGCATAGTCTACCATAGATAATGAAATTACGTTTCGTTTTAAACAATACGTAAGTGAATAAACGAGTGGAAAAATGATAATATAGTTTAAATAATTTACAATAATATAGATTAAATATATTACGGTAATATAGTTTAAATCATTTCGAAAAAAAACGGAAAACGAAAACTTATTTTAAAAAATATCGATGCCGATACCCAGTTTTTAATATCGATATATCGTTCTAAAAAATGTCATGAATATCGATATTTCCAAAAAATGATATCGATATTTTATCAACAGACCTACCTCTGTTAGACAAGAAATTGGGGTTAGTTTACGTTATAACACTGTTTCTGGAGAGCTTTTATTGAATAGATGTTCTAAAATTAATTATCAAGGAAGTTAATACTATGTCGAAAAATATTACACAGATGGAAACTCAAAGAATTGATCAAGAACTTTTAGAACCTTTTAAAAGTGAGGTTATTAAGCAACATGATATAAAAGAAATAAAGCAGGAAGAAATTGTATTATTCAGGTAAAAGATTAATCCAATATCTATTTTAGGATTGTGTTCTATTTATTTGAGAAAACTGCTTTTTATCTGTGCAATATTCAAAAATGTTAACTTCGCCCCTTGCAAGGGGCTGTAAATATTTACTCTCTCCAGAGAGTAAATATTTACAGGCGGCGTATCAGTACCGACCAGAAAATACCATAACTGGAAAGCATGGAAAAGCCAACAAAAATGTAAAATGGTTACAATTCCATTTTATTTCAAAATAACTGTAGTAAATACATGTTTAGACAATTCATAAGTATTGAATTAGATGTATCACCAAACAATGAATGCATATTTCATAAATTCGGAAACTATAAAAAAATTAATTTTGGCACACATATTAATAACCCTTTAAGAAAAATTAGTAATCCTCATTTGTTGACATGAAGATGAGGGCAACAAAACTGATAACATTGATGAATCAGTTGATCAATTTAACAACTATGTTGAGAATTTGGAATCTTTGGCACAATGACATTGCATAGTACATATCACCACTACACCAAACATTTTATTTTTGCCCTTGACGTGCACTTTGCTAACCATGTTAGTTTCATCAGGAGCGATGATTGACTGTTAATCATTGCTCCTGATAAAGCTAACATGGTTAGTGAAACGCGCGTCAAGCGCAAAAATAAAATGTTTGGTGTAATAGTGATATATACTGATTAATTTTAAAAACTAGTCAATCACAGCAGTGCCAGGTTATTCAGGAGTAATGAACTGAAGTCCAAGAATTACTAAATGTCTTGTAACCAATTTAAATATTTAGAGTTATTTGTTATCAGAGCTCATAAATCTAGGAAAGTTATTTTTATTAATTATGGTTTATATTTATTATTTATTTCTCAAGGAAACTTGAACCTGGTTTATGAGATCAAAGAAATTAAAACACTATAAATTATCCTAACCGTTAGTATTATTATTACATGGAAATGTTAGATCTTTGATTGTGTTAGCCGATACTTGTTGGAAATTCATAATAAAATTATATAAAAACAACACATGTTTTAATTTTCAATATATATTGGAAATTAAAACATAGTGTTGTTTTTATATAATTTGAAAATGTTAGCCTGACATTCAAATTATTTTTTAATTTAAAATATCAAGAAGGGTATGTATAATTGAACAAGTAACACTTATATTTTTGAATATTTAAAAATAATTATTTATATTAATATAACCCTTTTGTCAGTGATGGTATAAATTAGGGGTCAATGTAAGTGACATGAATAGTTGTAGATTCATAAAAGGGCATAAAAGGAAATTCACTACTTAAAGCTGCTGGTGTGCAATTTAGCATTACCCTGTATTTATGTTGAGAATGTAGAG
Organism: Pachyrhynchus sulphureomaculatus; assembly: GCA_019049505.1. Lineage (NCBI taxonomy): Eukaryota > Metazoa > Arthropoda > Insecta > Coleoptera > Curculionidae > Pachyrhynchus > Pachyrhynchus sulphureomaculatus. The sequence goes on along the minus strand of CM032451.1, from coordinate 81,247,577 downwards.
TCTTTCTAATCCTCATAATACTCTGTTTTCTCTTAAAAGGGGTAGAGAAATGTAATACTCAATTGATTGGCTCTAAAATATCTGGATTGTGCTTCTTCTGAGCTTTTATTACAAATAGATACTGCAAGTTTTTCAAATTTTATTTCTGAATTTGTATTTTTTAAACTTTAATTATTAAATTGCCAAATTATGTATGCTGTTTTTTAAGAATGGTGTACAATTTCTTTATAATGTTAATTTAAATTGATTTTAAGAAACACAAGGAAGGGCAGGTCTACTTAATATATGTATTTGACAGCCAAGGTGTTGGAGAAGTTTTTTTATACTCGTAAAGTTCAAAACATCAGATTTAATTCATAACATAACTGAAACATAAGTAAGATACAAATAATTTGCACCTCTGGCTAATGTTAGTCTAGGTTGGAAGGCATGCCTGCTCTCTGCTGTGTTGCTAAAAATTACCGCTTGGCAGCGCTTTGAGGATTGTACCCCAATTATATAAAAATCAATATAAATGACTAAGATTGGACAAAACAGCCAACAGTTTTTGGCTGTTCTCTTATCCATTCAGGACCCGTTTCGCCATACCACGGCGCTTCAGCTAATCGACGAAAAAGGAAACAAAACTTAAATTACTTATCGCAATACTAGCCTAAGGAATCAGTAAGTGCAAATAATTTGCACCTCTGGCTGATATAAGCGTAGTTTTGAAAGTGTACTTGCCCTCTGTTGGAGTTACCAGGTGTACAAGTATGAAATGCGGATTTTTTTCTAAAAAAACATGTTAAATTCAGAAGAATGATAAAAAGTGCTTTATTCAAAGTATGCTCCATTGCTTATTATACATTTTTTCCATCTTTCGGGCAATTGGTGAATACCAGCCAGTAAAAATCTTCTCCTTTTGCTGCGAACCATTCATCGAGCCATTTTTTCACATGTTCGTACGAGCCAAAGCGCTGATCAACAAGTGCGTGACCCATCGATGCAAACAAGTGGTAATCGGAAGGAGCCAAGTCTGGTGAGAAAGCCGCGTGGGGTAGAACTTCCCAGCTGAGTGCTTCCAACGTGTTGCGAACTGGTTTTGCCATATGAGATGGAACAATATCATAAAGAAAAATGACTTTGTGTTGCCTCTTTCGGTATCCTGGCCTTTTTTTAAGCAGCGAACGGTTCAAATCGGTCAATTGTTGTTGGTAACGTTTAGTATTGACCGTTTCCCTAGGTTTTAACAGCTCATAATAGACCACGCCCCTCTGGTCCCACCAAATACAGAGCATCGTCTTTCTGCCAAAGCGATTCGGTCTTGCGGTCGATGTCGATGGTGCGCCTGGGTCTTCCATGATTTTTTGCGCTTGGAATTCTCAAAATAAATCCACTTTTCATCCCCTGTAACTATACGATGCAAAAACGACTTCCTTTTGTACCGAGCGAGCAAAATGTCACACGTGTTTTTGCGCTTTTCCATTTGCCTGTCGTTCAACTCGTGTGGTACCCATCTACCGGTCTTCTGAATCTTTCCCATCTCTCGTAGCCGATTGGAAACAGCTTGTTGACTAACGCCCAATTGCTCGGCGAGTTGTTTTTGTGTTTGCGAATCAACCTCGTCCAACAATGCTTGCAATTCCACATCTTCGTATTTTTTTGGCGGTTTTCCACGTTCCTTGTCTGCAACATCGAAGTCACCACTTTTGAAACGCCGAAACCATCGTTCAGGCGTATCTTGTGATGGAGCGTGTTCACCATAAGCTTCTCGAAGTAATCGGTATGATTCAACAGCAGTTTTCTTCAAATTAAAACAAAAAATTAATGCTGTCCGCGAATGCTCTTTGTTCGGTTTAAATTTCGATATAGTGAACACAACAATACAACACTATGCACACACTTTTCCAATTTATCACTCGTGCGCGTCTGACACTTGTTGATGACACAGCAAAATGGCGCAGTGTCAAATCTTTATAGGACAAACTGCATTGGTGCACCATCTGTTGTCTGAAATCCGCATTTCATACTTGTACACCTGGTATTCAAGATTACAGACCGCTAGAGGAATTGTTCAGCAAGTTGCTAACAAGTAACGCTTGGCAGAACTTTATAGGGTTATACCCCAAATATATAAAAATCAATATAAACTGTAAAATTAAAAGTCCATTTTTTAGCAATTTTTGACTGTTCTGTCTTCTGTCAATCCATCTCAAGATGCATTTCGCCATATCACCGCTCTTCAACTGACCTGGGATCGACGGAAAAAGAAAACAAAATGTCGATCCTAGCTCAGCTAAAGACTGTGATACGGCGAAACGCGTCCTGAGATGGATTGACGGGTGAGAAAATAGTAAAAAACTGCTGAAAAATGGGCCGTCTAATTTTAGTACTTTATCTTTATTTTTATATTCTTCAGGTAGAACCTTATAAAGCATTGCCAAGCGATAATTTTTAGCAACTTACTGAATCATTCTTCTGTTGGTATGTAGTTCTCTTTGCGACTTTCTCCCTGTCCTGGGCATAGATTTTTAATAGTTTTACATTTTTAAACTTCCGCTGTAGGGAAGGGTTATTTTTTGTAAAAAAATCCCCTCCTAGCATCGATTTTTAGTTGACTGTGTTAGAAGCATCTAACCTTTTAAAATTTCAGTGCAGGATGGTATTTTCTCATCAACGCGTTTCTCCCACCAGTTGTCGTTTGGCACCTCCCTGTTTTCCGACCGACACTCCCCCGTTTATCAATTGACACCCCCTCTGTACTTAGCTTTGTGTTTAGTGTTCTCTTTTTTCCTTAACGAAATGCCCTTAATCCATATGATTCCTTTACACCCCTTGAAACAGGCTACGCCACTGTTGAAAAGTAAAGACGCTATAAAATTAATTGTACATATAGTTCTTCGTTTAGGTGCTGCACTATTTAAAAGTCCATTAACACATTTGAGGCATTACAACCAGAGTGGACATTTTTTTGAAAAATGAGTTTGAAGTATTAAAGTTCCTAGTTATAAAACTAATATATTTTTAAAATCTTTTTGTACTTATCAAGGCAGAAATAGAATAATTCACTTTCAAAACTGGCCTTAAGCAGTTTCACAAAAAATTTTTCTCGAAACCACAGCTGCCGAGGTTTGTCCACTCTGGTTCTCAATGCCTCATTTTTAGTGCTCCGTACGGAACACTTATAAGTTCACTTCGGTCTCTGTCGAATTTTTTCTCGAAATCACAGCTGGCGAGGTTTGTCCACTCTGGTTCTCAACGCCTCATTTCGTACGCAACACTTATAAGTTCACTTCGGTCTCTGTCCGTCTGTCAACCCGATTTTCTTCGAAACTATTTGACATAGAAAGTGGAAATTTGGTACTAATATAGGAATTGATGGCCTCATCAGAACCGTGTAGTTAAATTTTGACTTAGAGGGTTAATTTTGGGCGGTGAAATCGGAAGTGAAAAAAATTTACCGGGTCATCGAGTAGAGTGTCAAATGAAAGCTTGTAAAAACACGAATTAAAAAATATATATAATGTAATACTTGCGCACACTGTTTCTTTGGATTATCTTTAAAAAGTTGCTAAAAATCGCTGTTTCCTCTTATCTCGAAAAAATTCTGGAATATTCTCCACAGGATGTAGATTGAATAAAAATTGTCAGGAGTGCATTACTTTTAATAATTCATTGGTATATAAAAAACAAAAATTTCAAGATCATCAGTTTTCAGTAAAAATCGGAAAAAAACCGTTGTTGAAAACTCATTTGGGATGTGTTTTTTGAAGTCATTGATCATTTTATACCTCCTAACAAAAGTTTATTTTAAAAGCAATCAACGCACGGAACACTAATTGCGCAAGTCCGACTTGCACTTGGTCGGTTATTTAACTGTATAATTATTTGAATAAACAAATAAAAACCGAATTGAGTTACTCTGTTTATAGTTATCCATTATGTTCTTTGTATTTTTTACGTCATTTGTTAGCTAAACGTCTAAAATATCCCTTTAAAAAGCCTCACTTTTATTTTCTCCGTACCCGCTGAAAAAAACGGTTTTTAGAATAATGGTGTTAGGTGAGGTATCACACGACTCGTCTTGAGAAATCTGTTGGTACGATTATAAAAAAGTATTTGTAGGAAACAAGAACTCTTAAGAATACATGTACGTTGTGATGGTATTACGCGAAATTACTACGAAAATACTCAATAATAATAATAATTAGAAAGCACGTGGCAATTTTTGAAGTGATCATTACGTTTAGCCTAAAAATTAAGACCCACAAAATTTTTTAACAAACGTAGGTAATTGATTCTTTTCTGCTTTTATAAAAGAAATATATACTGGTGAGCAAAAAATCGACTCAAACGATTTTGCTTCATTTAACACCGATCCTCGAATTTAATTTTCAAACAGTGGGATTATTTTTGGTATCATGCTGATTTTCTACTCTTTCTAATAATACCAAAAACATTTGGATTTCCAAAAAGTTTTACCGATTAAAACGGTTTTATTCAATAAAACCGTTTTTGCTCGCTCACCAACGTACTCATTGCGCGCTATTCATCTCTATAAAAACACATGCAACTGCATTTTCCTATCATTCCTTTATCGGAACCGTCAACATCTCTGCTATACCTGTTCACTAAGGATGTCATCGGAAAATGGATACCCCCCAGGAAGAAATGGCATAAGTCATTGCCCTATTGCAAGAAGGGCAGAGCCAACGTGTAGTCGCTGCGCAACTGCACTTGAGCCAGGCAGCTGTCTACAGACGTTTCCAAAAGACTGGCGCCTTTACACGAAGACCAGAATCAGGAAGAAGAAGGTGTTCCTCTGAGCGCGACGACGGCTTCATTGTCAACACAACTCTAAGAAATCGTCACTTGATCGGCGTTGAGGTCCAGCAGGAGCTCCAACAAGTTCGTGGCTAGGCTGTCATTCATTGGATAGTCAAAAGAAGACTTAAGAAGCTTACCTAACTCCGAAGAGACCAGCTAACGGACCCAAATTGATAGCAGCCCTTCGACAAACACGACTTAGATTTGCCCGAGAACATGTCGATTGGACTTTGGAGCAATGGTGCTCGGTTTTATTCTCCGATCAGTCCCGAATGTGCCTACATAGCAATGATGGCAGAAGACGAGGAGGCCTGGGCCGCGCTATGCGCAGTGCTGCATTACTAAAACGGTCACCTACTGAAGAGGTTCTGTCATGAAGTGGGGGCATCTTGGATGCGAAAACCGGTTTGGTTTTCGTGACTGATGAGACTCGTAATGGTGGCTTAATTTCACCTGTACATCGCTGAGATCGTCAGGAATATGTCGTTCTTTACGCTGGTTTTGTTGTAGATAGCTTAGTGCTAATGCACGACAGTGCAAAGCCACATGCTGCTGCATCAGTTCGGCAGTACCTGGCGGAACTGCGGAATGCCCACATTAGACTGGCCTGTGCGCAGTGCCGATCTCAGTCCAATCAAGCACACGTGGGATGAGCTCAAAAGACGGGTTTGAGCCAGAAATCCAGCCCCTACATCGCTGATGGACTTAAAGGTTGCGATGACGGAAAAATAGGTAAGAATCCCACAGACAATGGTGAAAAGGTTCACCCGCTTCACGAAAAACCGACTTGAAGCAATAATAAGGGTTCAGGGGGTAATACAAAATATTATTTTGGTTTTTATCAATAGATTTAATTGTTAAACTTAAAATTTGTTTAATTTTTCCTTTCTCTTACCCCTATTTTCGTTCTTTATTCTCTTTCCCCTTTCAATCATTTTAATCGGTAAAAAGCATGAGGTATCTATGGAATTTGGTGTCATTAAAAGAGAATAGAATGGGCTTTCAAATTATACTAAAATCCGTAAAAATCTATGAATACTAAATTCTAGGATCCGTGTTAAATGAAGCCAAATAGTTTGAGTCGATTTTTTTGCTCACCAGTGTACTAGAAATAATAATTTTGAGTTAACAATTTCTTTACATATATCGTTTTAGTATTTTACGTGTGAAAAGTAAACTAGTAGTTATACAAAGAGTGTTCTGCGTTAAAGACCAATCAGAGCCGAACGCATTTGGGCGTAGTTCTGACGTCATAGAATTTTGGACCAGTGCCCAGCGCTGTTGTATGATGTGGCAACATTGTATGGCAGATGTGAGAATGCGCGCGCAGCTGTCATGTGAGGATGTGTGCGCAGCTGTCATGTGTAATGTTGGTTGTATAACTCAAAACCCCCCCATCAGCATCCTGTCTGTAGAAGCTGGTATTCCCACTTAGGTGTGGTGGCTGTAATTTGCGCGCGCGCGGGTAATTTGAATAGCCTAGCGCATTCACCCCTTTTTGGTGTTTGATTAGTCGGTTAAGTTGGCGAATAATAACAATAAATATTTTAATAAATAGGCTAGGTTCGCAGCGTGCAAATCTAACCTGTATACTAAAATATTTATTTTACGTCACGTTCGAATCATCTAAATGAAAGAGAGTAAAAAAAAAAACATACATAAATATTCAAAATACATATATTTATTAAAATGTCTTCCTTGAAATTCTGGTGAGCCGTCTAACCTTTTTCATTTTTATCTAAGTATTCTTCAATAGCAGATTCAGACTCGAGATAACTTAACCTGGATAATTCTTTTACTAAACCTAACACAGATATTAGAAATGAATAGGCTTTAGTTTCTAGATAATTTTCACAATCTTGTACCACTTTTCTAACCGTCTCGGTGAGTTTATCAAGCCATTCAGGATAATTTTCAGCTTTTTCTTTCTTAACATAGGCTACAACCTTTATCCCATGGGAGCTGTTATCACATCACAAGCACAAACATGTAGTCGTATTATTAGTGGCTCCATGATGTTGACACACTGAGAAGCAGTCTGTTAATAAACGTTAGTATTGCCATGTTTTTGGGTGTGGTGACTGTCACTTACGCGCGCAGCAATCCAGCGTAGCGCATCTTTGCGCGAGTAATTTGAATATAGCCTAACGCATTCACCCGGTTTTGGTGTTTGATTAGTCGGCTAAGTTGGCGACATAATGGTGAAAATAAAAATAAATATTTTAGTAAATAGGTTAGGTTCACAGCGCGCGAACCCAACTTGTGTTTCCTGTTAATAAATATATATAAATAAAACGCATAAATATTCAAAATGTTATATATTTATATTTATTACAGTCTCTTAACATTTTATCTTTATTATATAAAAAACATTCGAGCAAAGCATAATTTCTTACACTACTACGAAAGTTACATAAAAATTTGATCATGACCACTAAAGCCATATTACGACTATTATGGTTACCGAAATTTTCTAATACACTATGATAATGTGCACTAAAACATTAAAGCATTTGACATTGAGCGAGCAGTAATATTTGAATTGTATGAGTTCACATACAACACTTCCTTCTTCGACAGACAAACGGTTTTTTCACTAGTATTGTGTGTATTGATATTAATATATCAGGCCAAATATCTCGAGGTGTGCATTCTCCATTTGAGCTGTTATAGAATCATTTTCAAGGATACCCTCTAAAATGGCTACAACTCATTCCATTCATTAGAGTTTAATGAGAGCGGTTGATCGTTAGTGCTTAGGGGTTCAGCAAGAATAAAGTCGAGCGACACTTATCCCAGCATTGATGGAAAGTGGCATGTCCTAAATGATGTGTTTAATAAGAAAGTTTTCTCTTCTTCAATGACCACATAACTTGATGATGATGCATCAAACGAGAGAGGATTATAAATTTCATTACTCATACTGCTGATGAATACACATCTTATTCCCACAAAATTCAAACTTGAACTGACTTGTTAGAATCAAATAGATATGTACACACCCCCACTATTCTTCGGTCAATTGCCAAATAGTTAAGCGATTGCATTTCCTACAAAAATTCATTATCCTCTCCAGGTTACGTGGGGCTCGCCCCCTTATATTTAGTCGTAGTGTACCTAGACTTGGAATACATTTCGTTTCCATCCAACATCCGCTACATAAATATGTTCTCATCTTTGATGGCTGACTGTCAATAAAAAATTATTGCTTAACTTAATATGCATTATCTTTGCTTATCCAACTGTTATTGGACTTATCTAGGCCCAGCCACTTTACTTGAACCTTATCACCCTTCGACGTAAAACTTTTTCCGCTATGTTTGTAGTTCTTGTTCATAGAAACTTCCACTTATAGGTCTTCCATTCATATCTTCCAATAGGTATGTTGTAGGGTTAGTAAACCTTACTTGGGTAACTTTAAATAATTCCGTCATGCAATTAGATGTATATCCTGGCAAAGACATACTTGGCTTTACTGATATGAACAATGTCGCCTACTTTATATTTGCGTTTTACAGCGATTTTAATAAAATTATATGCACACTTGAGTACTTGAATTTCATTATCTTGGGTGACATTTACAGGTTTCATATAAATAATTCGATGGATGGAATTATTATAATGATCAACTATTTGTGGTAGTGTATCAATCCACTTGTATGGTCCGTGAGCAGAAAAGTACTTGAACAATCATTCCTTAATTGTTCGAATAACTCTTTAACTATTGAAAGTTTTCATTTCACGGAAAGTACTATAATGGTTTATACTGTACTTCTTCATCAACCACTTAAACTTTTCATTATGAAATTCTAAGCTCCTATCTGCGGATAAATTCTTAAGATGTCTTCCTTCTTTTAATATGGAACTGAATGCATTAGTCGTTTTAACCACATTTTGAATTTTAGCGATCTAGCCCAGACAAAATTTGAAAAACAGTTGATAACGACCAAAATGTACTTGAAATTTCTGTTTGATTTCGCGTACATGTCCATCTGCACAAGATCCATTTGCCAGTACTCGTCTAATCCTTTAATGATTGTCCTACGGCAAGTACTACAAGCTGGAGTTTTTCATTTGATACTTGTTTACGCATTATTTTAGGTCTTGTTCTTTGTCGTTGCAATATTTAGCGATGTTTCATACGCGGCAAGTGACTTAAATATGTGGAGTTCAGTTATCTTTTCCAGCTTTTCTATACGTGACATTAAATTCGTTATGTGACGTTCTATAACCTCATTACGTACTTGTTTGTAGCCATCAAACTCCATCCTTAAATTTTTAACTGAAATGTAAGTTTGTCTTCAATATCTTTCTTTAGTTTATCAATTTTTTGGTTAGTGTTGCTGCTTATCGATTTTTTGATTTATCTTGGTAAAATCCTAATTAATTTTTTTGGCTTTGGTGTTGAAGTGTGAAATTTCAATGTCTAGGTATTCCTTATTAACATCATCATGTTTTAAAGTAGGTGCTTTAACATTAGTTATTTTCATATTTTCCATCTCAACATCTCCAGCGGTTGTATACTGTAATCCATTTACAGCTATAGAACCGGGACGGGGGTATGTGGAATGCTTAGCTGTAGGGGTACCAAATTTTTTGAGCGTCATTATGAATTGAAAAGATTATGGGTAATATTAGGCTCCTTGAGTTGGCTGATTATGGACTCTATTTCGTTACTATGTGAAGTATTACCAGCTTGCTGGGAAGCTATAAACAGTCTTAGTCTGTCAACCAACTCATTAATGTCATCCCAATAGACATATTTTATTAGTTTGTGGTTATAGTGTAACGCTGCTCCAGTATGTGTATGTGCCCTGAGTCTATTCCTATCGATTGTTGGTTTAATTATCGACTTATACTTTACAACAGTTTACCTGTTGAGCTAAACCCAATCTTATGGACGTTTGTTAATTCTAGTATCTTCCTGTAACGTTTTAAATCTTCTAACATATAGTTGTGAGGACCTTTCATAAAGAGTAGTTCATAGAGTCATCTTGTTCCTTTAAAGGTTGTACCTTTAATGATTAATTGTTCTTTTTGACGATCAAAGTCTAATTCATCCTTACCAAGTAACCACTTATTAAATGATCGTGAGATGATACCATACGTCGTATCAAACTTATTCTTATCCACATCTCTTTTGTATCCATCGATGTAGGTGCGTACCAATCTGGGATAGTCATTCAAGTATTCCTTCTAGACTTCAGGACTAACTTGTTCCGCAACAGACATTTCAGAGGTAAATATATAATCGTTCTCATCATCTGTGGTTGTAGTATCGAACTCTCCGATTGGTTCGGTAGGTAAAAACGATACTTCGGAACGACTTCGCTAATTTGGTTGTGCAGCTATGTACTTTGGACTATCCTCTTTCTTCATTAAAAGAACTTCTTCCTTCTTTGTTGGCAACGTTGTTTCCTTGTCATCATCATCATTATCAACCTTTTTAGGTTTTTGTCTAGTAAAATTTTTTAAAGGTTCACTAATAGGTTTAAATATTCTGTTTAGTTCTACATATTTTTCGGTCTGGTCAGTTTTGGAGCACGATATTTTTTCCGAATATTACGTGATTATATATATATATATATATATATATATATATATATATATATATATATATATATATATATATATATATATATTATATATCCGAAACTAATGAGGTCGTCAAGTCAAATGAATGACATTATATTGTTATATACTTATATATTCATCAAATCCTTTACGATAGCGACCGTTTTTCACATCAAAGTCCTTTACAACAACAAAGCAACCATAATTTTCACTCCAGCACTTCGGAACATAGGTTTTTAAATTGACTGTATGACATATCTGGAGAATAATCTCATCATAAAAATATTTCAGGTTTATTTCATCTTGTTGAATAGCATTATGATGTTACAGCTGTCCCTTAAAAGTTGTTTCGGTACTTTTGAACAAGTTTGACACAGTTACGCTGCGTCTATGTATTTATGTCTACACATTGAATAGTATTCTTTATTTTATTTTGTTTGTCACATGTAATATCATCGAAAATAAAAAATGGAGTTTTTTTAGCTTCATTGGGATCTAAAATTTCATCACTGAACTTAAAAGGGAAGTATCCTACACCTTTCACGGTCTTCAACAGCTTCTCTAATAATTGGTATTTTGATTGATATGGAGACTTTGAATAAATGTCCATATTTTCAAATCTCGCTCGGTTAATAATAAATAATAAACTTAGGAGAGCATTCGTCTTACCGCAACCACTAGGTCCTATAAATATCGCTTGGAATGAAAAATTCCTATTTTAAGTTGATTGTATCGAAAAAGTCCAAGTTTATAATAGGTAACCTATGTTGCTTAATGCTCTTCATACTGCTGAATGCACCTTGTTTCAATCATACACTGTATTTATTATTTTTTTAAACAGCAGATAGGATGGTAACTAGTTCCGATAGCCGATCTAACAGTCTATCGATATGTTTATTACAATGAACACTACATCTCGCGTTGCAAGATTTGACAGGAAATTCCTCATTGACTCGTCGTAGGACCATACTAACTTGGGGGCATTCACACGTATTTGGACCGTCTTTAACTCCATGTTGCTGCATACGCATGTTACGTAATGTCTTTCCCCCAAACTTGTTATTTGCTTGCGATCGATATCGGCATTAAATATTCCCGGTGCGAAAAACAATTTATTAACAAAACTACATCGCGTACATCTTGACTGGATGAAGTCATGATTAACACTAGAGGTTATGAGGATTTACATAAACTAATAAAACATAGAAATTTGAATTAATTATCTTTATTAATTACTTTGGTTATAAATTTCTTAAATCTAAGTTTATTATTAAGAAAATGATTTCAAAGAAAGGTTTGCAAGGTCTTTGTACATCTGGACACCTTTCTCATACTCGTAAATATCTTGTTTTAGTTGTCTCAGCTTACTTAAATGTCGATCGATGCAGGACATTATGGGATATACGCCTTAAGCCAGGTAATTATTTCACAATTCGTTTTACTACACCGAATCTTGTTGTTGTTGCAGTCTATATAATCTAAACATGCAGTTTGAATGACGACTTGTACCAAACGTTGACAGTATCTATATATCTACAGTCTTGAAATGAGAAGTGGTAGCGCTGTCTTGAACGAACCTGACAGCATGCTTTCCTTTAATATACAGCACATCGCAGTCGGAGAGTCCTCTATCTAGTATTTCTTTTATTAGATTATACTCTATGTATGGAGGAATACTCAGACCATGATCTTTTCAGCTGTAATGACTTCTTTTTTATTGTATCGGGTTAATCCTGAAAATGGTTTTTTCACTTTCAGTAAGTAATGACTCGTTTGCAAACTATTTCATATCGTTATTTCTTTGGCATGGAATTCTACTACTCCATCCTCATAAAGTATGTTCAATTCCTGGACGTGGAGGACAACCACCTTCATCGTGATACAGTCACTCGACTACTGACCAATTTACAGAAAATTACGTACAATTTCACTAAGACGCAAATGTTTCATTATGTCGTCGTGAATGATGACACAATATGCCTTTGTTTTAGCTGGAAATCGTTTTCTCGCTTCAATATCCACTTTAACATCGACAGTGCTCATTTTTTTAGGATCATTACGTCGTGAGCAATCTACAAATAGAGCGTGGTCTTTAAAGGTAGTATAATCCAGCAGGGGATCTTTTTCACGTGAACCTTTAAAACTACTATAAATTTCGATGTAATTATAGTGGGCTTCAACGAAATGAATGTTTCCTAAGTCGAGACGCATACGCTCTGCGGAGTAAGTATTCATTATTTAACATTAACCGGATGTCGCTAATATCTATATGATCAAATCGTGACGTGTTTGATGTAGCATTACCCTGTTTATCGTTTTGAAAGGCCAAAATGAAATAGCGTGGGCTTTCCAAAGCTGTAGATTTTTGGTTAATTGCGGCAGTTCGTGAGATTCCGATTTACTGATGGGAATAATTATAGGTCTGTCTGCCTTAATAGATTCCAACAACTGAAGTTTTAAAATATCGTTTCGATATACTACGGGTACCATGAGTGATATATTTTTAATTTTCACCTCTCCTTTAGCAATATTGGTTGCTAAAATGGCATCATTATCAGTGCGAGCTCTCACTAGACGTATAGATTGTTTTCCAAATTGTGTCATCTGATAGTCATTGAATACTTTGAATGAATGATTCAGAGATACACACATGACAAACTTTATCATCTGCTGCATTTATTATCGGGTTACCTGGAAAATTCCTACTTCTTGACCACCTGTGCTATAAGATATCTGCTCAAAGAAGAAGGCAGCGGCATTATTCATAAAGGTTACAGTTCCATCGCCCTCGGTTTTTGTTAGCTTTTCCTCGATGACTGGAACAGCATTATACATTTGCAGCCACGCATCTCCCCGTTTTATTTGAATATTATAAATCATTATTATTGAATGATTTTATGTAGGGAAGGTAAGTGCGAACTTCTATTTTTTGAATTGTATCATCGAAACTGTGCCTTTCGGTATATATCGAATATTTGGTCTGACACAACTTTGGAGAAATAGACGATTGGAAGGAGTTAGACCCTATACACTAGTTAATAATCTATTAAAAACTGATGGTGTAGCGGGGCTGCTTATATTATTTTAGTTGAATCTTAAGACCATTTCTTTAACTCTAAGCTAACGATGCTGTCTTCGTTGCGAAAATTGACTGGATTAAAGTCTTGATCGAGAATAATCAAAGTAATATTGGAAATTTCACTTTTCATTAATAAGCGGTAAATAGGTTAAATTTCGTGGAATCTCGTTGATAGCCAGGATCAACGTCTATAGCAAATTAGAAAATTCTATGTGAAAGTTTATGATTGTAGAACGCTCATGTGATTATGTTGCAATCGATATGTAGTGTCCTTACATTAACTATATTGACTGGGAGATCAGTCTCGTGCAGTTGCCCCTGCTTTAATACTCGCGCGGACAATCCTAAAACCTTGCCAACGCTATCGGATGCCCTAAGGTCCACGTGAAAGTATTCGCTTTGAATTTCGCACTTTAACGTATTATTGTTAGGCTTTATTAAAATATATCGATCGTAATGTTCCTGCTGAACTGCTTTTGGTAGGATCTTCTGCCTTATATACGTTTCAATATTGGAAATTTCATAAGATCCAGTGAACTTGTTTTGTCACTCTCTATATTGGAAATATTTCTGTAAGATTAAAATCCAATCAAGGCAAGTCCGTAGTCGGAAGTTTGGTCTAGGAAAAGAGGATTGATGAAATCTATAGATAGTATATTTAGTGCTTTTCAACGTAAACACCTGGGACATTGCAATACGATGAATGTAAGTAGTAAGACTAATACTTTGCGAACTAGTTATTTAGTTTTATATAGAAATTCCTGACATACTTATCCACAGTTTATTTGATTGTGGGTTTGATAAGCCATACTATTATAGCAGATATTTGTGTTAGATCAAAATATTTCACCAAATCCTGCGACCGTTTCAGGTATCCGAAACTATCGAAGTACAGAACCGAATTTTTATGTTTAATATAAGCTACCCAATGGGTTCCTTCATTGCACGATAAATCTAGCTTAAGTATACCGCTTTTATATACGTTCGGACCCTCTGGTAGTGTATCACGGATAAATACTCCTTTAAAATGGGGCATTTTAAGCCTTTTCACGTATTTCTGTAATTCTATTAGCTTTATTGGTAGTTTTTTGATTTTTGCTTTAAATCGAGTCCATAACCACCACATTTATTTCTTCGCATAAATAGAGAGATCCTTTCTTACCAAGTTCTTGTTTAGCTGCTTTATTATGTCGATTCTGTGCTCTAACACCTTTTTGGCATTCTTTGCATCTATTATGGTTTTTGCTATGGCTGAAGAGCCTCCGGCTAAGCTGCCTAGTGCTCCCCATGCTCCTAATATTGGAAGGAGCAGTAGAATTCCACCTCTTTTCGATTTAAATGGTATTATTCTGGTAACACGAACCTTTAAACGACTACCAACTTTTTTAATAGCCGTTCGTGCTGCCCGTAATGCTATTAAAGATGACTTTTTTAAATTGCCTGTATCTACACATTTCTTCAAAGTTTTATTTACTTTATCGACTGTGTGCCATTTGAATGATAGAGTAGGTTTACGCACCCCCATCCCCATTTTACTCTTTGCCTTCATGACTGTGATTGGTATTACTGTCCGCTGATATGCTTTCAGTTCGCCATAAGTAACTATGGTAATGCGCTTTGCTGTTCACCAACTCGATTTTACTCGTTCCCACGCTTTATTTTCCAACACAAAATTAACCTTATGACGATCCTCCAACGAGTTGTTTTTAGAATAGGCTATGTAGTGTTCCTTGCACGCAGCGTCCAGGGGATTTATGTTAGAGTCACCACGTTTAAGCCTTTCTTGTAACTTTGTTCCGGGTTCGCAATAATTGTTCTTTGCCAAATGTAATTCAAAAGGCAATTTATTAGTTAGGGTATTTACTAATAACCTTTTCCACGTTTACGATGTTTACTCTGCGATAACAGTATTTAAAATAATCCTTATAGGTTAAGGCTTGTGCTAATATACCTTTTTTTAATATGTAACCGATTCACACAACAGCAGTAAGTCAGAAGGATACAAGCAACCATATAACATGAAACTTAAATTTCTTATCTGCTGCTGTGTTGCAATTAACTTAGCCAAGTGTCAGAGTACTGGTGATGATGGTTTTCACGGAACCGAGTAGTACACGAAATGATCAGTTGTTTCAGGATTACCATACGCTATTCAACTCGAATTTGAATCTATATCTAGCTTGTTCAAAAACAGCTGATTATTATTCAGATTTATATGAACAAGCGCATGATGTATCTGATACGTTTATGACCAAATTAGAGGAATGTGAAACGGTTTCAAGAAATTTAACAGATTCTGTAAAGTATACAAGCTAGCTATGGCGAAACGGGAAAACATCAAGCTGGAATTGGACTTATTGAATACACAGATACATTTAGATGCTTGTAATGAAAATTGAAATTTTGGTCTTTCCATAATATCTGATCTCAAAGGTGAAATTACCCATTTAAAGAGCAATTTAACTACTCAGATTAATGAAGTATATAGCATTGACAAAGAGCTTAATCAGTGTCGTGATAATCTTCAGGTGCAGGAAGGGAAGAAGAATTCAAATTTTAATCTACTTGAATCTTATTTACAAAGGAAGATTTTGTTTACAGGGAGAAATCCGTCTTATGGATTTTGGAGCAGTCTGTGTCACCTTATGGGTGCCCCAAAGTGCTTCAGTTATGTGGTGCTCTCCAGCCTAATGGGCTGGTATACTCACTAAAACTCCTTGTGAGCTGGGAAACCCTTCACTCCTTTTACATACTGAGGTTTTATTGTCTAGGTGTTTAAATAATTTATAACGCTATGGTTAATTTTCTAGTGATTTGATCTACACTACCTTAAACTTAACTTAAAGCTAAAAATTAAACCTAAATCCCCAAGTTCCGGGGAGTGTTGTGTTCCAATAGTGTTAGTCGAAGTTGCTCATCTAAAACAAAGATAAGAACTATTACGATATCAAAAGAACCGATTAACTACTTGTCGAAAGAACAGGGAAAAGGTATTAAAGGTACCTAAAACACAATTGTAATTTTGAATATTATTTCAATTAATAAAAAATTATATATATATATATATATATATATATATATATATATATATATATATATATATATATGCATTATATATATATATATATATATATATATATATATATATATATATATATATATATATATATATATATATATATCTACATATATATATATATATATATATATATATATATATATATATATATATATATATATCTATATATATATATATCTATATATATATATATATATATATATATATATATATATATATATATATATATATATATATATATATATATTATATATATATATATATATCTATATCTATATATATATATATATATATATATATATATATATATATATATATATATATATATATATATATATATATATATATATATATATCTATATCTATATCTATATCTATATCTAATATATATATATATATATATATATATATATATATATGCATTATATGTATCTATATATATTTATATATATATATATATATATATATCTATATATATATATATATATATATATATATATATATATATATATATATATGCATTATATATCTATATATATATATATATATATATATATATATATATATATATATGCATTATATGTATATATATATATATATATATATATATATATATATATATATATATGCATTTTTTAAACTAATAGTCGTAATTTGAATAATAATAAGTAATATCAGCAAATCCATTTCCTGCACATGAGGTTTTTGTGGTTTTAATGTATTCGATAACAGTCTAAGTTTGTGTGTTTTATGGTTTTATGTGTTGTAAAGCATAACTGTAATTATATGCATTACGCTTGAAGTGATATTATTTAATCGCAAACTCTCTTAAATGTAAGTAATAGTTTTTTATTTAAAGTAGAGAGAAAAAAATGTTAATGACTGATTATTTTTTGTTATTATATTTTAGATTAGATCTATCACTAATCAATTCTGCTTGCATAGTTTTTTAATTTAAAGTAGAACAAAAAATGTCCAGGACTGATTATTTTTTTATTATTATATTTAAGTGAATCAATCACTAATCAGTTCTGCTTGCATTGCAGAGCAGAACCTGTGATGAGCCTAAAGAGCTTTTCGGTAAACCAACCCCAACCCATACTACCCGTTTTGGTAAATCTATCTTATTGGACTTGGGTGAAAAAGTTGTTTTTTTACCGAAACTCGTGACTGACATCGTTAAATCAAACCTAGCCCAATTTGTTGATGGTAGGTTCTCCATAGTTTTCTTAGGGGCAGAGGACATTGGAAAACTGACCTAATCGCATTATTCAAGATTAAACACTCAGAATAATATTAAGAGGTGAGTCTAACCCTATTTTTGTAAATTATTGTTATTATGGAAGCGATAACGAAATCTTAATTATCTCATTACTTCATTTCAAAATTTTAAAAATATATTATTTGATAATTTTTCGGATCGGGATGCTACCGTTTGATGTAATTGGATACAAAGGAGGTTAGTTTCTTCTCATAGAGTTATTCACCGTGATTTGCGTCGCAGACTGCAAACTACAATTCAACATTTAAAATCGTTAAAAACCTTAATTGATCATACTTTATGTATTAACAGAAATTCCGATATCAAAAATGGAGTAGTGTGGAATAATATTATATCTTGTTACAAGGGTCATGTTAAGTCCGAGTTATCGTTAATTTAGTTCACAAAGATATAAATTTATTTTTTACTAATACATTTATTTTATTTCGAAAGAAAATAAAAGCTATCTTGAAGATTTTTCCAACTATAAAAACTAATATGATTTTTTGTGGGGAGTTTATTAAAAAAAGGTGCCGAATCTGATATTATTGATTTAAAATATTTTACTATAAAGAATGGAGTGATCGATTTAGGAACGGATTTAGAGCAATGGTTCTTTGAGCATGTCTATGATAAAGTTCTTAATAAATTTGCTGAATTTCAGGAGCGCAATAACGGCTTCGCTTTGCAACAAATAATTTGTCTTGAAATTAATATTAATAAATTTGAAATGTGGAGCGGATCATCTTACATTAAACTACCTGACGAAATAGAACGGAAAAAGGCCTATATCAATATTAAGAACAATGATCAGGCCTGTTTCTTTTGCGCAATTATTAGCGCACTATTTCTAGCTCACAATAATCTTAATCTAACTTCCTCGTATCCCTATTACAGATCAGTATTAAACATTGAACATTTACCATCACCTATGACATTAGACCAAATTCCTAAATTTGAAAAAAATGATAATATTTTGGTAAATGTTTATGCTTTAGAACTGATAGAAACTAAGAGAAACGTGGTTCCCGCTCAGTTAACCAAAAACAAATTACTTAGACATGTCAATTTGCTTTCGTTCAAGATAAATATTTTCCAAAATTAAGTGACTTTGACACCCCTCAGGATACTGATATGGAAGATATCAACATCAAATATCATTATTGCTAGATTAAAAACTTATCGCGACTCTTGAGTTCGCAACTTAGTAAACATGCCGGTAAATTATTTTTTTGTGATCATTGTCTAATCATTTTTTATCTGAAAACAAATTAACCGAGCACGAAGTTCTCTGTGCTAAGTTCAATGAATACAAAGTGCCGTTTCCAAAGTATGAATTTATTGAATTTAAAAATTTTATTTATAAATAAAAATATCCTTTTATCATATATGTCGACTTTGAAAGTCAGTTAATTCCTTTAAATGAATCATCATGTGGAAATACAAAGAAGTACCAACGATACGAAGCTTTCAGTGCTGGTTTTTATTTGAAATATACCTATGGCGATTCCTTTTTCCATTTTAAAAGTTATCGCGACGCCAATTGCGTCAAATGATTCTTTAATGAAATGACACAGTTATTTAGTTTAATTTATAGTGCAAAATATGACACTATTGTCATTGATTCTGCAGAATTATGCTTCGATTTCACAAATGTGAGTTATTTATCAAATGATTATGATCATATTACAGAGTGCTTCCGATGTTTCGCCTATCAGGCTTGCAATTTAAATTTCAAAAAACAATTTAGTTGTGTTCCATAACCTCTCAGACTACGACAGTCATTTTTTGATTAAAGATCTTGCTAAGCGTGGTAATGTAACTGTTCTACCCGTCAACAAGGAAAAGTTCATTTCATTTACGTATCATCATGAAAACAGTATAAAATTCAGATTTATTGATTCGTTGCGATTTATGGGAGCGTCACTTGATACTTTTACCCTAACCAAAGATGATTTTAAGATTCCATGATCGTAATTTTCTGATTTATGCGATGAATCATTTAACTTATTAACTAGGAAGTAGGTGTTTCCTTATGATTATATTGATAATTTGGGGAAATTAACCGAGGAAACGCTCCCTTCCATTGATCATTTTTGTTAATAAATTAAATGATACTAACATATCTGCGGAAAATTATAAGCATGCCGAAAAAGTATGGAATGCGTTCAAAATTTAAAATTTAGGGCATTATTCGGACTTATATTTAAAGACCGATATTTTGGGTTTGGCAGCTGTATTCGAAACTTTTCGCGATAGTTCTATTAAGTCACATAAACTGGATCCTGCATGGTATCATTTAATCCCAGGATACTCGTGGGGTCTTCATGCTTCTCTACTATCGGTATAAGTTAGAGCTATTATGGGATATTGATCAAATAATGTTTATCGAACAGAGTAGTCCCGGAGGGCTCTCTGATACGCCGAAGCCAATACACCACAGATTATGATTCATCCAAGCAATCAAATTATTTGCTCTATCTTGATATAAATAATTTATATGGTAAGGCGATGAAGGAGCCATTATCAATGGAGGTTTCGAATGGTGTGATGTTAACATTGATGTGATGTCAATACCAGACTAATCCCCTGTAGGCTACATTCCTCTGATTTGCACAAAGATTTTCCGTTCTACCCTGAACATCGTGTACCACCCGAATTAAAATTACTGAAATTATTAAGAACTCTTCACTCCAAACAAAATTACGTTTTACATTACCGTAACCTAAAACATGCTTTAGAATCGGGATTAAAGTTAACAAAAGTCCATAGTCTTGAAATTTAAACAGTCTCTGTGCCTTAAACCGTATATTGAACTAAATAATCGATTAAGCTATTACCACCACCTTTGCTAAAAAACAACTTTAAATTATACAATATCGCAATATTTGGCAAAAGTTGTGAAAATACTAGGAAACACCGGGCGGTCCAAATTGTCCGAAATCGGACAGGTCGGTATGGAGCAAAAAATGTGATTGCCAGTCATCGTTTCCATAGTCGAACTATCCTGAGTGAAAATATAATGACAATAGAATTACATAAATATGAACTGATGTTTAACAAACCGCTATCTATTGGCATGTCTATCTTGGATATATCTAAACTAACCATGTTTAATTTCCATTATGGATTTATGATACCAAAAATGGGTTTATCAAATTGTAAATTATTATATATCTATATATAATTATTTATGATCTTAAATGTGACGATGTGTTTAAAGAAATCATTAAACGAAATTTAAATTTTTTCGAGACTTCTGACTACCCTGTAGATAATGTTTATAATATACCTTACCTTAACAAAAAGTTAGTGGGGGTAATGAAGGATGAAGTTAATGGTAGCATCGTTACACTTTTTGTTGGTTTAAGGTCCAAAATGTATACTTTTAAAATTCAGGGTGTGCGGGTTTCTAAACATGCTAAACGTATTAAATATGATATAGTCAAAAATAAATTAACTTTCCGACATTATTTCGATTGTTTGAAAGGCGGAATCTAGTCTCGTGTCACTCAAAGGACCATACGTTCCTATTCGCACAACATTTTCATCATAGAGCAAACTAAGATAGCTTTAAGCTCCCACTATGATAAACGCCATCTATTACTAAATTCCTTTGACACTCTACCATTTAGTCATTACAAAATTAAGTCAAATCTTTTCCCTCAGTCAAAATTACTTAATAAACCGAATTAGTTTCAGAAAACACGGCTGGTGCTTCTGTGCTGAAGTATGTCTTCAAATTGGATCTGCGGCCGTTGTAGATTTTATGTAGGTAAACACCCCATATTTTGTAGAGAAGAAAGCTGATATTGGTGTTATCCTTAAGTTGAGGTATCAAGATAAACAAGCCATAGCTAGAGCAAAAAGATTATTAGTCAGAAAACGAAGAGAAAATGAAAGAAAATTAATCTTACTCTTTAGGATTAGAATTAAAACGAATCAAATAGGGTTTTTTTTTTCTTATTTGCAAATGTCATCTCCGACCTCATCATCCAATAATTTCTATAAAGCGTACCCTCTAACGCAGATTTGTATTATTAGCACTTGTGAGTTTGTTACACATTTATCCAAATTAGTCGTTTCTTCACCTCCTCAGTTACCAGGGATTTTAATTTTGGAAGTTTTACCTCCGGCTACGAGATGATCATAGAATTGTTAAGCATGATTATGATTCGAGATGTAATACTTATCTAGGTTTCATGCATTTAAGTAAGACTTTTTCTAGGTCTTCTAGAAATGCAGTCCCCACAACTACAGATTGGGTAGGCCACTTCGATGTATTGTATATGGGTTAATGTATATTTAGTTAAGGACTTTAATTTTGAATATGTTAGAAATCTACTGATAATTTTAAACAATGCACTAAAATCTGTAAACGATCAATATCATGCTATATGCGACAAACTACATTTACCTATACTTTATTATCACAACATGGAGTTTTGGTATCAGAGTTGTTTTTCTATTTGAAGTATATAAACAGAATCACTGTCTTGAGAAACTACATGCTAACCATCTATATGAAGCGCAGACACGTTTTAAAGGTCCTTACAATAGCGACTCTGATGATTCTCTACTTTGATTTATATAAATTTTACTCGCTCTCTCTCTTTCATTTAGATAAGTTTGTAATAGCATTGGTTAATAAATATATGTATTTTGAAAACTTATGTATGTGTTTTTTTACTTTCTTTCATTTAGATGATTCGAACGTGACGTAAAATAAATATTTTATTATATAGGCTAAGTTCGCGCGCAGCGAACCTAACTTATATACTAAAATTTTTTATTTTACATTCACCATTTAACTACTAATACAACAAAATGGCCAAAGCACGAGGCTAGATTTACATACTCAAACTAAAATATTTATTTTTACATTCACCACTATATCGTCAACAGACTAATCAAACACAAAAATGGGCGAATGCGCTAGGCTACATTCAAATTACCCGGGCAAAATGCGCTTCAAATTTCCTGCGTGCGCAAATGTCAGCCACCACACAAGTGGGGACACCCACTTCTACAGATGCTGATGGGGGGCCCCACAGCCAGCACCCCGCTAGAGTATCCATATTTGAGGTTATGCAACCAACATTACACATGACAGCTGCGCACACATCCTCACGTGACAGCTACGCGCGTAGCCTCACATCTGTCATACAATGTTGCCACATCTAACACAACGTTGACACATCATAGAACAGCGCTCTGCTCTCTCATTGGTCCAAAATTCTGACTTCCGAACCACGCGCAAATACTCGGCTCTGATTGGTCTTTAACACAGATCTCTCTTTGTATAACTACTTAAATGGGTATTTTTATGGCTAAGAAGATATATTTATATCTTGCAACTTTCCGGCTTCACCACTTTTAAGAATACTGTTGTGGATATATTTGAAATTACTCCCTGGACTTACTAAAACTCCAATATCAGCAAAGCATAAAATTACATGGTATTCCAACAATTGTCACTTAGAATTACTACTGTTGCGGATTCATGTACAACAAAAAAGTGAGACTTCATTCACAAATCACTTATTTCGAGAGTCTAAAATATAATTTCATAATTGCGTTAAAGTATAAAAGCATAAGAAAAAGAAAATGTACTTTGGCAACATATCTCGATGATTTATCTGTTTCTAATTTAAGATCTTTGAATGCAGGTATGGTGAGCACATTATACCAAATGAAAATATGATACATTCTAACAAAATAAAGTCAGAACCTATTGAGGACAAAGAAGACTTGGAACAATGGAATATTAAACAAGAGGAAATATCAATAAAAAATGAAAATGAAAGGTATTTATATTTAAATTTCTTTACTCATATTTATGACAACAGCGTAGGTATAAGAAAGCATTACGTTGGAACGGTATCACTTCAGGAAAGGGAGTAATAGGGATTCATTTTGTGGTTTCACCAGCATTATTAGGAATTATTATGGCTTTGAGTAAACAGAATGGACAACTTTTAAACGTAATTATTTATAGTTAAACATATACGGGGTTGGGCAGAGATTGGAGGGGTAGTTCCGAATGTATATTCTTGAAAGGAGTTCTTGTAGTCAAGTTTATTA
The DNA here is from genome assembly GCA_019049505.1 of Pachyrhynchus sulphureomaculatus. NCBI lineage: Eukaryota > Metazoa > Arthropoda > Insecta > Coleoptera > Curculionidae > Pachyrhynchus > Pachyrhynchus sulphureomaculatus. Next base: position 81,223,694 of record CM032451.1, on the reverse strand, counting down.
TTTTTAATTTTAACAATCTTAACAGGAACAGTATCTAGAGAAGACTGACTTGGTTTTTTTCTTAGAAAACAGTTAATTTTTTAGCACTTATTTTCAATCGTAAGGAATATCAAAGGGTTTGGAAGATCGTGAGGAGGGATAGTTTCCGCTATGTTATTTTTAGTATATCTGGAATCAAGGTGTTTGAAAATCATGTTAAAACTGTCAATATAGCGAATGGAATTTTGATCAAACTAGTTATCTAAATATCTAATGCTTATACTGTAATCCCAGCTTGACCGATCTGAAAGTTGGCTCTCTTATGAGTAAACTCTGAAATAAATAAAAAACTGTGTTTAAAAGCGGCAAATAAACATCTAGGTGTCCATTTTAATGAAGCAAGAGACCAAAAAAGCTTCTGGCGCTGACGGAATACCTGCCATAGTACTCAAAAACTGTGCTAGGGAACTAATACCGGTTTTCTGTAGACTTTTTAACCTACCCTACAGAAACGGAATATTTCCTTCCTGCTGGAAATGCGCCACAGTTCAATCGATACCTAAAAAAGGCAATACGACCTTGCCAAAGAACTACCGACCAGCCGCACTGCTTTCAATAATATCGAAAGTCATGGAAAAGGCTATCAATCAGCATCTTCTAAAATATCTTGAAGGATTCAACATTATTAGCGACCATCAATATGGCTTTCGTAAAAATAGATCAACAGGAGATTTTCTAACTTATGTAACATATGTTTAGAACAATGCAATTGAACACTTTGGAGAATCTCGAGCGGTTGCTCGTGATATATCCAAGTCGTGTTTGGCAGGATTGGCTAAGCTACACTCTTCTGATATAAAGTTCTGTTTGTGGCTCTTATGTTTCCTGAAAGAGCGTTCTTTACGAGTGGCAGTGGACAGATTTCTTTCTAACACCTTCACAATCAACGCCGGTGTGACCCAGGGCTCCATACTGTCTCCTACTCTCTTCCTCATTTACATTAACGATCTGCTGGAGAAGATCAGGAATCCAATCTACAGCTTTGCAGATGACAGTACGCTTATCTCTTCATTCACTTTGAACGCTAGAACATCGGCTACTCAGACAAATATCCGCAGACACCAGGAAGTCATTCAACTTAACAAAGAACTGGAAGAAATTCTATCTTGAGGTGGCAGTAATCAAGTGGAATTTAAAGCTACAAAAACCCAGGCGGTAGTTTTTTTTTTAAAAAGTTAACGTTGCTGAACCCGACATAGTAATGTCGGGGCACTCCATTCCTCTAACATCGTCACTCAAATTGTTGGGCGTTGAATGGCATGAACATGTTGCAAGCATAGCAAAGAGAGCTTCTCGAAAGCTGGGAATATTATTTCGAACTAGAAAGCTTTACACTCCACAAAAACTGTTAATTTTGTACAAAGCTCAAATTCGACCAAATATGGAATACTGCTTCCATGTTTGGGGTTCTGCTCCCAAACACAGCATTTGTTGGATTCTATTCAGAGACGAGCTGTTCGCCTGATTGGAGACCCGAAACTGGCCGGCGGCCTTGATTCATTGGAGCATCGAAGAACAGCTGGCGACTTGAGTTTATTCTACAAGTATTTTCATGAAAAGTGTTCGATGGATATAGCCCGCTTAATTCCTTCTAGAGCGGTGCATGCTAGAAATACACGTCGCGCTAATACTTCACATCCGCATGAGGTTCAGTTTGTTACTCCTCATACAACTCTTTTCAAGCAGTCTTTTATATGTGGAACCTCATCCCTTTGGAATTTTTTTTTGTAGTTCTGTGTAATTTATCTGGCATCTAAAAAAACAATTTTATCAAGGTAATCGACTGCCAAAAATTGCGGTCTCCTAAACCTATCTCTAAGAATACTAATCAAAAACTTTTGAAAAATTCTGGAATATTTTCCGTAAGGTGTAAATTGAATGAAAATTAGTATGGGTGCATTCGCTTTGATAATTTATTTGGTGTATAAAGATCGGGAATAAACTTTATTGAAACTCAGTTGGGATGTGTTTTGTGAAGTTACCGGTCATTTTATACCTCATTAAGAAAAATTCTTATTTTTAAAAGCAATCACCATACCGAACATTAATTGCGCAAGTCCAACTTGCAACCTTTACCGGGCTCAAAAATTTAAATTTTTTAAATCTACATTTGATAGGTTAGTATATAGTGCATATTTGAAGAAGGAAACCACATTTTCATTTTTATAACGAGATAAATTTTTAGAGAATTATAACATAAATAGATATAATAGCATGTAATGAAACTATTGCTTGATGAGCACCTACTTCAGGTACACCAAACAGACCAGCTCCTCAACTTTTCAGATCATCTAAACTCCATTCATCAGAGAATTCCGTTTACCTTAGAAATGAAGCAAAACAACCGCTTGCCTTTCCTAGACATACTCGTCACCAAAATTATGGACGTTTTAAACATATGGTATACAGGAAGCCAACACATACAAATAGATATTTAAATGCGAGCTCTCACCACTACCCGTCATAATGCAGAGCTGCGGCGAACACATTCGTTTGCATATTAATCCACCGCATAGACAACGCTAGGAAGATAGAGCTGCTAACAAAGGTCACCACTAAACAGAATGGATACAAACATCGTACGATAAACAATTCTATAAAATAACAAAATCCAACAAGAAAATCTAAAGAAGACTCCATTAACAGAACTTCCTACTATACATTAAAGGGACCATTGTCTAAATTATACGCTTTCTGCAGAGATTTAACAAATCAGTTCTGTATAAACCAGTACCAACAACAAGGTATATTAGAAGAAATTTTAAACGGAAAATCTACATGCAGCACTCAAAAAACAAGATATCTACCCATTGGGGTAAAATCCACATTCGCCCGACTAGAAACAGAGAGTAATCATTTGTCCTAATTATATCTACTTAAAAATAGACTTCGATACAACAGGAACAGTTGGCAGAAAGATTAATAAAATAAAAACACATTCAAGGAAACAATAAGCTATCTAAATGGAACCCTGAGATTGAATAGAAGCAAAAATACAATATCTATGAAATGCTTATTAAAGATGATGCAGATACATAGGTAGATGTAAAATAACCAAAGGAAATTTAAATTTACCAAATATTTAGTCGATCACTGAGAATATCTAGAAAGACCCACACTCAAATTGAAAATGTGCACAAACGGAGGGAAGTAGATGACTTTGTAATGACAAATATTAAAATAAAACAGCTAAGTTGGTACTATGTTGGGGATGTGGAATATTTGCACAATGAGAAAACTCCATATAAATCAAAAGTTGGAAATTAGATTGCCTAAAGGAGTTATGAAATAGGCATCACCAAGTTGGAGAAAACCTGGAAGACCAAAGAAGACCTGGAGAGAAGGAATATCCAGAGAAATGAGCTCAAGGAAACTAAGAGATGAAATAATAGACATGGGAACTAGCACAGAAAATAAAGACAAACACCTCGCTCGCTACAAAACCAAACGCTATGGCACTACGTCGAGTATCTCAGATGTGCCGCGCAAGTAGAAGTTGTATTATATGTAACAGTAACAGGGAAAAACTTGTGCAGCGTTTCTGAAAAATTCGACGAGGCACATTTTAATGATCCGTCGGTAGCCAGTCGGCTTCGTTTGCGGCGACGTTTTGTTTCACGTGTTTGTTTTTCTGCAGGATTTTCTTAAAACTAGAAATTGGACAACGTCGATAGACTTTTCGAAACCAATGTCATCATATCAAATTGTATGGATTTGATAGTTGCTGAAATTAGACTACACATCGCGACGAACAATGAAGTTGAATATATTCGAGACAAAGGATTTTTTTTTATTTTATTATTTCTTCACAGGTTGAAGAATGCTAAAAATAAACAGGTTTTTTTTTGGAAATTTAAAAAAAATCCATTTCAGAGCTAGGTAAGACTGTTAGAATGGGATTTACGTGCCGCCCCTCTCAGTATGAACTATCGTATTTGCAAAATTTTTAGTTTTGGTTGTTGTTGTGTAAGTGCTTTGTACAATACATTATGTCAATAATATTTTTCTTGTTTTTGGATATACACTGGTGAGCAAAAAAATCCACTCGAACTATTTAGCTTCATTTAACACGGATCCTAGAATTTAGTGTTCATATGTTTTTACGGATTTTAGCATCATTTGAAAGCGCATAAAATGATTGAAAGGGAAAACAAGGATTGAAAATAGGGGTAAGAGAAACGTTAAGTTGGGAATGTGCAATCTTTGGCACAATGACACTACTCAATATATATCACCACTACACCAAACACTTTATTTTCGCACTCGACGCACGTTCCGCTAGCCATGTTAGCTTCATCAGGAGCGATGATTGACTAAAGCTAAGCCACCAATCTACCCTATTTATACTTAGCCTAACCCTTGAATTACTCAAGCGGAACTAATGGAATAGGCGAGACCATCAGTTCCGGTCAACTAACCAGTAGACGGGACTATAAGGAATAGACCCTCTGTCTTTATTTAAACTACTTTTACATTTTATAATTTCCATACTTTCGTATGCGTTCAACAATCTCCTATCGAATACATTTTTAATTAACGTTAGATTATCTAATGTTACAGTATGATCAGCTTCAAGGGAATGTTCGGCAGTACTAGACTTTTCTGTTCTACTGTATTTTAAGTATGCTAAATGGTCAGTTAAAACACGATTTAAAGTGTTTTAATTGACCTTTTAGTTTTCCCAGCATACTTTTTGTGGCCATCATTACAACTAATTTCATAAATTCCACTTTTCTCACAATTAGGAATCTTATCTTTGGGATTTCCTAAGATATTCCTCAGATCGTATGATGACTTATAGACTAAGGTGAGGCCTACCTTATTGAGCCCCACTATATTTCGGATTATATGGTATGGAGATATACTTGGTCTTATTTTCTTCGCGTGTAAAAAAGGTGGAATTCTGAATATTTAACCTGAACTTCTGACCATTTATTAACTTATTTACTAAGTCTTCGTCATAACCGTTAACTCTAGTTATATTTCTAATACGATTCCTTTCATTATTAAAGTTAACTGCATTCAGAGGAAAAGTGACCAAACGATGAACTAAAAAGTGTAATGCAGCTAATTCATGTTGTTTGCATTGAAAGGAAATATTAGGAATATATCTACCTGTTACTGTGTCTTTTCTTTAGATACCCTTGAGAAATCTCAAATTTGAACTGTCTTCGATTTCAAACTTACTCATGAATAAATTGGCTATGAAATGTAAAAGTGATATGTAACTATCCTTTACATGAAATGAAATTAGCATCTTAAACAAAGGTCTTAACTTTGCAGTACCCCCCATTGAGAATTCCATTAGTATACTTCCAGAAAATAGCAAATCATTTGTTAGGGAAGCATGTCGCAATCAAATATCAAAAAACATGGTTAACAACACAAATTCTTATTCACAAAAAATATTAAAGTAGTTAAAGGATTGAGTAAGAAAGATGTCTTCTACTTAAAAGCGGCTAAATGAAATGAGGTTGTCATATTGGATAAGAAAGATTACTTTGAACGTGTAGATAATCTTATTGAATCTGGCCCTTATAAAAAGGTAATAAAAAATCCATTACCGCGAATGACAACAGAGGTTAAAAATTATTTAAAGAAATGTCAGAACCTTATCTCCGATTCGCTAAAATTTAAATTAAATGTAAGTAATCAGACCATACCAAAAAAAGCAATGCGCCCCATTGTTTCATCGGTCGGATCACCCACATATTTGATATCCAAATGGTTATCAAAAGAACTTGGGAATTTACCATTAAATACTTTTGCAGTGAAGAATTCTTTAGAATTCATTAATAAAACAAAAAATCTAATTCTTAATGAAAGTGAAATCTTAATTTTTTTGATGTCATTTGTTTGTTCCCAAGTGTGCCAATACCACAAACTTTACAATATCTCGAAGAATTACTTAGGATGAATGACTTTGAGGGCGAAATTATTGATGAATACTTAGAATTCCACCTTTTTTACACGCGAAGAAAATAAGACCAAGTTTGTCTCCTTGCCATATAATCCGAAATATAGCAGGGGACTCAATAAGGTATTTAATAAGGTAGGCCTCACCTTAGTGTATAAGTCATCAGACAATCTGAGGAATATCTTAGGAAATCTCAAAGATAAGATTCCTAATTGTGAGAAAAGTGGAATTTATGAAATTAGTTGTAATGATTGCGACAAAAACTATGTTGGGCAAACTAAAAGGTCAGTTAAAACACGATTTAAATAAAATTTAGCACCTTTAAAATACAGTAGAACAGAAAAGTCTAGCATTGTCGAACATGCTCTTGAAGCTGATCATACTATAACAGTAGATAATCTAAGATTAATTAAAAAATATATCTGATAGAAGATTGTTGAACGCATACAAAAGTGTGGAAATTATAAAATGTAAAAGTAGTTTAAATAAAGACAGAAAGCCTAGTCCTTAGAGTCCCCTCTACTAGTTACTTTACCGAAACTGATGGCCTTAGTTTCGCCTGAGTAATTCAAGGATTAGGCTAAGTATAAATAGGGTAGATTTCTGTTCAGCTTTAGTCAATCATCGCTCCTGATGAAGCTAACATGATTAACGAAACCCACGTCGAATGCAAAAATAAAGTGTTGAGTGTAGTGGTGATATATACCGAGTAGTGTCATTGTGCCAAAGATTCCACATTCCCAACATAGTTACAATAGCAAATGTAATTCTTATCATTTAAATTTTAACCTGCTTTGTTGTAATTGTTGAACAACTCCGAAATTACTACCAATCATATTCATTGTGAGAGAGAGAGGGATACAATTCACTATATTTTCTGTCCTTCATATGTTGGATAGTAGACATCTCACTTCGCTTTCGGTCTAATACATATATGTCTATGGTTTTGATTTACGCGCGACCCTAAGTGTGCAGGAAATATTTTATTTAAAAATACCTAAAATGCTTTACTCAACATTTCAAAACCTATTTTGGAACTTTACTTCTATTAATTTATTATTTTTGCTTGTCGCATTAAAAGTTTTACAAAAATACATTCCGGAATGTCCAAAACACAATGCTATTTATTTATTTTCTTTTGTTTCAGTAATCTTGTGAGCTGTTTGGGTGAAGAAAATCAGAGATATCAAGCAGCCCACCTAGGCAGTGATCAGCCAATTGTAAACGGGGGTATCAAAAATCAACATAAACGCAGTACCAAATCTTTAGGGAATCGTATTTTTAGGTGTGACATATGCAACTTTCAAACTATTTATAAACAGAATTTTAAGCAGCACCTCATCCGACATAAGAATCCAGGTGAAGTCAATATGTTTAAGTGTGACCAATGTGATTATCAATCAGTACGTAAAAACCGATTGCGCGACCATATGCTACGACACAAAAATCCCGATGACGTAAATTGGTTTAAGTGCAGTCAGTGCTCTTATCAAACAGTTATAAAAAGTGATATGAAACGACACTCCATTATACATAATAAATCCAAAGATGTTGATATGTTTAAGTGCGATCAATGTGACTATCAAACTGTTCGGAAAAGTCGTTTACACGACCATATGCTTCGACATAAAAATCCGAATGAAGTTAATAGGTTTAAGTGTAGCCAGTGCTCTTATCAAACAGTTATAAAAACTGATATCAAACGACACTCCATTGTACATAGTAAATCCGAGGACGTTTCTATGTTTAAATGCGATAAATGTGATTATCAAACCCTCCGCAAAGGAAATTTAAAACAACATATGCTTCGACATAAAAATCCTGAGGACGATATCTTTAAATGTGATCACTGTGATTTTCAAACAGTTAACAAATATTGCTTCAAAAGCCATCTGATTTTGCACAAAAATCCTGATGAAGTTAACGTATATAAATGTGATCAATGCAGTTTTCAAACTTTACACAAAAGGAATTTAGTTGACCATATGATTCGACATAAAAATCCCGACAAAATCGAGATGTTCAAGTGCGATCAATGTGATTACAAAACCGTTCGCAAAAGCCATTTACGCGAACATAAACTTCGACATAAAAATCCCCATGAAATGAATATGTTCAAGTGCATTCAGTGTTCTTACAAAACATTTAGAAAAAGCGATATCAAGCGACACTCAGTCATACATAATAAGCCCGAGGATGTTTGTATGTTTAAATGCGGTCAATGTGATTACCAAACATTCCGTAAGGGACATTTAAGTCGTCATATGCTTCGTCATAAAAGTCCTGAAGACGTTAGTATGTTTAAATGTGATCATTGTGATTATCAGACAATTTACAAATATTGTTTTCAAAAGCACGGAATTTTGCACAAAAATCCCGATGAAGTTAATACGTATAGTTGTGATCAATGCAGTTTTCAAACAGTGTACAAAAGCAGTTTAGGTGAACATATGCTTCTACATAAAAATCCTGACAAGGTTGATATGTTTAAGTGCAATTATTGCTCCTATCAAACAATTAGAAAAAGTGATATCAAGCGACACTCCTCTAAACATAATAAACCTGAGGATGTAAGTAAGTTTAAATGCAATAAATGTGATTTTCAAACAGTCTGTGAGGATACTTTAGAAGTGCATACTTGCCACAGCAATGAAGAGACCGATAAGTAAATAACGCAAATCAAGCAAGGGTTGCAATTATAATATAAAAGTTAGAATAAAATATAAGAGAAATACGATCCATCTCAGTCAAAGTAGTGTATTTAATTTTACATGTATCCAAGAGTTATTAAGTCAAAATAATTCAGCATCCGATTTCAATGAAGAGGTCATGGATCAGTTCCATGAAGACATAAAAACAGCAGGAACATCAAACAAAATACACCATTATATCATAACTGGAGATTTTATTGCCAAAATAGAAAAAAAAAGAAGATAATAAGAAATTACGGAGATACTTCAGAATAGGTCAAAGAAATTGAAAACTTTAGTGAGATATACTAAAAGACGAAACTTTTACATAATGAATGTATTTTTCAAGAAAATAGACAGTTGAAAATGGACATGGAGATATCCAAATGTAATAACAAAGAATGAGATCAATTTTATTATAACATGTCACAAACTTCTAGTTGTAGATATCAAGGAAATTAACAAATTCCCAATGAATGTAAAGATAATACACCAAGGAAAAATATTCTTAGAGAAAAGACCAACGAATACCAAGTAGAACTAAGAAGAAACAATGATACAGTAAAATTCAAAAAGAAAACCTATTAGAAATAATAAATAAAAAGATGAGATATGCAATCTTGGCAGTTGGTTGGCTATTGATGGTGTAGGCGATTGTACCTGTTTGTGCACTGCAGCTTCTTGACTTATTGTGCTCCCCTCTCTTGGCTTCCTTTGAAACCCTTTATGTGGTAATTTATCGCTACGATATAGATCTCCAAACAGTTTATATCTGTTCCGAGTAAAAGCCAATATTTCCTCAGGTGACAGTGGATGGCGATCAGTCCCACCACTAGTTTGGTTTGGATATATCTATGCAATCTTGCAAGCAGGAAAGAAAACAGCCAAACAACAGAAAGTAAAAAATGTAAAAACATATTAAAAACTAGACTAAAGAACTAATAGAAAAAAGCCAAGACAAACAGTGCAATCTACAATATGCCAAATTAAATAAAATTGAAGGAAATTACCTAAAATAAAACATGAGGAGAAATATAGATAATATAATAGAGAAAAGAATGGAATGACATAGATACCGAAAAGCATTTCAAAGAAAGTTAAACATAAATATTATTAATCACCTGAAAAGAGGTGGCAAAATAATAACAAATGAAGGGAAGAAATGGTTCAAATAACGCCAAATAATTTTCAAAAGGTTTTCGGTTTTAAGATGGGAAAACTAATCATAATAACTGGCTCTGAAGAGATATTTACCTGAAATAGAAGCACAGGAAATAGGTCAGGCAATTAGGGAAGTGAAATTAAAAGGTGAGGGAATGGAATAATTGCCGAACTTACGGGGGAGAACCGTTAATAAAAAGTCAAATAATTATTTCTGTGAAAAGTGAGAGAGATGCAAACAAAAGAAAATAAAATTTATCATATTTGTTTTGTAGATAGCTATCATTTTTTGAATATATTTAGCTGAATATTTTTATTCTAAAGGTTGGTTAATGCTTGTTAATACAAATTCAGTGACATAAGCTTGAAGGAACAAATTCAATTTTTTTATTAATGAAGTGCATATATAACATTTTCACAGGTCACAGTATCTAAAAACTAAAGAAAATATTATAAATTACAAATAGTTCACATAGAAAACATATTAAGTTGCAGTTATTTAAAAAGACAATGCATTAGGACAAACATTAAATAACTAAACTTGCTCATATATAGTATAAACAGTCAAAATCAAGCGCCAAGGAACTACTTTGCAAGTAAATGCTAGTTGAGTTCGATAAAATTACTACTCAAGTACTTGGCTCGCCATAAAATTCTTTACTTTTAAAAACACTCTCCTTTTATTTCCAAATAATTTAGTACTAAGCTGTTTAATTTCATTGGGCAATACGTTATAAAATTTAATTCCATAGGTGTTCTGTCCGTTGTTAGTCTTTACAGTTCCGTTGAAGTTAATAGTTAGCTTGTCCCTAGCCCTCGTACTATACTCGTGCAAATCTCTGTTGTGCCTGTATTTATTTAAATAAGTTGTAACATGCATGAGACAGTTAAAAATATAAACTGTTGTCAATATAAGTATATTGAGAGAGATAAACGCTCCCCTACAGTACTCGGTGCATTTTAAACATTTTCTCTGGGCAGCAAACACTTTTGAGGCGTGTGCAGAATGTTTCCAACAACATAAGTAAGATCTGAGTGTATGAATACATAGTAGGTATTTATAAGGAAATTGTAAGCCACGCAATTTTTGAGACTTTTTTGACAATAGACATGCTCTTCTCATGTTAATTTAGCATCCAGGTGTATGCCAAGAAATTTGACTGAACGTGTATTCTCCACTATTCGCCTTAAGAAAAAATTTAATCTTTGTGTTTTAGTTCTGTTTATACTTAATTTATCGGAGAGAAACCAACTTTGAACTTCAAACCGTATCATTGTCGGAAGAAGTACTACTAACTTAGACAAAATTCTGTCTGTCTTTTAATTTTCATCGTTTTGCAATAATTTTTTTTTAATGCTCATAATGAACAGTCCTTTAAAATATCCCTGCAAGTTTTTTTTTCATTTATTTTTTAATAAAAACCGTTTTTTTATGAAGAAATTATAAATATTCCGTAAAATAGATATGTATTTACATAGTTACGGATCCTGTACATTTACGTGGACATGAAATTTTCTAACGTTATAATAGGTTTTTAGGGTCGCAGTTTACTATAAAAATAACCATTTTTTTTAATGCTTGAGATTTTCAAATATTTACCATTTTTTGCCTTTTTCGAGAGTGTTTAGTGAATATGAGAATGAACATTACGTTTAAGATGTTTGACAATTATTATTTAGAGTTTAAAAATCACCAACTCTACTCAAAACTCAGCAGATTTAGACATTTGTCTACATTTTTCGAGTTTTCCTAGTGAATATATAAATTTACTCTACTTTTTAAATATTTCCATATCATCTGAAGAATGTAAACGAAAAATGTAATAAGAATGTTGACCTCAAACAGTCTAATCTGAAAAATCAGGCCAACTTCGGCCATTTCCCACCTTTTTCTGCTCCGATGTTCTAGTCAATACATGCAAGTTTCGCTTTAATTTTGTGATACTGGAAAATCATTTAAATTTAAAATTATCTTATGGATGAATTAATTTCAATTACCCCCAACCTAACATAACCGAATGGAGGACTTTCCACCAAGAACTCCAAACCTAACATAACCTAATGGAATAATTTATACCAAGAACATTGCATCATGAACTTCAAACCTCCCAAAAGATTTTTAAACTTTAAAGAAGTGTATATAACATAGACGTATTAGAATAGACGAGGTAAGTTCTCGCGAGAAGCGTGGTGGTTATAGAAAGAGAAATAAATAATATGAGTAACTCTGTCTCTCTTACTCGGCACACGCCCACAACACTAAGTTAAAGTGCATGCCCGTGCGAGAATGTTATTCGTATTTCGCCCGGGTCGGCGAAGAACAAGGAAAATCCTTTGTTCTTCGCTCGCTCTAAGTGAAATACTAGTAACATTATCGCACGAGTAATGTTTAAATAGGAATGGAAGTAGGGAGGGATTTTAAAAGATGAATAAATTAATGTATATTAATAACATTTAAAAAAAAAAACTTTGTTTATTATACAGTAAAACTTGGCTCATTGGAACATAAAATCTCTGACATAAATAAAAGTAACAAATTATATTAACGCATACAATTATATTAAAGCATACAATATGTATATCCAAACCGAAACTCACTATTTTATCTGAGATTCTGAAAGATTTAAATATTAAATATCCAGCTAGGTTTATAATTTTTTCTGACCGAGTAAAAAAACGAACAAATTTCTGAAAATCTGAATAAATTTTTTAAATATCGTTTAAAGTAATGACTTCTCCATTAAATATAAAATAACATCTTAAAGCGAAAAAATGTTTACCCAGTAACTAAACAAACACTTGATACAGCTTTTATATTCTTATAAATTTAATATAAATACTTACAGATGAAACTTAAAAGATTAGTAGGAGTTGAGTCCTTTTTGGATAGAATGCAAATTCTAACCATTTTATCGAATCCATCCAAAAACTACTTAAATAAACAAACCGAAACGAAATATATCGTCGAATAGTCAGATGATGCTTTTTTTTACATCGCTGGCGTCGGAATTCAGCGCTCAAGCGCAGCGTAAGAGAAATTGACTCATATTAGGTTCGTTCGCGGATTATCTTCTAAACAATAATTTGGCGCATGCGTGTTGCAACTATTTTGATTTTGCTGGTAACATAACCTATAATCCGGACTTCCGGTCGACAGTTCGTAGCACGCGGACGCATTTTCCCGGTCGGGGCTTCTGAAGGCGAAGTTCGGGCGTTTTGGGGCTTCGAAGTGTGGATCGGTGGTCCACAAATTGCGTGGTAGGAGTTCGAATCGCATAGGGTTGCTAAGCGCTGTGAGGGGTGATTCCTATGTCGGTTGAGATTAGGTGATTTGAGCAGTAGGTGAACACGTGAGGCCGTGTTTTTTGTGTCAATCGCGTAATCAGACGGGCGGTCTGACAGAAAAGGTTATACCCAAAACCAGTAGCAGTTCCCGAGGAGATCCTTTACCAGTGCCAAAAAAGAAATTAAGTTTTAAAGACAAATAAATATTTTTTTTTTGGGGAGCAATATCGCCTAGAGCGAGCCTACGTTGCTCTCCACCTGTAGAACGGATCCAAACTCGAGAATGTGTAACGCATCACCGAAGGGTCGCCGGTGCTCTGCCTAAGCACAAGACGGATTCAAAGTGAGTAAATTATCCAAAGAAGGATAGAGCTCAATAAAAGAGAAAGAAAGAACCTATAATCCGACAAAGTGGAAGCTTTGAATAAAAGTATTTTAAAAAGGCTTGTATTGCTTGGACACCACGAAAATCGTGAGAACATCTCACAAATTCCAACATTTGGAGTGATTTAGTAATTATACCGTTAATATATAATGTTGGATATATTTACACATTAACCTTATCACATACCTTCTAGATCCATTTTGACTTTTATACTTAGCCTTGTAAATAAAAAAAAAAATATGGTTATTCAAAGCAAGATTCAAAGATTCGACCGACCTAAGTTTGTTAGGTTATATTTATTCACACGTCAAGTAAATTATCAGCTGTTCCAACCATCCATATTAAAATTAATCAGAAATCAAGACATGCGCGATAAACACGATTTGCAAATTGCTGGAAATCTGTTTCCGATTTAAGGTTGGAACAAACCTATTATTTCTTTTTAATGACTATATGCTATCGCTTACAGCAGGCTATATACTTTCTCTCCTCTGTTCTAATATCTCTATGTTCCTATTAATGTCAAAGTGAAGTGACATAAGGAATGGTGTGATCTTTAAATTGTTTATGGTTGACTTGGAGTTCTAGGTATAAATTCTTATATTAGGTTACGTTGGGTTTCGAGTTCTTGGTGTAAAAATCTTTCACTAGGTTATGGAGTTCTTGGTTCAAAGTTCTTTCATTCAATTATGTTGGGTTTGGAGTTTATGATGCAAAGTTCTTTCAATAGGTTATGCTAAGTTTGGAGTTCTTGGTATAAATTATTCTTGGTGTAAACTTCTTAGTGTTAGGTTATTTTAGGTTTAGAGTTCTTAAGTTCTTGGAAAATAGCTTATGATAGGTTTAAAGATTTTTATGGAGACTTTAGGATTAGGTCTTATTAGATTTGGACTTCTTGGTGCAAAGTTCCTAAATTAGGTTATGTTAGGTTAGGGGTAATTGAAATTAGTTCATCCATAAGATAATTTTAATTTAAATAATTTTCCAGTATTACAAAAGTAATGCAAAATTTGCATATATTGACTAGAGCATAGCAGTAGAAAAAGGTGGGAAATGGCCGAAATTGGCCTAATTTTTCAGATTAGACAATTTCGGGTCAATATTCTTGTCACATTTTTGATTTACATTCTTGAGATAATATGAATATAGGTAAAAATAGAGTAAATTCATATATTCACTAGAAAAAGTCGAAAAATATGGACAACTGTCCAATATTATTCAATTTATTCAGGTCATTTTGAGTTTACGTTTATGGTAGAGTTGGTGATTTTTAAACACTAAACAGTTGTCAAACATCTCAAATGTAATGTTCATTCTCATATTCACTTAATAGATGAAAAATGGCCAAAATTGGTAAATGTTTAAAATTTTACACATCAAAAAAAAAACTGTTATTTTTATCGTAATCTGCAACCGCAAAAACCTATTAAAACATTAGAAAATTTCATGTATGCGTAAATATACAGGTTCCGTAACTATCCAAATATTTATTTTGCAGAATATTTGTAATATATTCATAAAAAATCGGTTTTTATTAAATAACCAGTCCAGTGCAAGTTGAACTTGCACAATTAGTGTTCCGTACGTTAATTGCTTTTAAAATAAAAAAATTTGTTACACACCCCAAATGAGTTTTCAACAAAGTTTGTTTCCAGTCTTTACTGAAAACTGATGACCTTGAAATTTTTGTTTTTTTTTTTTTATATACCAGATAAATTATTAAAGGTAATGCACTCGTGATCATTTTCGTTCAATCTATACCCCGTGGAGAATATTCCAGAGTTTTTTCAAAATTTTTTGATCAGTACTTTTCGAGATATGGTAGGACAGCGATTTTTCGCGATTTTTTAAAAATAATAGTGTGCGCAAATATTACATTTTATATATATATATATATATATATATATATATATTTATTTATTTATTTATTTATTTTACTCGTGTTTTCACAAGCTTTCAGTCGATGACCAGTAAAAAAAATTTTTTCCATTCCGATTTCACCCCTCAAAACTAACCCCTTAAGTCAAAATTTAAGTGTCAAAACTACACGGCTCTGATGAGGCCATAAATTCCTATATTAGTACCAAATTTCAACTTTCTATGTCAAATAGTTTCAGAGAAAATCGGCTGTGACAGACAGACACCAAAGTGATCTTATAGTGTCCGTACGGGACACTAAAACTAAACAAAAAATAACAAACTTACAGGTATTTTTAAAGTACTATTCATTGTGAGCATTTAAAAAAAAATTATTACAAAAAGATGAAAATTAGAGAGCAGGCAGAATTTTGTTCAAATTAGTAGTACTTCAGCCGCCTGTGCGCGTGCTCACGCCTCTCAAATCCAATTGGTCCAAATTATCAGAAATGTCAATTGTTGTAGCATCTGCAAATAGTACTGTTTCTGAAGTGTCATGTGAAGTACATAGACTGATGTCATTTATGTATAATAAATAGGACAGGCCCCAGAACAGAAACCTGAGGTACTCCATATTTGACCAGACTTTTTGATGAGTGCTTGTTATTATATGACACATATTGCTGACGATTTACTGAGAGTGTAAATTATATTAATGTAGTTTTTGAATCAATGAGCCGTGGAATACACCTTCAAAGGCCTTTGTAAGGTCGAGGAACGATGCTTACGCATATCTCTTTCCTTCAAAGTAATCTTGAATGCAATTAACGAGGTGACGTATTGCGACGGTAGTCGACCTATTGCTACGAGATCTAAGTTTTACACGCATTAAGTAAGTGTTTCTATAGGTTTTGAGACATATTTGTCTCGAGAATTTTCCTAAATAAGGGCAGGACTGAAATTGGTCTGTAATTAGAAACCTTTCTTAAATATTGGTGCCACATGGGCTATTTTTAAGCAGTCATCAATGTTTTAAAGTTAAAATCGAAATGATCTCTACTTGGACTATTCTTTAAAACACTTATTTCCTGAAAATAAAAGCACTGATTATTTTGATAATAGTTTCATTTTGGTACATCTTCTAGTGACGTTCTGGTAGAGCAGGGGTGCTCAAACTTGAACTGCTGGCGATCTACCTCAATATTGTTAGACTACGATCGATCGACTCTGAGAGGCTGCAAGTAAGTGTGATGCAGGATTGTCGTCTAGGTAGGGTGTATCGTGGCATAGATATTAGTTTTCCACACAATATGCATTTTTTTAGTCAAGGTAAGTGTAGGTCTGCTCTAAAATGTCAATGAAAAAACTCATAATTATTCAAAATTGCTAGTTTATTGGTTCTTACAAAACAAACGAGTTCTAGTGTCTAAACTTAACTAAAGAGTGACTTTGGATGTTGAAGCGTGGCACTGCAAGTCCTCAGCATACTTTTCATAAGATGGTACGTAATTACCGAGTGCTAATCGCAAGCATGATGACATATGTTCGTCAGTTAGTCGATTGCGATATTTTGACTTAATTATCTTCATTTCAAAAAATGCAGACTCGCACAAGTAAGTCGACCCAAACATTGCCGTCAGTTGAAGGGCGATTTACCTTAGATTCGGATATTTATCTTCAGATATAAAACACCAGAATTTTCTATCAGATGCTGTGGCTTTGAGATGTATATCTGATATAATCTGCACTAACTCATTTTCAACAGAACATGAGTCCATGTTAAACTGACTTGCTATTTCAGTAGCTAATTCCTCAATGTTTTTACACAAAAAGGATAACTTATAAATGATGCGATATTTGCCAATTTACTGAATTCATAAAAACGTATTTCGAATTGGCCCAAAATATTTGATAATTCTACCTCATAAATATCATAATTCAACTGAGGAATCCTTGCTTTCAAAGACGGAAAATTTTTCAGATCCTTTCTTTTCAGTTGATCTATCATAAGTTGCAATTTACTTTTGAATGCGTTTATTGCGCTAATCATCTCAATAATAGTTTTTCCTTTACCTTGAAGCTCCAAATTAATGGTGTTTAAATGCATTGTGATGTCTGTCAAAAATGCCAAATCAGTCAGCCATTTTCCGTTTTTCAGCATCTGAGTGTCATCACCTCTTTCGTCCAGAAAAGCTGTTATTTCGGGTAATAATTCT
Source organism: Pachyrhynchus sulphureomaculatus (assembly GCA_019049505.1). Lineage (NCBI taxonomy): Eukaryota > Metazoa > Arthropoda > Insecta > Coleoptera > Curculionidae > Pachyrhynchus > Pachyrhynchus sulphureomaculatus. The sequence goes on along the minus strand of CM032451.1, from coordinate 81,206,144 downwards.
TGAAACCTTTCTAGGAATTTTCCGCGATTCAACCACCTGACGTCCGTGTGAAGAACTAAATCAGTGTGTTCAGCTGACTCACTATCTTCCAACTGCAATTTAAAGAGCCGTCGTTGCAAGCTACGTGCACGGATAGAATTCACAATTTTTATTGCAATGCCCATAATCTCCTCCATGTTTAGAACTTTTGAACACAAAACTTGTTGATGTATAATGCAATGGAAGGAGAAAAATGAAGGGAAATCATCATTAGCTCGACACAATGCCACAAAACCGTTTTTGTTTCCAGTCATTGCTGGTGCTCCATCGGTTGTAATGCACACTAGTTTATATATTGGTAGCTTGTAGTTTGTTACAAAATTGAAGAAAACGTCATATATATCTTCTCCACGGGTCTTTCCTTTCAGAGGAATCATTGTCAAAAACTCTTCCTTAGCCGACATGTCATTGAATACTATTCGAATAAAAATACACAGCTGGGCAGTGTCGGTCATATCGGTGGATTCGTCGAACTGTAAAGAAAAGTATGTACATTCCATGATATCATGTTTTAGTTTATCTGCCATGTCCTGACTCATGACTTCAACACGCCTTGTGACAGTCTGACGAGATAACTGAAGTTCTCTAATAGCAGACATAATCTCTGTTTTATTTTTGAAATCTCCAAATAAAGTCTCACCCGCTTCAATAAATGCTTCCTTCACAACCAATCCATCATCAAATGGTTTCTTGTGTTTCGCCAATATATGAGATATTTTAAATGACGCGATCGTTGCAGCTTTTGATTGTTTGGCTGGTCTTGTGAACATGGTTTGTTCTTTTTTCAAACAAGTTATCAAATCACGTACTTTTCGTTTTCTTAATTCACTCTGTGACGGAAAATCCTTTTCATAGTTTTTATGAACCGTTTTATGATGCCTCTCTAAGTTCCCACGCTTTGGTATTGCAACTGACGCACGGAAAATGAGACAAATGCACTTATCCTTTACCATACAAAAGAAAAATTCTTCCTCCCAATCGTTATTAAAATGATAAGTTTTACTTTTCTTCGCCGCACTCATTTTGGACTATTTATTAATAAACTTTGTATCGATGTATCGCCTTCAAGTTACAACTCAGACTGACTCCTATTCCTGCAGGCGTAACATTTATATCAGCGCGAACGAAGTCTCGAATGTTCCCGTCAAACACGCCGCCCGAAGTTTCTAGAAAAATCGGCGGGAATCAAAAACGCGGCTTTTCTTTGACAAATACCGCGCGTTCCTTTGATAAAGCCGCCTTTTGCCGCTAGCAGGGGGTTATTACGATAAAAGAAAGTGATGAGGGGATTATTCTGGCCTAATTGTGGATCGAATAAATTTTAGTAGTTTATTCATTACATTTTGTTTTAGTTACCTAAAACAAAATCTGTGAATAGTTCTATATCGGAATTTTTTTATCGAGATCGACTCAAAAAGCACTCGCGATCAACTTGTCGATCGCGATCGACCGTTTGAGCACCCCTGTGGTAGAGAGAAGGAGACCATTTATCATATTTTCGGCAATGCGCCAGAAAAAATTATTAGTGATTTGCACTCGGCGTCAGGGTGCTTTGTCTTCTTTGCATTGGGTAACTATTCTTTATTACCTCCCAAGTTGCCTTTTTAGATTTAGCAAAGTAGTAACCATTACTTTGTTCAATATTATTCCTATTATCTCCTTATTCAGTTGTAAACTGTCCATTAGCTGTGATAAGTTATTATAAAATTTAAAATCTCCTTTCAGAGAATGATAGATAATTATTATTTAGATCGTATTATAGAGAATACCTGTTACGTCAAAGTTTACTTCTTCGGATAACTTCCCAGTATTAATTGGAACAGTAGTGTAAATATCTTTAGAAAGGGAGTTGCATATAATCAGTAAATTAGTTTTGACTTAAGGGGGTAGTCTGGTAACTTGCAGTATTTTTTTAAGTAAATTTTATTTGTGAATTTTAATATTTATTACATAATACTAGAGGTCTTAAACTAATAGAAAATTTTTTTTTTTGGTTTTTTCATGATTCATTTCCTTGGTAGGACCTCCTAAACGGGGCCCTCTTTAAATCTGGTTGACATGATATCTGAACTTTGGAGAATCTGAAAGCAAGTCGAGTTGATTCTTATAATAAAGTTGCCGCTATCGCCGGTACTAAAATTGTATACCCACGATGAAAAAACAAAATGGCGGACTTTTGAAATTTTCGAAGTTATTTTTGTTTTAAACTTCAATTGTTTAAAAATATGGTTAAATATTTATGAATAATTATAAAAGTAGTACCGTCGATAGTCATTCATGTGTAGAATAAACCATAAAAAATTGAGCCCGATCCGTGCAATAGTTTTTTCTAAATCATGTCAGCCAGGTCAAAAAAAGGTTGTTTCGAGGAAAATGCGTTTAAAGTGTTATACTAAATGATATAGACGCTCGACTGCTCCTTTCTTGACGAAAACCAACACTCAACTGCTGATTTTCTACTTTTTCCAATAATACCAAAAACATTTGGATTTCCAAAAAGTTTTACTAATTAAAACGGTTTTACTCAATAGAACCGTTTTTGCTCGCTCAGTAACGTACTCGTTGCGCGAGATTCATCCCTAGAAGGACACATGCAACTGCATTTTTCTGTCATTCCTTTATGGGAACTTGGACCGTCAACATCTCTGCTATACCTGCTCACTAATTACGTCATTGGAAAATGGATACCACCCCAGAAAAAACGGCACAACTCATTGTCCTATTACAAGAAGGGCATAGCCAACGTGTAGTCGCAGCTGCACCTGAGTCAGTCAGCTGTCTCCAGAATCTACAGACGTTACCAAGAGACTGGCACCTTTATACGGAGATCAGGAAGAAGAAGATGTACCTTGGAGCGAGACGACAGCTTCATTATCAACACAATTCTAAGAAATCGTCACTGGACCGGCGTTGAAGTCCAGTAGAAGCTCCGACAAGTTCGTGGTCGGGCTGTCAGTCATAGGACAGTCAGAAGAAGACTTAAAGAAGCTAACCTAACTCCGAAGAGACCAGCTAACGGACCCAAATTGACAGCAACCCATTGACAAGTACGACTCCGATTTGCCCGAGAACATGTCGACTGGACCTTAAAGCAATGGCCCTCCGTTTTATTCTCCGACGAGTCCCGATGGCAATGATGGAAGACGAGTCTATAGGAGGCGTGGGGAGCGCTATGCGCGGTGCTTCATTACTGAAACGGAGGAGGTTCTGCTCACCGGTACATCGAGGAGATCCTGAGGGAACACATCGTGCCTTACGCTGGGTTTATTAGCGATAGCTTCGTGCTAATGCACGACAATGCGAGGCCACATGCTTCTGTATTGTTGCGGCAATACCTGGCGGAAGTGGGAATACCCACATTAGACTGACCAGCGCGGAGTCCTGACCTCAATCCAATCGAGCACATGTGGGATGAGCTCAAAGGAGAATTTGTTTAATTTTTTCTTTCTCTTACCCTATTTCCAATCTTAGTTCTCCTTGTTTCCCCTTTCAATCATTTTAATCAGTAAAAAGCACGAGGTATGCTATGGAATTTGGTATCATTAGAAAGAGAATAGAATGGACTTTCAAATGATACTAAACTCCGTAAAAATATATGAACACTAAATTTTAGGATCTGTGTTAAACGAAGCCAAATAGTTTAAGTCGATTTTTTTGCTCACCAGTGTAGTTTCCCATTGCCGTCGGTCCGTCTGATCGTTGACACGATACCTCTCGAACGAAGCAATATATCAAGTTCTAATTTAGTAAACATACAATCCTTACAGTAGGAATGGAACATTCCACATCTTGAGCAATATAGCTTTATAGGTAGGGTGTGAAAGGGGTGGTGTTTGATAAATTTTCTATATTTTAAATATAACTTTTCTTAGTTTTTGGTAAAGACAATTAATCAAATATAAGCACAACGCTTTGTTATAGGGTGGGGTTATCAGAGGGGTTACTTCATATATAGCCTATTATATACTATTTTTAAGGATCTTGGAATCGAAAAATAGGTTGTTTCTTCATTATTTTCCATTCTCTATTTTCTTAATTTTAATGAAGTAAGAAAGAGGGTTAAAGGGTTTCTTTGAACATATCATGTTGTATGTCTTTTTCAGAGTTCCTGGGGTCAAGAAACCTGAAATTTGCGTTATTTTTCATTATTTTCACTTAATCATTTTTAAACATATAAGGTGTTAATGAAGTTAGAAATATATCATGTTGTATATAGGTTCTTTTAAGTATTCTTGGAATTGAGAAATCTAAAAATTGCGTTAATTTTTCATTATTTGCAGTTATTTATTTTCAAATGTATACGGAGTTAATGAAATAAGAAAGGAGTTCTAGGGGTTGGCGCTTATACAACATATTGTACGTCTTTTCAGGGTTTTTAAAGTGAAAAAAAAGGACCACGCACTCTTTAAATGGAAATTGGATTTCGGTGAAATGACTCCTGACCAAAAGGCCCAATGGGCACAACTCGTGAAAATGCTTTCTACTCCCGCTATTCACCGAATCAACCCCAATCGAGCCCAAGCGAATCCAATCGATCATTTACTGACAATCAAAAAAAAAAAACTATGTTCCAATGCTGGAAAGAGGATAATAATATCGCCTAATAAGTAAAATTGGATGCTCTATCAGTTTTTTTCTATAACCCCTACAAACCTCGAAAAACGGGATCGTGAGGGGATGAAATATTCAACCAGGCACGGAACGAGGATTTTTCTATATAGAGGCAGAGACGATGTTGTTTACATTCGGTTGAACGATTCCCCGGTCTCTGCGGATATACGTTTGAAAGTTTAGCCTCAATGACACCACTGACACAAGATAGCTGGTTTTACTTATCTCTTCCAAGCGATCATATTAGTCCGGTCGGGTCAATTGAATCCTTTGGATGGATGGTTCAAGAAAGCTGGAGCTCCTTCCCCACTCCACTTCGCCGTAGTTCGCTGACAGTGGTACTGGTAAATGAAAGTTGGGTATTCCACCAAATGAAGGGTCATCAACATCACTATTCCCACAAGAGGACCAATGGGAGGATCAATCGGAGGACCAATCGAATGACCAATCGGATAATGAAACGAATGACCAATCAAATGATCAGTCGGATGACCGATCGGATAACCAATTCGAAGAACATATTGTTCTAATCTAATATTTCTAATATTAGAATTTTGTTTTGAATTTTAAAATTAATAAACTAACTGAATTAACCTGAACATTTTTGATGTTTTGTTGTTAATATAATCATTAACCCAAGAACGCATAAAAGAAAAACATAGGGTTCAAAATCTTATAATTTGGTCTCATTTGTGAGTTTACATTTATCCTAGCATTAATTTGATATATCCATTCTTAAGATTCCTTTACAGAATCTTATATTTTGGCCTCATTTGAGAGTTTATGTTCACCCTAGCATTAATTCGATATAACCATCCATCCTTAAGATTCTTTAAAAAAATTTTGTTTCTTTTAAATAATGGTTTAAACAATGTGAATATTTTATTCTTATTACCTATTATCAGAATAAGAATGTCTTGAGGTTGAGGGCTATGAGGCAAAATTTGTCTCTCGGAGGCACAATCGCAGAGACGATTTGCAAATTTTATTTTTATAAGCATCTAATTAATATGATTTGTGGAAATATTTATGGGAGGCGGAGGAAAATATTTTAGCTCTCGGGAGGTATAATATTTACCTCTTGGGAGGCAAAATTTTTGCATTGCCACAAATACACTACTACCATGATCCCAAAATCTTATATTTTTAGTATTGTGATATAACTAACAGATTTAGACGAAAATGTCAAATTAACTTCCGGTTTAGGGACAAACATTAAAATTGTTGAGATGTTTAAAAAAAGAAATTACATCAACTCTTACTTCCCTTAGTGAGATAACTAGTGTAATGATGACAAAAAATTAACTCTCGAGTCTTTCGCATTTTTTTCACCTTTCGATCCTTTGGGGTTTCTACACTATATCGCGATATATAGCGATTGATTGGTCACTATATTGAAAAAATAAAGCAATTCACTTAAAGGATGCACAAAATCTTTATACTAAATTATTAAACATTATTGATTCTCAGAAACTTTTTTGAATCAAATACTCCATTATGTTATTCTAACTCGACCTTACGCAACGCTTGCTAACTCTATTTGTCGCCCTAAAACATCTAGGATTTTTTTGTGTTATAGTACATGACTGCATAAACTACCCTTACAATTTGTTTAATTAACAGTATTTAAATGATTAATACCAAGGCTTTTTTTATGGGCCTAGCACACGTGCTGCAGGGGAGTCCCTAAAGCGCTACAGGAGCGACACGTGTGCGGAAAAAGCGATTCACGTTGTTCTTGAATCGGTTTAAACTGTACTCAGTGGGAAACAAAGTCATGGGCAAATTATTCCAAAGGGATGATGTTCTCCATATAAAAGACTGCTTGACAAGCGTTGTACGAGGAATAACAAGCTGAACCTCATACGGATGTGAAGTATTAGCGTGACGTGTATTTCTAACATGCACCGCTCTGGAAGGAATTAAGCGGGCTACATCCTTCGAACACTTTCCATGAAAATACTTGTAGAACAGGCTCAAGTCGCCAACCGTTCTTCGATGTTCCAGCGAATCAAGGCCGCCGATCAATTCCGGGTCTCCAATCAGACGAACAGCTCTTCTCTGAATAGAATCCCACAAATGCAATGTATGTTTGGGAGCAGTATTCCATAGTTGGTCGATTTTGAGCTTTGTAAAGAATTAACAGTTGTTATGGAGTGTAAAGCTTTCTGGTTCGAAATAATATTCCCAACTTTTGAGAAGGTCTCCTTGCTATCCCTGCGACATGTTCATGCCAAGACATATTTACTCCCAAATTAACGCCCAACAAATTGAGTATGATATTAGAGGAATGGAGTGCCCCGCCATAACTACACTAACGTGCATAGAAATCAGCCCACTGTAAATTTTGACTTTAACTATATTTTTTTTTTAAATTATTCATCAGATCAAAAAAAGAAATATGCTGTTTGAAAGACAATTTAATGTGAGTATAAATTTATCAAGAAGGCTTATCGTTTATATGCGTAGCAACCGGTAAACAAATGAAACGTGTTTATGTGGTGATTGTAACGAAAATAACAAATTTGTCAAATATTAAAATTATTGCGTTTGCAACTGAAATTTGCATATTAATTCGTTTTTCATAATCTCAGTAGTGTTTAAGTGTGTTAGTTTAATGCATACTACACCACAAAAAGCCGCCCAAGTTTTTGCTTTAATCGAAAATGGACTTAGTCAGCGAGCTGTTGCTAGACAATTGAATACGACACGCGCAGCGGTTCGAAGAGTGTGCAAACGTTATGAGGAGACTGGATCCTTTCATAGGCGACCTGGAACAGGCAGAAAGCGATTTACAACCGCTCGTGATGACCGCTTTGTTGTGTCAACAACATTAAGAAATCATCACCTTAATGCCGTTCAAGTGCAACGACAGCTCCGTGAGGTGCGAGGAGTGGCTATTAGTCAGTGGACAGTAAGACGAAGACTGCAGGAAAATAACCTGACCCCTAACACTCCTGCGATTGGTCCAAAACTTACTCCAGCTCATCGGCAAGCCCGCCTGCGTTTTGCACGGGATCATCTGAATTGGACGTTGGAACAATGGGGATCTGTTCTGTTCTCAGATGAGACCAGAATATGCCTCCATGGTAGCGACCGAAGAAGGAAAGTGTACCGAAGACCAAGAGAGCGATTTGTAGATTGCTGCTTTGAAGAGCGGAGTGCTTATGGAGGTGGTTCCTGTATGATCTGGGGTGCAATTTCTATAGGAGCACGAACCGACCCCGAGTTCATTCGTAGGGGCGACCGTGTTCATGGAAGAAGAGGTTTAACGGCTGCTAGATATATCGAGGAGATTTTAGCAATTTATGTGGTACCTTACGTCGACTACATTGGAGACGAATTTACCTTTATGCATGACAATGCAAGGCCGCACACCGCAAGAATCGTGCAAGATTACATTGCAGAAGTCGGTTTTCGGGTTATGGAGTGGCCAGCATACAGTCCTGATCTAAATCCGATCGAACATTTATGGGATGAGTTAAAACGAAGAATTCGAGCTAGACTTCATACCCCAAACTCGATCGCAGAGCTTATTGTTGCAGTAGAAGAAGAGTAGTTTAACATCCCTCAAGAAACAATAGCAAACTTGATTAGATCTTTGCCTAATCGTATGAGAGATGTTATTAGGGCAAGAGGAGGTGATACCCATTATTAAAAAATTAAGTTTTAAGTTTTAAATTGTCAATAACCCTATTTATGTTAATAAAAAAAAGCTTAATTTGGTTAATGCATTAATTTCACTATGTTAAACATAGGAAGTCGAAATAAGTTTTCGTAAATTTATACTCACATTAAAGCATATTAAATTGTCTTTCAAACAGTATATTTCTTTTTTTTGATCTGATGAATAATTTTTTTAGAAAAAATATAGTTAAAGTCAAAAGTTTACAATGGGCCGATTTCTATGCACGCAAGTTTATGTCGGGTCAGCAACGTTAACTTTTTTTAGAAAAAACTGCCGTCTGTGTTTTTTTAGCATTAAATTCCACTTGGTTACTGTCACCCCAAGATAGAATTTCTTCCAAGGCTTTGTTAAGTTGAACGACTTCTCACCGTCTGCGGATATTCGTCTGAGTAGCCGATGTCCGAGCGTTCAAAGTGAATGAAGAGATAAGCGTACTGTCATCTGCAAAGCTGTAGATTGGGTTGCCGGTCTTTTCTAGCAGATCGTTAATGTAAATGAGAAAGAGAGTAGGAGATAGTATGGAGCCATGGGGCACACCAGCGTTGATAGTGAAGGTGTTAGAAAGAAATCCGTCGGCTGCCACTCGTAAAGAACGCTCTTTGAGGAAACATGAGAGCCACAAACAAAAGTTTTCAGACATACCATAAGAGCGTAGCTTAGTCAACAGTCCATAGTGCCAACCACGGTCGAATGTCAAGAGCAACCGCTTGAGATTCTCCAAAGTGTTCAATTGCGTTGTTCCAAACATGTGTTACATAAGTCAGAAGATCTCCTGTTGATCTGTGTTTATGAAAGCCATATTAGTGATCGCTAATAATGTTGAATCCTTCAAGATATTTTAGAAGATGCTGATTAATAGCCTTTTCCGTGACTTTCGATATTATTGAAAGCAGTGCGACTGGTCGGTAGTTATTTGGCAAGGTCTTCTTGTCTTTTTTAGGTATCGGCTTGAATGTAAATGTTGTCCAGATTTGTAAAATTTAAAATATTCGATGGTTCATCGATTTTCGCTGTATTATTAAAAGTCTAATCTAATAAAGTAAAATGCCACAGGACCACAATTTTTTTTATTCAAACAAGACAAGGTGTTCTATACATATTTTGCGTCACTGAAAACGAACCGTTGTCCGTTTCGACCCAGCACGTCTAATTTTTGCATAAATCAAAGAAATATAATCTCAAAACTATATAAATAAAATCACCAAAATAAATATCAAGATTCAAACCAAGGATAACTTAATTGATAATATGCCTGAACTAGCCTGAACTATAAACTGGCCTAACTTCTAATAAAACCTAACCTAATCTAATCACAAGCCCACAATTTTTTTTTTTGTAAATACATGTAATATGCTATGAATCTGTATTCTGTACATATATTTAATTTCGGTCACTAAAAACATGACGTTGTTCGTTTTGCTCCATCAGTTCGGATGTAATCCTAACATCAAAGTAAGAAAACGACCCTTTTTGGGTATGTTACTGATTTAATAACATAATCACGATGCGTTAAGGAATAAAGTGATCGAATTGAGTTATAAACCAACCATAATGTAAAGCATAGTTTCGGAGTTCTTGGTGTAAAGATCTTCTATTAGGTTATGTTAGGTTTGGAGTTCTTGGTGTAAAGATCTTAGAATTAGGTTATGTTAGTTTTAGAGTTCTTCCATCTGAAATCCTCAAGTGATTGAGCAAAACAAACAACTGCATTTATTTAGCGACCGAAATTAAATATACAGAATTCCATAGTATATTACTTTTCATGTATTTAACAAAAAAAATTGTGGGCCTATGTTAGGTTTTGTTAGAAGTTAAGCCAGTTTATATACCGAATTTAATTTGTAAGCTCTAGGCTTGCATATTTTTACTCTTATAAGATCACTTCGGTGTCTGCCCGTCTGTCACGTACGTCCGATTTTCTCCGAAACTATTCGACACAGAAAGTTGAAATTCCGTACTAATATAGGAATTGATGGCCTCATCAGAGCCGTGTTGTTTTGAAATTTAAATTTTGACTTAAGAGGTTAGTTTTGAGGGGTGAAATCAGAAGTAAAAAAAAAAAATTGTATTATTTTTTTAAAATCGCTGTCGATGTCTCAAAAAGTACTGATCCAAAAATTTTGAAAAAATTCTGGAATATTCTCCACAGGGTGTAGATTGAACGAAAATTATCATAATAATAAGTTATCCGATATAAAAAAAAAATTCAAGTCATCAGTTTTCAGTAAAGATCGGAAAGAAATTTTGTTGAAAACTCATTTGGGGTGTGTTTTGTGAAGTCATTGATCATTTTATACCACCGTAAAAAAAAAAATTATTTTAAAAGCAATCAACACTAATTGCGCAATTCCAATCTGTACTTGATCGGTTATTTATCAATTAAATTATCTTAGGTTTGAATCTTGATATTTATTTTGGTGATTTTACTTATATAGTTTTGAGATTATATTTCTTTGACAACGGATTCGTTTTCAGCTACCCAAAATACGTATGGGACACGTTGTATTGTTTGAGTAAAAAAAATTGTGCTCCTTTGTTATCCTACTTAGTTTTAGCTAATAAAGAAATAATTAACATATTTACAAGAAACAGCTGAATATTTGCTAAATTTGTACTTTAATAAATTATATATACAGTACCGTCAGAAAGTATTTGGCCACCCATAATAATATATATATATATATATATATATATATATATATATATATATATATATATATATATATATATATATATATATATATTATATAATGAATTATTATTTATTTTCACATTATTTATAGTCCAGAAAAATATTCATGATTTTCCAGGATTTTTCTCATCTATGTGACCTCCTTTATTTTCAATTACCGCTTTACAGAGTTTCGGCATTCTGTCCCGTAGTTTCTTCAGAGTTTCTTCGGTTATTTTAACTCATTCTGCTTCCAAACGTTCCCACAAGTGATTTTCTGATGTTGGATGGAGTTTTCGAACACACCTGTCCAAATTCGATGGGGTTCAAATCGGAGGATTGTGGGGGCCAAGTCATCACTTCCAGGACGTCATCGGATTTCCATTGGTCCAAAAGTTCTCTAATTTGTTTAGCAGAATGTTTAGGCTCGTTGTCATGCTGAAAATTAAATTTCCCCTGAAAAATGTCTCCTCCAGAAGGAAACATTTGGGTTAGTAAAATTTCTTGATACTGTTCTTTTCGCATGATTCCTTCTATCTTAAAGATTTTTGCAACTTTACCGTTGCCAAGACAACCCCAAACCATTACTAAACTTCCACCATGTTTAACTGTAAGCAACTGACAGGCTTCCAACATCCTCTCTCCAGCTGACAGCCGCACGTAAACTCGTCAATTTGAACCGAAAATTTCGAATTTAGATTCGTTGCTCCAAAGGACGGAATTCCATTGTTCTGATGTCAAATTTTCATGTTCTCGGGCCCATTCTAAAATCGTTTATGTATGTTCGCTTGCCTAAGAAGTGGTTTCCTCACTGCAACTCTCCCCTTTTGCTAACCTGTTCTTCACGGTTGTCACGCTGATGGGGATGGGCCGCTCCAGGTTTATTTGAGCCGTGATTTCTGGTGCAGTTAGGCGGCGATTAAGTCTGCTGAGCATTGTTATAGCTCTGTCTTCAGCGGAAGTCATTTTTCGAAGCCTTTCTGAACGTTTTTGGTTGGAATGCCATGTCCCGCAGAAAATTTTTTTACGATGTAGTCCACCGTTCTCCTTGGCATCTGCATATCACTCGCGGTTTGTCGACTCGAGTGACCATTTTGATGTCTCGCAATTATCAGAGCCCGATTTTCAACGGAAAACTTCTTTCGTTTTTGGCATTTTCACAAAACAATTGAGCCTGTATCAATGACGAAGTACTGTTTGCAAATGGTTAATTTCCAAAAGGGCAATAGTGTTTTATAGCATAGTTTTTTAGCATAAAATGTCACTAGGAATTTCCATAACCCCTAGAAACTTGAAATGAGTTCTTACTTCAACTGGAATTCTCAGAAATCGCCTCAAAACCATTATCAAGCAAAACTTGGAAATTTGTTCTAATTGGTTTTTAATTTGTGATTTCACCAAAAAGGCTTATCTAAACAATTTTATGATGGACACTTGTTAAGAACAATTAAATTTGCCTAATATAATAAAAGGGTTTAATTAGGTATTAAATTTTTGCAGTTACATTGAAATTTCTAGGTGGGCAAATACTTTCTGAAGGTAGTACTACCTGCTATTAAAATTAACGAATATAAGTAACAACACTGGTACGTATTTTCGATAAGTTTTGCTAACAGATCACGTGTTACCATTCGGGTTTTTTAGCGGTGTTGTACGGACACGAGACATGGTAATTTTTTTGCATAAGACAGCATTGATATTTTGTCCCATGTTTTCTACTCATTGTAGTTTCTAGTATCATAGATTTGGCGGGAAACGATGTTATGAATGACATACTCTGTCTAGTCTGTTTTGTGTCTGGGTTTAACACAATTGAGCTTTTTTTAAAACTCCTTTTGACTAATACAGGGTCGATTTACATGGCTTTATCCCACGACTTGATAAGAGCAGCAATTATATCCAGACATATAACGTCTTTGAAATTCCTATATATTATCGCAAAAATTAGTTTTACGAATAACTTGATAAAACTTCATCCAGATCTTTATGTCAGAACATATGTTCGCGTAAACAGTAGGCATTTCCAAGGGAGGTGATCGTAAAATCATTCATCAACAAAAGTCGATCGCCATTTTTTATTTAGTTAAAATATCATTCAATCACCGAGTTCATTGAATCGATCGGATTCGAGTTTCCAAAAGGCTTTAAAAAGAAAAGAACAATAAATTTAACAGCCGCTAATCGATTTTAAAATAGATTAATTAATGATAATTTAAAAAAATATTCTGTTTACTTTAAAAATCTTTATTCCTAATTTTTCTCAGTTTATTTTCATTTTAAAACGAAACAACTACTAATTCAGATAAAAATGTCCACACTGGTTTTATTCTAACAAAATGCTAAAATCTCATTGATAAAGATGGACAACATCGTGGCCGCACAATCAATTGATTTGGTTAACGCCACTACTCTTAAAAGCCACTATGAGCCTGGCCATAGAGTATATCGCTAGTGGTTTGGCGCACCTTTGTCCTTCCCTACCATTATGTAATATTTCTATATAGCTAGATTGAGAGAGAAGTGTGTCGACGATAGTAGAGTATAGACCAGAGGTTCCCAACCTTTTCTGGACCATCGCCTCCTTAACAACAAAAAAAACTCCCATATAGTAGTTAATTATACCAAAAATTAAAATATTGTTGCATATTATCTATGCCTATCTTATATGTCTATCTATCTATTAATCACAAAGTAGGAATTAATTACAATGACCATCAAATGTAGTAAAAAACTGTTTAGCAAAAATTTTAAAATAAACACAAAATCAATAAGAAATAAAAAAAAATTAGAGACGGTTGAGGCTGGTGGAGCTTTAACAATTTGTTAATGTCGGGTTTCAATTTCGTTAACATCAGTCGGAAATTGCCACGTTTAGTGATGTGCAGTCTGTTCCTTTTCTTAGACAGTAAAAGGATGTAAAACCCAACTCGGTATATTTATGTTGAAAATATCCTGGAATCGCTCCGTAAAATCAGCATGAAGAACGTTCAAGTGTTGTCCAAGTGTTGCAGTAAGTAAGTAAATCTTCCTGTTTTGCAGAGACTGCTGATAATGTGAGACAATGGCTGTATTTACCTCTACCTAGATTTCGTTTAAACAGAATAAATTTTCTCACAAAAGCAGCTATGACATTTTTTGTTTTAATTAAATTCAGCTCATCACCTTGCAATTGTAAATTGACTTCATTAAATATTTTAATCAGGTCTGTCAAATAAGCGATGTCATTTTTGGATGTAATCAGGTTTTCGTGCAGTTTTTCATCTCTGTTTACAAAGAAGTCCAGTACTGTCAAACAGATTAAAAAAACTATTCAGACAAATATCTTTTGAAAGCAGTGTGCAGTAACAAGCGATTGTAATCTTCATCATTTTCACCATAAAGTTTGCCAAATAATATGTCTCTCAATGAATTGCTTCTGATCTTATTGACTACTCTAATAACGTATTGAAGCGATGACGCTCCGTCATTGCTGGAGTACCATCAGTAGCAGCTGACAAAATATTACGAATAGAAATTTCTTTCTCTTGAAAAAATTTGTTCGTGGTATTAAATATCGATTCTCCCTTTGTATGGGTTTAAAATTTTTTTAGCAAATAACTCCTGGCAATTTTTTTCTTCTTTTATAAATCGAACGTATGATAAAAGTAGTGCTTCATTATTTGGTAGAGTTGATTCATCGAATTGAATGGAAAATTTGCAAGTCTTTAGGTAATCGCATAATGATATTTCAACGTCTTTAGCCATTTTTCTTTGCACCGAATTATTACTCAGAGGAATTTTTCTGATGGTATCTGACGGTGCCTTATGATGAAGAACAGTTTTTATTACTTATACAGTGCCTTATGATGAAGAACAGTTTTTATTACCTCTCTGACTGCCGGCAAGATTAATTCCTCGCCAATTGTGTGTGATTTACCCGCTTTTGCGATTAACAATGAAATATTATATGAAGCTCGTAGTCCATTATCTTCTTGTTTAGAAGATGACGCAAAAAGTTTGATATAGTTGGCTATTTTAAATATTTCTTTTCCAGTCCTTGAAAATAGAATAAATCTTTGTCCTTTTTATCAGCATGCATTTTATTCAAATGGTCTTGTAGTCTAGAAGGTTTCATGGCTTCATTTGAAAAAACTTTTTGGCAAATTGAACACATAGGTTATGATTGGTTTGTAGGAGAGTGTGTAAATCGATATTTCTACAATACTGTACTGCCGGCATTTCTTCTTAGATTCAAACATTTTGAAATACAAAATTTGCTACGGTTTAAATAAATTAACTTTTCAACAGATTTATAGACAGTTATAAAAATAATTGGCGAAGCACACAAAAATAATAAGATATTCCTAGAGCTATCCCTGCATTTTATAGATTTGATTTCGGGCACGCATCAACTTGTAAGCCTTTGCTTGTTCGCGATGCCAGTGCACTTACTCTGTAAACAAGTCATTACAAGCTCCCATATTTTTCTCGACATATGCTTGATTGCGTGAATGGCATCTTTGCTTGCTAACTTGCAAAGACTTCTCACCAACAATACTATACCGAATAAGGTATACATTTAATTTTTTTACTCGTTAAATAAGATAAAAATTTTAGATAACTAGATAAAATATTTACCGTACCCACCTAAATAGGTAAGTACGCCACGGCCGCCTCCCTTAACTGTCTTAATGCCTCCCCCCATTAGCTTCTCCGCTACTGCCCCCATGGAAGGCTCCAGCGCCCACTGGAGGACAGTACCGCCCCCGTTAGGAACCTATGGTATACACGATCGCTTTTCTCGCACCCTAGCTCGGAACTGCGCATGCGTTTAATTATATAATGTAAGTATATAATTATTATTAGTTTAACTATATAATTTATTATAGTACTTCATAAAAATATTCCATTCACTTTTTTCCTATATGCACAAAACGAAAGCATTATATACTGCATAGTGTATATAAGAGGCGCGTATGCGCGCTAGGAATCTGCTCTCTTCTTGCTTTTCTCTTTAATGGCACTCGCTTCGTTTACAGGCGAAGATAGGGCGCTATCTATATAGGAGTATTACATATATGTTCCCTACGAAATCACAGGGTCAAATACACTACACACAAAAATTAAAGGATAAAAAAAAATCCGAAATTTTTGGGCGATTTTCAAGAAGCTGTATCTCAGCGAATAAGAGGCGTAGAACAATGAAAAGAAAGCAAATTATAGCTTCAAGCTTCTAATTTTCCGATTTTGAGCCTAAATATTTTTGTCGTTAACGGTTTTCGAGTAATCATAAGAAAAAACCGGGAAAAAATTTTTTCCAAATTTTTGCTCATCTTTCAAAAGGTCCACGGACTTCGATTTTTTTTTCAGTGAATCTACCTTAAACGGCTTTCAGCATTTTTTGTTTAATTTAAGCGATTCAAAAGCCTTATGCGATGATTTTTTGCGGAGTTATTGTCGTTCAAAGCAAAAATGACACTTTTGATTTTGAAAACTAATTACTCCGGAACTAATGAACGTACAGAAAATTTAGTTTTAAAAACTTCAGACTATCCTCTACAAAACGTCATTATTGTTTTTTGATCAAAATTTTTTTTTTAATGCGAGAAAGTCGATTCAAAAAATGCGTATTTAGGAATTTGCAAATAATGGATAGACTAAGGATATATCCCCAAGAAACCCTCAAAATTTCAAACCACTATGATTTTTTTTCAATTTGTTCCGAACCACCAAAGTTCACACTTTTGTTAAAAATCAATTAAAGGATAAATTTGTCGTTTTTGAGGTTGAAAATGTTTTTTTAGCAATAAACCATATTTTTTAATCAAACAAGGTTAATTATTGGAAAAATAAAAAAATATTTTTTTCGAAAAAACTTATTTAAAAAAAAAAAATTTTCTCCATTTATTCACAATGCTTCATTATTAACAGAAAAAAATAATTTAATTTTTTCTGACATTCTCTTTATTTCTGGATGTCGATTTAAAAAGTAATTAAAAAGAAATCATATATCCTAAGCTTATCCCTCTATTTTTCTTCTAAAACTGTGACTTTTTATTGACTTCTGAGAATCATTATTGCCAAATAAGCTTTATTTAAATAAAAAAAAGTTTTTTTTTTTCAAAACTAATCTCAAAATTAACTTTTTTCTAGACAACCGAAAAAAAAAACCTTTCTTCCTGAAAAACTGAAAAAAAAGGTTTTTTTTTCATTATGCCGCGTCGGCATTTGTCTGCTGTCGAGGCTGCTTGTCTGCTGACCCTTGTTGAACAGGACTATACCCAACGTGATGTCACGAATGCGACTCTGTTATGGGTCGCGCATTTAATTCGAAGAGACTGGTTGCCATGGTCGACGTACAGGGCAAGGTAGACTTCGAGTCACTACTGCGCGAGATGACCAGGCTATCATTAAGACACACTCGTCGAGAGCCAACTGTCCAAGCTCGTATGATTCCGGAATCGTCGGCAACAACTCGCTCAACAAAACATTTTTACCTCAACGGTCAGAAATCGTTTTAGAGAACAAGGGTTGCGAGCCCGACGTCCGAACCGTGTGCCAATGTTAACACCGAAGCTTCGTAAGGCTCGACTTGCTTACGCACACCATCATGGTCATTGGGGTTCGACAGTGGACCAACATCTTGGTCACGGATGAGTGGCGATTTTGTCTCTACGGCAATGACAGACGTTTTTATGTCTGGCGTCGCTGTGGAGAACGAATCGCGAAATACACAACCAGTCGCGGATTTTAATGGTGACTCAGTTATGGTATGTAATTTTTTTTTACTATTGTGTGCCATTACGAATACTGTAAAAAAAAATTGAAAAAAGAATTTTTTTTTTGAAAAAAATCTAAAAACTAGAAACTTGAAGCTATAATTTTCTTTTTCTTTTTTTCATTGGTCTACACCCACTTTCCGCTGAGATACAGCGTGAATAACAGAAGAATAATAAATAATATGTACTTATTTACATTTTTTATTGTAAACTTATATACTTTCCTTCATTCATTGGGGTTTTTATGTCGAAGCATATGCTTTCTTAGATGTCTTTTTTCAACAGACTGATAATTACAGCGTTCGCATTTGAACAAATTAACCTCGTCGATGTTTTTATGCCGAAGCATATGCCTATTCATATCCCATTTGCGACCTGTTTGATAATCACAATAACTACATTTAAACATATCAATTTCATCAGGATTTTTATGTCGAAGCAAATGATTTTTTAAATCTCCTTTGCGCATTGACTGATAATTACACTGATCACATTTAAACATATTAACTTCGTCGGGACTTTTGTGTCGAAGCATATGTGGACCTAACTTGTATTTACGATGTGTTCGGTAATCACACTGGTTGCATTTAAACATATTGGTTCCTTCAAGATTTGTATGTCGAAGCGTATGTTCGCGTAAGCTGTTTCTATGAATAGTTTCAAAATCACACTGATTACACTTAAACATATCCGCTTCTTTGGACTTTTTGTGTAGATTAATGTGCCTATAAAAAGACCTTTTGTGCAATGATTGAAAATCACATTGATCGCACTTGAACGTATCACCCTCACCGCAATGTTGAAGCATATGTCTACGTAAACTGCCCTTACGTATGGTTTGAAAATCACATTGAGTGCACTGGAATCTATCAATTTCATCAACATTTTTATGTCGAAGCATATGTTTCTTTAAGTTGTCTTTTAAAACCGCTTGAAAATTACATTGAGTGCATTTAAACATTTCAATTTCATCGGGTTTTTTATGTACAACGGAGTGTCGCTTTAAATCGAGCTTCCTAATTGTTTGATAACTGCATTGATCACACTTAAATATATCAACTTCAGCGGGATCTTTATGTAAAATAAGGTGACATTTAAGACTATATTTATGGATTGTTTTAAAATCACACTGATCACATGTTAAAAAACTACGTTTTATAGATTTTGTGTCGTCACTAAACTGATTTCTTCTATTTTGAACGCAGGTTGTTTGACTAGTTGAATGATATTCCTGATTTTCTCTACCAATAATACAATTTAAAGATGCACTGAAACAAAAAATAAGTATCAACAAAGGAAAGGACTAAAAAAAAACTAAAAACCAATATAAACATTTAGAGAGTAATAAAACATTACAAAGTGGTAAGATACAACGAATTGTATCTCTGGCTGGTGAAAGCCTACAATTTAAAGCATATCTGTCCTCCATCGGAGGCTTTAAAGGGGTTACGCTACCTTGGCGCTCGGAAAAATAGGAATAAAATAATTTTTTTTTTGACGCAACTATCGTAAATATAATATAATTTTTATTTTTACAAATACATTATAGTTTTAACAACAAAATTTAAAAAAATTTAAAAATGGCGGAGATATGAACCATTTTGTAGGACCCTCTTTTGAAAATCCTTACCACCGGTGGAACTTTTTTCTCATTCAAGAATCGTCCAAAAACTAAACAAATCATTTTTTATTGTTAAGAAAGGTCATAAAAATAAATGGCCACGTAAGGAAAAATTTTTAAAAATTTTTTTTGTAGAAGTAACAGCCGTTCAAGATAATATTATAAAGAATATGTGGTATAAATTTTATCAAAATCGGTTCAGTAGATCTCGAGATATTTTATCCCCGAGTTTAAAAAAGTAGTTTCAAGAAAAATGCAAAAGAAAAAAAAAAAAGTACCGCGTCCGCGTCGTAAAAGTCTATAATTTTTAGTGTCCCATACGGAATACCTATAAGATCACTTCGGTGTCCATCCGTCTGTCTGTCTATCTGTCATACCTGATTTTCTCCGAAACTATTTGACATAGAAAGTTGAAATTTGGTACTAATATAGGAATTGATGGCCTCATCAGAGCCGTGTAACGGGTTAGTTTTGGGGGAGAAAAAAATTTTATTTACTGTCATCGGGTGGGGTGTCAAATGAAAAATACGAGTACAAAAATATATATAATGTAATACTTGCGCACACTTTTTTGTATTATTTTTAAAAAATTGCGAAAAATCGCTGCCCCCTTAATCTCGAAAAGTACTGATCAAAAATTTTCCAAAAAAAATTCTAGAATATTCCCCGCAGGGTGTAGATTTGAACGAAAATTATCACGAGTGCATTACCATTAGTAATTTATCTGGTATATATAAAAAAAAAATTAAGGTCATCAGTTTTCAGTAAAGATCGGCAAAAAAAACTTTGTTGAAAACTCATTTGGGATGTGTTTTGTGAAGTCATTGATCATTTTTTATACCTCTGAAAAAAAATTATTTTAAAAGCAATCAACATACGGAACACTAATTGCGCAGGTCCAACTTGCACTTGACCAGTTATTTATATTACTTTCAATCTGCGATTTCATTTTGTAAAGCTTGAAATATTCTTAAAAGTATAAATAATAAATCTAACCAAAAAAAAATTTTTTTGAAAATTTCAAGGTGCGTAACCCCTTAAGGCCACAAGGATTGTCCAGCTAAGCTCTAAAAGCCTCCGACGGAGGGCAGGTATGCTTTTAAATTTTAAGCTTTCACCATAGAGATACAATTCGTTGTATCTTACCGAGATGTTACGCTAGTTCTGCAATATGTACGGCGAGTTTTGCCCTCTTGCCTGTCGATCCTAGCTCGGATAATGAGACGGCGAAACGTCCCAAGATGGACTGATAAATAAGAGGTCACTGTTAAAATATGGACTTTGTTCATTTTTAGGAGTTGATATTCATTTTTAGTAAGTAGTTTGGTTATAACGTAATTTGACGTGAAAGGTGCTTAAACAGGGAATAACCTTTAAACGGGCTTTAATTGGTTATTTCCTTTCGTGGATGTTAAATCATGGTTTAAATTGGCACAATAAGAGTACGTGGAAGTTTGGATTCTAGGTATGAATATTTCTTTGCAGAACTTTCTCATAATTTATATTTTAAAATATTTAATTTTACTACATGGGGTGAAAAGTCCCGAGACTTTCTGAGAGATGGCAGCACAAATAAAAAAAAAACATAATTTTCAGTTAGTGTCAACTCTCAGAAGATTCATGTAAAATTTTCCTGACATTTAGGATATTAATTTTCCTTTGTTACAGCTGTTTCAGTGACGCTACTTTTGACTTTTGCAAAATGATGGAACAAAAAGAATTTCGTGTGTTGATCAAACATTGCTTTTTGATGGGAAAAAAATACAGCCAGAATCCAAGAGTGGCTAGAGAATGGTTGGAACGTCTGAATGGTGAAATCAAGACAAAAGGGCCACATTTAGCGAAGAAGAGAGTGTTGTTTCACCAAGATAATCTACGAGCTCAACTTGATAAAATCGATGGTGAAATTAGGCCAATTGGGCTACGAACTGCTTCGTCATCCACTGTATTCACCAAATCTGGCCCCTAGCGACTATTACCTCTTTCGAAATTTGAAAAGGTGGCTCCAGGAAAAGAGATTTGGCTCAAATGAAGAAGCCGAATGTGAAACTGAGACTTATTTTAAAGAGTTCAACAAAACGTACTGTATAAACGGTTTCCAAATGTTGGAAGGTCGCTGAAATAGGTGTATCGCTATGTTAAAGAATAAAATCGATTTTTGACAAAACATCGTTTTTTCTTCAGAAGTCTCGGGACTTTTCACTCAGGTAGTATGTTATTTTATTAGTAAATTATAGTACTCTATTGTCTAGATTTTTTTTTAAATGAGGATTATAAGGTCTACTTATACTAATAAGGTATGTGATGCTGCCTAAGAGGTTTATGTTGGTTCGTCTTAACCTTTAAGGGAAGTTCTGAAGACCACGATTTTTCAATCTTTCGTGTCCTTTTATTATATTTTAAGAAGGTCACTTTTAGAGTATTGTCAGATAGTATTAAGAGAACATTATACTTTCTCGGGTCGGAAAAATCGACTTTTTAGAAAGTATCCTATGGTATTATATTTCAATAATATTCCTTGAAAATTTCAGAAGGAAATTTCAAATACTTTCGAAGTTATAGACGATTACAGCGGCAAGTGCAAGGCAGGCCAAATCGACCGCGCGGTATGCCAACTTACCTTTGGGCCGTTTACAAAGGTTTTGCTCTACCTGCGTCGAACATCTGCTGCTACTTTTATGATTCTAACAAAAATAGAAGCAGGTAAAAGGGTATAATATCTTTTCAGTTTGAGGCAAAACTGTAGCTCCAAAGCAAACGGTACGCTGGCCTTCTCAGTTCGAAAATATTGCTCGCAGGGCTAACACACTCAGTAAACGTCTCGGTTAATATTGTGCAAAATTGATTAAAAAATACGGGAAATTTAGTTCAAAGCGAGTATGCAGACCACGTAAAAGATAGTGTTATGATAATCGATTTTCAGATGAAAGTAATTCTAATTTTGCCTGTACATATTCAGAAAAAAATGGAAAAACTTCTGATTTGAGTCCAAGCACTGATCCGACTTTTAGTTATTGTATAGTACAATTTTTAGTTTTTACAACTTTATAACAAAAGAGACGAAAGAACATTTGAGAACGAGGCCTATGAAGAGTCGGAAGGAATTTTGTATGTAACAGGCATCGCTGATTGAACGTAAGTAGATTCTATATGTGAATATAGAATATACAACGTTTTTGTAATCGGCGTGGACGATAACTTAAAAACCATTTAACCGATCGGTTTAAAATTTTAATACGTTCTTTTACACAACAATAGTCCCAGTATAAACTAGAATATAGAAGATTGGTTAATTTTTTACTCAATTTTTAATGTTTTTTTTTAAGAAAAAAGATGCTATTTTTGAGAACACCAACTTTGGAGGTGCACCATTTTGTGAATTTTTGCTCAAACAAAATAATCGTAGTCTATACTGGGGCCATAGCCAAACTTTTTCTAAGGATATATTTCTTTTTCAGACGTTCCAGTGAGCCGCAATCGTGCACGCCAGTAGATCGAAATTTTCAAAATGGCTTCCACGAGGCTGAAAAAAAAACCCTATAAAAAATCATTTAAAAAAATTATGTAAAAATTTTTTTCTTACATTTGAAGACTTAAAATATATGTCAGAAAAATTACGGAGCCAAATAATTTATTAATCCCATAAAAATTATTAAAATTTTCCACTGAGAAAGTGTAATGTTCCCTTAAACCAGCGGTGCTCAAACGGTCGATCGCGAGTGCTTTTTGAGTCGATCTCGAGAAAAAAAATCCGATATAGAACTATTCACAGATTTTGTTTTAGGTAACTAAAACAAAATGTAATGAATAAACTACCAAAATTTATTCGATCCACAATGAGGCCAGAATAACCCCCTCATCACTTTCTTTTATCGTAATAACCCCCTGCTAGCGGCAAAAGGCGGCTTTATCAAAGGAACGCGCGGTACTTGTCAAAGAAAAGCCGCGTTTTTGATTCCCGCCGATTTTTCTAGAAACTTCGGGCGTGTTTGACGGGAACATTCGAGATTTCGTTCGCGCCGATATAAATGTTGCGCCTGCAGGAATAGGAGTCAGTCTGAGTTGTAACTTGAAGGCGATATATCGATACAAAGTTTATTAATAAATAGTCCAAAATGAGTGCGGCGAAGAAAAGTAAAACTTATCATTTTAATAACGATTGGGAGGAAGAATTTTTCTTTTGTAAGGTAAAGGATAAGTGCATTTGTCTCATTTGCCGTGCGTTAGTTGCAATACCTAAGCGTGGGAACTTAGAGAGGCATCATAAAACGGTTCATAAAAACTATGAAAAGGATTTTCCGTCACAGAGTGAATTAAGAAAACGAAAAGTACGTGATTTGATAACTTGTTTGAAAAAAGAACAAACCATGTTCATATTGGCGAAACACAAGAAACCATTTGATGATGGATTGGTTGTGAAGGGAGCATTTATTGAAGTGGGTGAGACTTTATTTGGAGATTTTAAAAATAAAACAGAGAGAACTTCAGTTATCTCGTCCGACACTCACAAGGCGTGTTGAAGTGATGAGTCAGGACATGGCAGATAAACTAAAACATGATATCATGGAATGTACATACTTTTCTTTACAGTTCGACGAATCCACCGATATGACAGACACTGCCCAGCTGTGTATTTTTATTCGAATGGTATTCAATGACATGTCGGCTAAGGAAGAGTTTTTGACAATGATTCCTCTGAAAGGAAAGACCCGTGGCGAAGATATATATGACGTTTTCTTCAATTTTGTAACAAACTACAAGCTACCAATATATAAACTAGTGTGCATTACAACCGATGGAGCACCAGCAATGACTGGAAAAAAAAAAACGGTTTTGTGGCATTGTGTCGAGCTAATGATGATTTCCCTTCATTTTTCTCCTTCCACTGCATTATACATCAACAAGTTTTGTGTTCAAAAGTTCTAAACATGGAGGAGATTATGGGCATTGCAATAAGAATTGTGAATTCTATCCGTGCAGGTAGCTTGCAACGACGGCTCTTTAAATTGCAGTTGGAAAATAGTGAGTCAGCTGAACACACTGATTTAGTTCTTCACACGGACGTTAGGTGGTTGAGTCGCGGAAAATTCCTAGAAAGGTGTCAAGAATTATTGCCCGAAATAACAGCTTTTCTGGACGAAAGTGGTGATGACACTGAGATGCTGAAAAACGGAAAATGGCTGACTGGGTTGGCATTTTTGACAGACATCACAATGCATTTAAACACCATTAATTTTGAGCTTCAAGGTAAAGGAAAAACTATTATTGAGATGATTAGCGCAATAAACGCATTCAAAAGTAAATTGCAACTTATGATAGATCAACTGAAAAGAAAGGATCTGAAAAATTTTCCGTCTTTGAAAGCTCAGTTGAATTATGATATTTATGAGGCAGAATTATCAAATATTTTGGGCCGACTCGAAATACGTTTTTATGATTTCAGTAAATTGGCAAATATCGCATCATTTATGAGTTATCCTTTTTCGTGTAAAAACATTAAGGAATTAGCTACTGAAATAGCAAGTCAGTTTAACATGGACTCATGTTCTGTTGAAAATGAGTTAGTGCAGATTATATCAGATATACATCTCAAAGCCACAGCATCTGATGCAAAAGTCTGGTGTTTTATATCTGAAGATAAATATCCGAATCTAAAGCAAATCGCCCTTCAACTGACGGAAATGTTTGGGTCAACTTACTTGTGCGAGTCTGCATTTTCTGAAATGAAGGTAATTAAGTCAAAATATCGCAATCGACTAACTGACGAACATATGTCATCATGCTTGCGATTAGCACTCGGCAATTACGTACCATCTTATGAAAAGTATGCTGAGGACATGCAGTGCCACGCTTCAACATCCAAAGTCACTCTTTAGTTAAGTTTAGACACTAGAACTCGTTTGTTTTGTAAGAACCAATAAACTAGCAATTTTGAATAATTATGAGTTTTTTCATTGAGATTTTAGAGCAGACCTACATTTACCCTGACTAAAAAAATGCAGATTGTGCGGAAAACTAATATCTATGCCACGATACACCCTACCTAGACGACAATCCTGCATCACACTTACTTGCAGCCTCTCAGAGTCGATCGATCGTAGTCTAACAATATTGAGGTAGATCGCCAGCAGTTCAAGTTTGAGCACCCCTGCCTTAAACTATATCTCTACGAGCTGATGGATAATCGCATTGTTGGCATTTAAGGAAGTTGAGACGTTAAACGTAAAATATGAAAACTATTTTGTATAGATTTATTTCGATAGATTAATAAGTTTAGAAATTTTCTATGGAAAATTTAAGGTCTTTAGGAAACTTATTTAAATAAAAATCGAAATTAACAATATATATATAGGCTAATGTAATGAAAGACTGATTTTGTCAAATTTCCACTTTATTTAGTTTCACTGAAACTGTATGACGCGTTTCGCTATACTATAGCTTCTTCTGATACAAAACAAAATACATATAGGCTTATGGAGAATACGTCAATTTGATATAAAAATGACACATTTTTTGTTATAACAAATGAAAAAAAAATGCCATCAATAGGATATTTAACTATGTTAGACATTGTAATTTCGCAATTATTTAAAATTTTTTTCAAATTTAATTAGAAAAATAACAATTATTGGAGGTACTTGTAAATGATTTACCTTTTATCTCTGAAATAGCGGCAACGTTGCATTTAGTAGTAATGGCGGGAAATTTAAATACTTTAAATTGTATAGTACAAGTTTATGATATTTAAAACATATGGTGTCAGTAAATAATATTAAGTTTAACTAATAATAAATTTACAATGGGTATTAGTTTTTATAAATAAAAATAAATAATTTAAAGAATTTGATTTAAATATTTAATTAATTTTCTTGTTTAACTTATAATTACCTAGTACAGCTTCAGTATTAACATTATAACGTTCTTTATTGTCCTTCGATATATGTGTACTATTCGTTGATACTGTGTTGCACGTTACACATTTATCACACTTTATGGTTAGTGCTAGACCACAGCGTTTTTCATTAGTAATATAACATAATGAAAGTGTTTCATTACATGAAGAACATTTTAAGTTTTCTCCAAATGATCGCATGTCAACAATTCGACGACCATTGTCACAGAGGTTAGGAGACACTTGATTTTTTGTTCCGTTTACCAACACTTTGTTGGCTTCATCTTTGATTGTATACAGCCTTAGTAACGCGTTTTGGCTTCCACATAAAAAAAATTTTACCATTTTTATCAATATTTGTTGATTTTTTATTATTATCCATTTTTTTTTACTTGTTTACAACAGCTGATCACAATAAACACAAACACAGATTTTTAATTATCATTTTTTATTAATTACCTATTTTTAACTATCAAAGTAATTTTTTTTATTCTTTTATTTTTTTCATATTATTTGCTTTGATATTTTTTTAAAAATTATAAAAAATAATTAATTTTTATTTTCCATATTTTTTTTCTATAAGTTTGTACAAAACATCCAAAAGTTAATCCATTCATGTTAAATTATTTAATAAAATTAAATAAACAATATATAAGACTTAAAATCTTTCAATAATGAATTTATTATCATAATAATAACCATCGTTAGTCTTATAAAAAATTTTTTAATTATTTAATACAAAGCATTTCTAAATGACAACATTCAAAACTTTTGGTTGGGACTATCCCACCTCAACCTCCTTAAACATGTTAACTGTCTGAAAATTGCATTTACTACTGTTAGCATCCTCAGGATTTTTATCAATAAACTTAAATCAAAGAAGTATTCATACCAACAATTCACACCTCCATTTAGTCTCACCGAGTCAATTTAAATTGTGGTTAAAATTAATGGCGTTCCGTTATTGACCAATGGACAAGTACATAATTTAAGTCAGTTTTAATAGGGCCAATCCATATTTAAGCGCGACAAAATCAGAGACACTAACCGAAACTTCACCGATATAAATATTTTGCGACATGTGAAACCAAATTTCTCCTCATATTGAATTTAAAATTGCGTCTTAACCAAATTTTCTTTTTATCGTATACCTGTCCGCCTCAATAAGAACTTAACCCTTTTACTTCCCTTGCTAAAGGAAAGTAAGCAAGCAAGTGCCGAAATTTACATTCATATTTCACGATAACTTTTAGACAACGCAGTAATGTTACTACAGACGTTATTACATTTCTGCAATAAATACTATCTATGTACGTAGCCAAGTCAAATATACCTTAATAAATTAATAAATAAGTATACCGATCTGTGGGGAATTGCACCAGAGACCTTTAGTCGGAACTACGCCACGGCCGCCACTCTAAATTATCTGCTAAATGTTTGTTTATAAAAAAATTATAGCTTAGGGCTCCTAAAAACCTTCATATTCTCCATAATAGACAGCGTTACATGAACATAGGTACAATTTTTCAGTAATTGAGGAATCAAGGTAGATTTAAATCAATCTATGCTTCAAATAAAACAACAGAACATTGACCTAAATTTATTTTCTGTTTCATTTAATAATGACACTAATCGCAATCGACAATATTATATATATAAACAGGGTCTGTCGTAAATAAGGTCAAATTTATTTTATCTAACTCCGGCCTTGAAAACTTAGTTGTTTTGAGAGTTTCATCGGAGCGGAGCGGTGTATTTTTGTGTGTGTTTTACAATTATAATAATTTAGAAATTATCGCGTGTTGAAAATTTTGGTTTCAATATAATTTATGCAGTATAAATGAAGCCTCGAATCTTCAACTAATAAAAAACTGGGGGCAGCAGTTTGAATAGACTGGTTCCACTTTAAGTAAAGTTCGGGCAGGGTAATCAAGAATATCGAGAAGAGATGCAAACGTGTAGTGCGTTCGAGTGTCCGTTTGCAAAAATACCGACCTCTCAGTACACAAACGCTCAAGCACCGTAAATGTGTCTAGGAGTTCGTTACAATGTATTTTTCATAAATATTTATATCTGTATTCTTACAAGATACAACCAGTGCCAAAATTAAAACTAACTGGTACTGCTCAAAAGCTCAACTTCATTAACGAAATGTTTAAATGCTTTTCAACATTAACCAAAGCATGAAAAACCGTTTCAATCTCCTAAAGGCTATAATGTCAGCTCATAGAATATATTTTTAAAGTGGTTTAGTGGGTTGAGATCCTACATAGTAGCCACATAATCGCCGGTTCGATTCCAGCAACCGCGTGGGTGTTGTGCGTGTTAATAGGTAGTAATTAACGTAGGTACAATAACTACCGCGTTGTCTTAAAATTGCAGTAAAATACCAATGTATTTTTCAGCACCTGGGCAACCTTGACGGATGACATAAGTCAACATATCCCAAGAGAGATATAGCAAAAAAAGGTAAAAAATACCTTATGTTTTATACACTAGCCTGTGTGGACTACACGATTTACATCACCGAGTCATAAAATGATTACATGTTCCTTTTTCGATATCTTTAATGTTACTAAACCAATTTTAATGAAATATAATAAATAAACCTGGCCAAATGTGAAAGAAAACTGCATGAAAATTCGATTATGTTCTAGAGATATAGCCGGACGTACACTACCGTCAGAAAGTATTTGTCCACCTAGAAATTTCAATGTAACTGCCAAAATTTAATACCTAATTAAACACACACAAGTGTCCATCATAAAATTGTTTAGATAAGCCTTTTTGGTGAAATTACAAATTAAAAACCAATTAGAATAAATTTCCAAAATTTGTATGATAATCGTTTTGAAGCGATTTCTGAGAATTCCAGTTGAAGTAAGAACTCATTACAAGTTTTTATGGCAATTCCTAGTGACATTTTATGATAAAAACTATGCTATAAATACCGTTGAAAATCGGGCTCCGATAATTGCGAGATATAAAAATGGTCACTCGAGTCGACAAATCGCGAGCGATATACGGATGCCAAGGAGAACGGTGAACTACATCGTTAAAAAATTTTCTGTGGGACATGGAATTCTCAACCAAAAACTTTGAGGAAGGCCTCGAAAAACAATTCCCGCTGAAGACAGAGCTATAACAATGTCCAGCAGACGTAATCGCCGCCTAACCGCACCAGAAATCACGGCTCAAGTAAACCTGGAGCGGCCCATCCCCATCAGCGTGACAACCGTGAAGAACAGGTTAGCAGAAGGTGGACTACACGGGAGAGTTGCAGTGAAGAAACCACTTCTTAGGCAAGTAAATAAACATAAACGATTAGAATGAGTCCAAGAACATGAAAATTGGCATCAGAACAATGGAATTCCGTCCTTTGGAGCGACGAAAATTCGAAATTTTCGGTTCAAATCAACGAGTTTACATGCGGCGGTCAACTGGAGAGAGGATGTTGGAAGCCTGTCAGTTGCCTACAGTAAAACATGGTGGAGGTTCAGTAATGGTTTGGTGTTGTTTTGGCAACGGTAAAGTTGGAAAAATCTTTAGGATAGAAGAAATTATGCGAAAAAAATAGTACCAAGAAATTTTGCTCACTCAAATGCTTCCTTCTGGAAGAGATATATCTTTCAGGGGAAATTTATTTTTCAGCATGACAACGACCCTAAACGTTCTGCTACACAAATTAGAGAACTCTTGGACCAATGGAAATTCGATGACGTCGTAGAAGTGATGACTTGGCCTCCACAATCACCCGACTTGAACCCCATCGGATTGCTGTAGGACCATTTGGACAGGTGTGTTCGCAAACTCAATCCAACATCAGAAAAATCACTTGTGGGAACTTTTACAAGCAGAATGGGTTTAAATAACCGAAGAAACTCTGAAGAAACTACTGAACAGAATGCCGAAACTCGGTAGAGCGGTAATTAAAAACCAAGAATGATGACAAAAATCCTGGAAAATCATGAATATTTTTCTGATTTTCTAGACTGTAAATAATGGGAAAATAAATAATATTTCATTAAAATTTAAAAAATATATTATCTGGGTTTTTCTTGTCTTGGGACTGAAATAACTAGATGGGCAAATACTTTCTGACGGTAGTATATATATATATATATATATATATATATATATATATATATATATATATATATATATATATATATATATATATATATATATAGGATATGATCTGTTGTTCCAAATTCCTTGCGAAAGCCCGCCTGTTCGACTGGTTGGTAGTCATCGAGCTTATTTGTTAGACGGTTTGTGACAATTTTAGTAAGAAGCTTGTACAAATGCGATAACAAACTGATGGGGCGATAGTTCTCAAGGTTTTCGTGATCGCCTTTCTTGAATAAAAGTATGACCTCACTGTTTTGCCAATGTACAGGTATTCTTTGTTCTTCAATACATTTGTTGAGTAATATCTGTATCGCTTCAAAAGGTTCATTTCTCCCCATTTTCAATATTTCAAATGTTATTTTATCATCACCTGGAGATTTCTAATTCGTCATCTGTTTCCAATTCACTTTGACTTACCTCAGAAATTTCTTCCTAGCCAACGTTAAGAATATGTTTTTGCTGCCGATTTGGATTTGGTATAGTCAAGATATAGAGTTTTGTGTAGAATTCCTTTATTTCATCCGTTATCTCCTTCCTGTCAATTATTATTTTACCTGTTTTATCTCGTAATTTTATTATTTTGGTGTTATTTTATGCCATCTCGGACTTCAATACTTTCATATTTTTGTTTTCTTCAGTGGTGTTAATTATTAAGTTTGTATGGTTTTTTCTAACGACTTTCCTCGTTTCTTTCTTTATGGCTTTGTTCAATGTTTCATACTCATGTGTACCTCTCTCTTTAAATGTTCTTTCTTCTAGGAGATAAATTGTTTTGGGAATTTGTTTACTTTCTGCTATTGGTAGAATATTCTCTTAATTGTTACTTCAATATTAGATGTAATTTTTGGTCGGTTTATTTCCATGATTTTTAAACTGTCTACTAGTTGGAGTTTACTTTTGAATGTTGTTTGTATCTATGACTGATTTTTCTTGAGCATCTCCATGGTTGAAAACTTTGTATGTATAGGTTCAATCATGTTTTTTCTTTCTACTTTCAGATTTATTTTAAATAAAGCTCTTACTAGCCAGAATCTTTCACAGATGAAAAACAACTTGCTAAAGACATGGAGTGGATAAGAGTAAAAAAATAAAAATAGTTATAAAAAGAAAAATGGATACTTCCCTAGCTCCACCTCAGCAGCAAAACATACCTACAAGAATAGAAAAAATTGTAAAAAAAAACCCCTGCACCACTACCAATTATTTTGGACGAAGTTAAAAATTATGATGAATTTTACGAATTCCTGTGTAAAAACCAGCCAGAATGCGCTGAATGAAGATGTATACAGGGCACTGACAAAATACTTGAATAACAGTAACTGCTTATGGAATACATATGAAGATAAAAAGAATAGACCAATTAGAGTAATGGTTAAAAATTTGCATTATATATGCAAAAAAGAACAGATCCTAGTCTAACTGCACAAGGTTTTAAAGTAATAGATGCAGCAAATAAACTAAAATGGAGGAGTAAAGAACCTCTAAAGATGTTCTTACTAACATTCTGTAAGGATGAGAATATAGATAAACTCTATAATATCAGCAACATACTGGGATACAAAGTGAAGACAGAGCCACTAAGTTCCTCAATGTAAGAAATGCTAAGCATATGGACACACCCAAAAATATTGTGCAAAAGAATCGAGGTGTATAAAATGTGAAGGAAAACACCTAACCAGTGCATGTAATAAACCTAAACATGCACACCCAAAATGCGTACCTTGTGCACATCCTGCCAACTATCGCGGCTGCGTAGTGGCTAAAGAAAATCAGAAGTATATGTATATAAATCTAACACAATTCAACATGATAAATGTGCACAACAACCAAAAGATAATAACCTAAAAGGACAAAATAAAATCTTCCTCCAAAGAAAAATGGGTACTAGAACATACGCGCAAACAACTGCTAGAAATTTAAACAACAACCAACAAAGTGGAAATCTTAAACAAACTCTGAAGCTTATTCTAAAGAAACTAGAAAAATTAGAAAACCAAGAAAACATATTCACCTCATTGGAAGAGCGGTTAAAAAAAATAGAGACGAAAAGGCAGGGAGCTATCCCCCAACAGAAATAATGACACAGGCACAGTTGTTACTTCAATATTAGATGTTTTAGTTTAAGAATTATGGCATGGATTGCGAATGGGCTCCTGCAGCACCAACAAGAATTGCAGGTAGTCCTGGACACAGAAAAAATTGATGTGTGCCTCATAGCAGAAAAAACACTTTACGAAACGATCATTCATTAAGTTCAGAGGGTATAAAGTGTATCACGCAATACACCCCGAAAACACGGCAAAAGAAGGAGGTACTGTTATAATAAAAGATAGTATACAGCATTTTGAGGAAACTAAATATAAAAGAGTCGAAATACAAGCAACGGCTGTATGCATTAAAACTAATAAATTTCCAATAATAGTAGCAGGAATATACTGTCCCCCCAAACACTCAATTAAGAAGGACCAATACTTGAAACTTTTAAAACACCATGGAAAAAGATTCGTAATAGGAGGTGATTTGAATGCAAAAAATACCTACTGGGGTTCAAGGTTAACTACCACTAAAGGAAAAGAACTGTCGAACGCCATAAAACAAAAAAAGTGTGAGTCTATCTCTACCGAAAAGCCAACATATTGGCCAACAGATCCGAGTAAAATTCCAGACATAATTGACTTCTTTATATATAAAAACATATCAGCAAACTATTTAAATATAACAAAAGTGTAAAATACGGACTCTGATCATTCCCCAATTTTACTCATGTTAAGTGATAATAAAATACAGAAGGAAAGTAACCCTTGCCTGACAAAAATACCCACACGGACTGGGAAAGTTTTAGACACTATTTGAACAGGGAAATTAACCTGGAAGTACCGATAAGAAATCGGGAACAATTAAACAAACATATGGAAAAGTACATACACGATATACAACAAGCAGCATGGGACAGTACACTAGAAATGAACAAAAACTAAAAGGGCATAATTATCCTAAAGAAATAAAAGAAATGTAGGCTAAAAAACGAAAACAGAAAAGAACATGGCATCAAACCCGAAATCCACAAGAGAAAATAATACTAAATAACTTGACAAAACAAATAATAGAGTTACAAAAGTTTAAAAATGAATCAGTTAATCCTTTCCTTAGAAACCTTTCAGACGATAGTAGTACCAACTAATCGTGATGGAAGGCAACCAAAAAAAAATAAAAAGACCCATTTTACCAATTCCACCTATAAGAATAGAAAATGGAAAATGGGCTCGAAACAATGAACATAATTGCGAAATTCGCAGAACAACTTGAGAAAGTTTTCCAGCCTAATGAAGAACAGGATAATATTATAAATGAAGAAAATGGCATTCAATAGGAGAGGGAGATTCGGCCTACAACATCAAAAGATGTAAAGACTGAAATCAAAGACAACATAAGCCCCAGAAAAGCTCCAGGGTTTGACTTAATTAGTGATGAAATTTTAAAACATTTACCACAGAAAGCGATAGTGAAACTTACCAACCTTATCAATGCAGCTTTTAGACTGCAATATGTGCTAAGCCTGTGGAAAGTAGCTGAGGTCATAATGGTACTCAAACCAGGAAAGCAACCACACGACGTAACCTCGTATAGACCTCCTGTAATGTCAAAGTTATTCGAAAAAGTATTGCTAAAAAGATTGAAATCATCATAGAGGATAAAAACCTCATACGAAAATATACCAATTTGTTTTCGAGAAAAACATTCAACTATAGATCAAATACATAGAATCACAGCTATAATAGAAAAAGCATTAGAAGAAAAAAAGAGTATGCTCTACAATCTTCCTCGACGTGGCGCAAACATTTGATAAGGTTTGGCACGAAGGGTTGAACTACAAACTGAAAACCATATTACCGAAACAATACACGACAATTCTCAAGTCATACATAACTTAAGGAAATTAAAGCTGGGGTTCCTCAAGGACGTGTATTGGACTGGTCCTTTACCTATTGTACACTTGTGACTTTCCAGTATTAGAAAATAATCTTACTGCAACTTTTGAAGATGATACTGCAATTTTAGCGGTCGGCAATACGAACGAAGAATCCACAGCAGCGTTGACCAAGTTAGCAGTTGGACAAAAAGATGGAGGATAAAATTAAATGAAACTAAATCCATTCATATAAATTTTACAAACAGAAGAATCGAATATATTCCGGTATACATCAATCATCAATCAATACCGCATGCAAACACAGCCAAGTATCTTGGTATAACCTTAGATACAAAGCTTAGCTGGAAAACACACGTTAAAAAGAAAAGGGAAGAGCTAGGACTTAAATACAGAAACATGTATTGGCTGATCGGGGGGCGATCCACTCTAACAGTACATAATAAACTACTAGTCTATAAGCAAGTTCTAAAACCAGTCTGGACTTATGGTGCTCAACTTTGGGGGTGCACTAAACAAAGTAATGTAGATATCATTCGACGTTTTCAAAACAAAGTACCGAGGAACATCCTCGACGCTCCCTGGTATATAAGAAACAATGACCTCCGCAGGAACCTGGGAATGGAAATTGAAGAACGAGCTACAACGCTTCGCACGAAACCACAAAAACAGGCTCCACAATCATGTGAATGTAGAAGCCATCCAACTGATCGACACCACAAATTTAGTGAAAAGACTGAATAGGGTAAAACCCTTTTAATTAGTGTAGTAAGTAAAATCAAAAGAAGAGCAAAGTGCTCGTGAAAAGTGTATACAACAATATAGTCTCCCACTCATGTTGATAGAAGCTAAGAAACACCAGTGTAGTAGTATTTGTATAGTAATTTAGGTTAGATGTAAATTACTGATTAGCCATAATGGGCTAGATTGTAATCATAAGAAACATCTGATCGATGTTTTTTAATAAAAAAAGAAAAAAAAAACTAGTCAGTGGTCGCTCCCTGTATCAAACTAAGCGAATAGATATTAACAAAGTCCTCAATGTCTCAATTGTTTACTTAAATGAAAATTGATAATTTTATTATGGCATGGATAAATTATCAAAATAAATTACAGGCCAATTCCACATTAGTCCCCTAGTTTAAAGCCTTACGAGGGAGATTCTAAACTAGTTTAGATCTATTCTATTGACCTTCATGATCTTAACAGCTATACACAAAAAAATCTACAATTGTATTAACTTATACTGCGACCTGAATAAGTTTTAGATTTGTAATGTAGAGCATCTGTTGTATATTAAGCATTGGTGTTTTGTTGTTTTTTTTTTATGGGTCTAGCACACGTGCTGCAGGGAAGTCTAAAGCCCTACAGGAGCGACATGTGTGAGGAAAAAAGCAATTCACGTTGTTTTTGAATCACTGTAAATTGTACTAGGTGGGAAACACAGTCCTGGCCAAATTATTCCAAAGGGATGATGTTCTTCATACAAAAGACTGCTTGAAAAGCGTTGTATGATGAGTAACAAGCTGAACCTCATAGTGATGTGAAGTATTAGCGCAACGTGTATTTCTAACATGCACCGCTCTGAGAGGAATTAAGCGGGCTACATCCTTTGAACACTTTCCATGAAAATACTTGTAGAATAGGCTCAAGTCGCCAGCCGTTCTTCGATGTTGCGAATCAAGGCCGCCGGTCAGTTCCGGGTCTCCAATCAGACGTACAGCTCTTCTCTGAAGAGAATCCAACAAATGCAGTGAATGTTTGGGAGCGGAGCCCCAGACATGGGAGCAGTATTCCATAGTTGGTCGAATTTGAGCTTTGTAAAGAATTAACAGTTGTTGTGGAGTGTAAAGCTTTCTGGTTCGAAATAATATTACCAAACTTTTGAGAAGCTCTCCTTGCTATACCTGCTATGTTCATGCAGGGCATATTTGCTCCCAAATTAACGCCCAACAAATTGAGTGACGATGTTAGAGGAATGGAGTGCCCCGACATAACTACCTGTATGTCGGGTTCAGCAACGTTAACTTTTTTAGAAAAAAACTACACCTAGGTTTTTGTAGCGTTACTGTCACCCCCAAGATAGAATTTCTTCCAGGTCTTTGCTAAGTTGAGTGACTTCCTGCTGTCTGCGGATATTCGTCTGAGTAGCCGATGTCCGAGCGTTCAAAGTAAATGAAGAGATAAGCGTACTGTCATCTGCAAAGCTGTAGATTGAATTCCCGGTCTTTTCCAGCAGATCGTTAATGTAAATGAGAAAGAGAGTAAGAGACAGTATGGAGCCTTGGTGCACACCGGCGTTGATAGTGAAGGTGTTAGAAAGAACTTGGAAAGGTAGTAGCAGTAGTTGATAAGGCTAGTAAACATATCAGTAACATTTTATTTACTCGCCCTGAAACTAGATTTCCTGCTTCTTGTCCAACTAAGATCTCTTTGCATATTGCGTATTGCAATACAAGCTTACTAATCTTTTATAAATAAAGAAAAAAATTCAAACAAAATAGTTTTCTGGATGATAACGTCACTACGCCAAGCATAGTAAAATTAAATAACAGTACCTCTTTTCAGTCTGTTGCAATGAACATTCTTCTTTAATGTCCTTAATATCCACAAATTCAGGTTTCACCTCTTCATTTACATTGGGAATAATATTTGATCCGATACTATGTTCAGTTTTCACTGTTGTTTCTGTATCTTCGAAATAGGAATTTTTGAACCTATAATGAAATTTAACAGATTAACTTGTACAGTTGCATGAGGATGAACTGAAGTGACACCTAGCATAACTTCATATAGTAAGTTTTAAGATACTATTTTTGGTTCTTTACTTTAAGGGGTAGTTTTGCTAGGCTTTAGCAAACACATTTTAAGTTCGCTAAAAAAAAATACTAGTGCATAGTAAATAGGAGTGAGCTACCACTATATGATTACTGGAAAACTGACAACAGATACGTGATTATCTTGTAAGCTTACTTCAGTGTGTTTTAAGTTGTTCTCGGACGTTAATTGTTATAACAGTTACAATGTCAAGTTTAGTTGTGATTTTCATATTTTACTTATGACTAAATGCAAATCTTATATTTATATCTTGGACTAATATGTCTGACGTTATGTTTTTTGTTGTAAATGACCTACAAGTAAAGGATTATTTTAAAATCTTAAACACTATATCCCAACTCCGACTGGGATATAGAACTTACTGATGATCCATGCTATCTCTATGTTGCAGAATAAAATTTTATTGGAAAGAAAAATTATTGGTCTGAATGTATACACTTAAGAGTTTCTTCCTGAAACTTCTTGTGCCCAAAATAAGTTTGTTAATAGAACAACAATTTATTTTTGAATATAAAATATGCATTTTTACTCTCTCTTTATCAAATAAAAGAAGACTATTATATTTTTGTTAATTGTGAATTCTGAAGAATCTCTCCTGTATGAGTAAGTGAAAAATGCCACAATTAAGGTTTTTAAAATTTTATCACCATTCGTAAAAAAAACAACAATTTTATTAAATATGTAGAAAAAACTTTTTTTTGTCATGTAAAATGTAATAAATTAAAAGATAGTCAGCAAAATTTATTTAAAAAAATTCCCTGGTTTATCCTATAGAATATTAAAAATTAATTAATATTATTTGTTTCATAATTATATGGGATTGAGAAGAACCTGTTGTTCCTAATCGGAGTAAAACTGAACGGGAGTATCTAGGTCTTCAGGTTAGGGATAATCACAATGATCTAATGCCGTCGGGTATTCCCAGCAAAGACTGGGAATGTACAGTCCCAAGACAGTGCCATTTACATGATCGCCCTGTTGAAACAGAATTCGACGGATCTAGACTTGAACATTGATAAAGCTCCCCTTAGGCCAAGGTGTCTTTTAACAGGGCCTTTAGGATACCTCAGGAGTTACTCCTGAAGTAATTTTGCCCCAGTGTGTGGGGCTCTGCTATCGTCGACCACCCTGGTTTCTTGTGGAACCAAAAAACAGTTAAATAGAAACAAAGAGAAAAACCTAAGGAGTCAAGAACTGAACCTCTAACCTTTAACAGGAGCATATCAAGCAAACTTTCACGTAACCTCTCCGAGAGTACTCCACGGATACCTTCTGATCCTAAAAATGGTAAGTAGGCGCATTAAAGTCCTTGACATAAACTTACGACCATGGTTCTCTAGAAATAGAATGGAGGGTTAGCACAGAGATCTCATTATGGACATATGCTCTTTCAAATTTAGGCCAAGATGGAGTACAGGAGCCAGAAATCCACAAATTGGGAACTATATAGGACAAAATGGGAAACTATCTGGAATGCCCATCCGCTACTATGATGAGGCCGTCATTGAGCCCTTGGTGAGAACTCTCAGCTCCGCGGCTATTGAACTCTAATAAGATAGCTGCTCTCTGAAAAAGAGGTCTAGTGCAGCGAGAACTCCATGGTGGAACCCACACTTGAAAGACCACCGTAAAGAAATTCGTAGGTTTTTTAACAAGGACAAAGGAACGACAAAAACACGGGGAAGATTTTAAAGAAGCCCAGAGACAATGTAAAAAGGCGCTGAAAAACTCCGACACAAAGAGGAAGATCTTACTATGAAGGTATCGAGCACATGTAGAAACAGCGGGACTGTAAAAAGTTCGCTAAAGTTAAAGGTGCTGCAGTGGATGCAATTTCCTCTCGAGGCGTGATTTTACACTGGAGGAGACTGCTTGTTTCGGTTCATTTCCCGGCTTCAACTTTAGCAGGAATATGCCAGCCAACGACGGTGTGGTCCGATCATAAGGAAAATACCTGAAGTCTTATAAATCAATGGATAAAAACGGGATATTCCCTGCCTTGCTAGCGCAGGGACAAAGGGGGGAGCGCTCCACTTGCACCTGGTGAAAATGTTAGTTATATTCCAGAAGTTTGGAAACCAGCTAAGGTCGTCTTTATTTCTAAAGTAAGAAAGGATGCTTATACCCAGCATAAGTCGTACCGGCCCGTCGGCCTTACAAGCCCTCTTCTTAAAGTATTGAAAAGCCTAGTAAATAGGCATATAAGCTGCATTCTAAACAGTACACCTAAGAGTTGGGTAAGTCCGCAGAAACCGCGCTGTATTAAGTCACACGTAAAAATTAAGGCTCTTTAGAGCATAGACATTGTGCTCTGGGGCTTTTATAGATACTGAAGGTGCATTCGATAGTATTCGAATCGATAGGCAGGGCCCAATACAAAGAACCTCAAATATTATAAGTAAGTAATGTCAAAACGAGGAACTAGCCTTGAAACCAAGTAAAACTCACCTGATTCTATTCACAAAAAAAAAGAAGAGCACATCACCGAAATTTCTACCTTTAGGCAATATACTTCAGTATAAAGAGACAGTAAAATATCTAGATCTAATCATGGATAGGAAACTGACTTGAAAAGAATAAATGGAGAGATAAAGAGTGCCTCATATACTCTATGGGCATAGAAGTGAGCCTTCAGCTGATGTTAGAGGCTGCGGCCCAGTATACTCCACTCCATATATGACTACCACAAGACTTCATATGGGGCTCTGGTAGGGTGGCCCATAATTGCGAAAAAATTAGTTTGACTCAAGCGTATTAGAGTCCAATGCTTAGTAAGTAACATGGGTGCTATGAAAACAGCACCTAGCAAGGCGATGGAGAGTCTGTTGAATACCACACTTGCATCTATACATAAAGTCTAAAGCACTGAGGAAGGCGTATTAGCTGCTTACCGAGAGAATTATGTGAGCCAGACTAGTGGAGGACTACCCTCTACTCCACACGAGAATGGATGGTCAGCCCATAAAGGTTAATACCCAGAAGACTAGACTTATAGAACCGTCTTCCTAAAGAGAGAACTCATCTGATAGACAGATGGATCCAAAGAGAAAGAGGGCAAAGGAGAAGGCGAATACCACCTATAGACAGGGGGGAAGCTATCAATGTTCCTGGGCACCTGTGCATCGGCTTTCCGATCGGAAATCTACTCTATCCTCATGTGTGGCTAGAAATGATGACAAGAAACATATCGCGGAAGACCGTGTACATTTAATCGGACAGTAGAGCCGCCTATCTGCCGGCCCTAAAATAGACCAGATGAAGCTCTGGTCAAAACACTGGCTAAAATTATAGCAAGCTCTATGGAACCTGAACAATTTTTACGGATCCCGTGCAACATTGGCGGTGTAACTCATCATCTGTTGAATGATGTAACAATCTGAAACGAGACACCAGGGATGAGATTGTCCAAGAGTCTCATAAGGGGACCTAACTCTGAGTATATTAGATCCCTACTGAAATGAAACAGGCAAAATCTCAAGACAGTAATAGGAACAATTACCGCACACTGCTTCCTAAATGAGCACCTAAGATCAAAGATGATCCAGATTATGGACTGTCCTTAGAGGAGAAGAAACAGCTCTTGATCTGATTATGTCTTGTTTGGCAATCACACAAGCCAGATGAACTTACCTGGGATCCCCAATAATTTTGGATGTGGAGTGCATTAAGGGAATTCAACCTTTAAGACTTAAAAGCTGTTGGCCTCCCATAACTTTAAAAGAGGCCTAGTGCTGTAGGACCTATCAGGTCAATATACCTAAAATCAATTACCTAACACAAAACATAGGTTTTCAAAATCTGGAATAATACTTTGAACAGATTTGTAATTTTATTTTGATTTTAGTTTTTTTTATATAGAAGTTTAACAGATATTATGATCAAGTTAATCCAATAATGAGCTAAGTGTATTTTTTGAGTTATGCCGGTTTTTAGAAAGAACCTATATGAGCACAATTGTTGAGGAAAATCCCAAATACTCTAAAATTTAAAATATTGCCAGTTCAGTTTCAACATTTATTTCTGTTTCTCTCTATGAAGAAGACATAGGTGAAACCATTAAGGTTTTTCTTAATACACTTCACCTCTTCCCTTGGTAACTTTCTCCCTTGTAAGTATACAAAAGACAGATTATTCCTGAAAAAGAATCCTATATATGGTTAAAATGTGTTTTTGCAAAAAATCTACAAAGAGGAACTACATTTTCCTTCAAGAATTACCAAATCACTAAAAAAGGTACTAAAATTTAATGCTTTTTATTCGATCTTTTTATTAATCCAAGCCATTATAATTTCAAGATCAAATTAATGTTGGATAGACACCTTAAATATCCTGATGCCACTTATGAAACTCTTTAAGTTTGTGTCAAATATTAGTATTGATGAAGCCATGATATGATTTGATCCAACAACTTTATATTCCCTGGATGAAAAGCTGATATTCCAAGCATTTTATTATGAAACAACAAAGTTTTTACTTTAAACTGTACATTTTATTAAGGGAATAAATATTCTACTTTCATATTATGTTTTGATTATGATTATCTAAAACTCACGAATAAACTAATGACACTGGATTAAAAAAAAGAGAATGTTTAAAAATAAAAAAGTTACTATGATTACCTCTCATCTTCCCTTTTTATTGACACTTTTTCATGCTGAAAATTCCAATGCATCAAGTCTTCTTCTTCCTCTAAAGGTTCTGCTTTTATTGTGTCCGATTGTAAGCTATTTTCCCCTGGTGAAGTGTAATATCTGCATTAAGAAGTAATAAATGGCAACATGTAGTCATTTCTTTCAATAGATATAGACACTCTATCTCACTAGAATATTATTGGAATTATGATGGCTGTGAAATTAGTAAATCAGTAGTAATTAAAGGAGACAACTGATATATTTTTCATAAAACAGACACAGATCCTCAATAAAAATACAGTTAATATCAATATGCTTGAGAGTGTCTCATCGCAACAATCAATTGCTTGCTTATTTTTATTATATTAATTAAGAGAAAAAATACTATTAGTGCTAATTTAACAAAAGATGTAGATCCAATAATAAACAAAGTAACCATAATACAGGCTTTATTTGGGAAACACTGTACATTTGCAAGTTATTTTACACTATACTTCACTAGATTATTATTGGAGTTACCATGTCTGTGAAATTAGTAAATCACTAGCATTCAAATGAGATAACTCATATAATTTTCTTAAAATGATAGAGCTCTTCAATACAAATTCCATTAATATTAATATACCTTTAAATGGGAGTGTCCCATCGGAATAAATCCATTATCCAGAGCAAAAATACTATTAGTGCTAACTAAACAAAACATGTAGATCAAATAATAAACAAATTACTCATGCATCTTTTGAGAATCACTGTACATTTCTAATAGCACTTTACTAATTGAAGTAAATTTAATTTACAACTCTAGTTACTAATACAAAAAAGTGAAGTTAATTTGACATTGTAATGTATCATATAAAATACATACCAACAGCCAAATTGACTAAAAGGGTTTAAAACATGGCCCTAAACTAGTTGTCGTGGAATTTACAACCTCTGGTTATCCAGTTGACCTTTGTTTTTCACATTATTATATTTCATGTGGTGAATGTTAGAAAAATTGAGAACTAAGGCCTTAGAACAGCCGTCGGCAAGCCGCGGCCCGCAAGCCTCGTCTTTGCGGCCCGCGACTGTTTTGTAAATAAAGGTCTTATCATTCGTTGCGATATTCCATTAATTTTCCATTGTATTGTCCAAAACCCATGACACATTGCCAATTTCAACAGTTTCTGTCAGATATGGAAGCAGATCACCGAAATGTCCTGTATTATTCTAAAGTGAGATGGTTAAGTAGAGGTGCAATATTGAAAAGATTTTTTGACCTCAAAAAAGAAATCAATACTTTTATGATCGAAAAAGGCAAATCTGTTCCTGAACTTACAGATCCTCAATGGTTAATAGACCTTGGATTTTTGACAGATTTAACTCACGAGTTAAATATGCTGAATATGAGGCTTCAAGGAAAAAACAAATTAATATCTGATATGCACACAGACATGAAGGCATTCCAAATGCAAAACAAGCTCTTCATAAAACATATTGCCAAAAAAAATTGTAAAAAAGCTGTCGAAGAAATTGGAATAATTTTCATTGGAAAAATGATAAAATAAAATGCATTTTAATGCAGCTACAAAATCAGTTCAACGATAGATTTTGTGACTTCGAGAAGGTTTTTGGCAAACTGAAGATTTTTGGAAACCCTTTTTTCATGTGCTATTGAGAACATACCGAGTATTTTACAAATAAATGTAATTGATCTTCAATATAATGACATTCTCAAAAACTCCTTTTATGAAATCAATGATCTTGTTAAATTTTATTGCAGTTTGCCATCTAATTTTGACGAATTGAAAAGGTTTGCTCAACAATTACTTATGCGAACAAACTTTTTCAATTCTCAGTTACAGCAAAAATAAATATTGTTCTCGTCTCACCGATGAGCATTTGAGTCCTACAAACTTCTACCACAGACATGAATGCAAACATTCATGTCAGTATGTCAGTCAAATACAGCCTGAAAAATCACATTAAATTTTGATTTGACTCGCAGATATAGTTATTTCAAAGTTCTAATTTAATTTGTCTGTTTTTTCTCATTTTCTTTTTGTCATTGTTCCTACTTATTAATAAAATTTAAATAAAATGATGATGAATAAAATGTAAAAGTAAATATTTGTATTTTTGCATTTTAAATATCATTGACATTAACAAAGCCTACTAATAAAATTATGAACAATGCGGCTCGCCTTTATTTCATTTTGCCACTATG
Organism: Pachyrhynchus sulphureomaculatus; assembly: GCA_019049505.1. Lineage (NCBI taxonomy): Eukaryota > Metazoa > Arthropoda > Insecta > Coleoptera > Curculionidae > Pachyrhynchus > Pachyrhynchus sulphureomaculatus. The sequence goes on along the minus strand of CM032451.1, from coordinate 81,162,130 downwards.
TGGCCCTTACTTGCTAAAAGGTTATCAACCACTGCCTTAGAACAAGTAGGCAAGTTAATAATTTTTAGAATTATTAAGTAATTTTTTACTTTTATTGGTTTAATCACAAAAAAAAACAAAATTTTCTGGTACTACTCATAACTTACTTGTCTGTCTTACTTCTTGTCAACTTAAACATTTAATTGACAAAATAGACCACTTTTAAAAAAATATTCCACGTATAATTTAAGAGGCTAGGTCTATGGCAGTGTGATGAACTACATAATAAGGTAGTAAATTTACCTATGGATTGATATTTATTTGAGTGCTCAAGCTATAAAGTTTGTTGGTAGCCTCAATCATAATTTTACGAATAACGCATTTTTTTAAATTAAATTTTTCATCAATGACTTACAAATTTTGATTACTTATTTATTTATCCAAATAAGCGAAGGGATAGGAAAGTTTGGAGAAATTTAAGAAAAATGCATATGCAAAAATTCAATGTTGTGATTACCTATTAATGATATAGAACTTTTGGTGAATTTCAGAAGAGTTGGAGATATCTAAAAATTGGACTATGGTTCATGAAACTAAGATAAATAATCAGAAAAAAAATTGGTAGTATATCTGTCCCTATAGGCTACGAGTCTTTTTAAAAACAAGTCATGAAACCTTCAACCCAGACCTAGCAACTAAACACTAATCTTAAAATTGGTACTTACCCAGATGTGAAACTTTGATCATACTTTATTACTTCTACTTCCTCTTGTGTAAAAATCTCGTCTTTACAAGGCAAAAAGTCTTGTGTTTCCATCAGGTTTGTAACATTATCTGACATAATTTAGTTATTTAAATTATCCTTTATATAAAATAAGTGTATTGTTACGTTTGTTACGCCGTATTTAAAATCCTACTACATTTTTAGTGACTGTAAATGTATGTCATAATTAAAATGAAACAAATTTTCCACATCGTTTTAGTTTTAGAGCTTAAACAAAATGTAAAGGTAAATTGAAAATATAAATACCAAATGGAATTAAACGAAAATGTCAAAACGTAATGAATGACAGGTGATTCTATAGGGAATTTTAGCTAAGTAACTGCAGCCAATCTGTTACCGATTTCAAAGTTGTCGATATCCTAAAGATCAGCAATTTGTATTATTGTTAATGCGAAGCCGCATTGCGTTAAACGATATCAGTTTTGAATGCCGATTTGGTCGTTTTCCTAAGTTTTTATAGATTAGGATTAGTTAACTTTCTGGTGTTTTGAATATTAAATGGGATTTTATTTTACTTTCATTGCTGAAAGATAGTATTACATTTGTGCAAAAATCACAAAGATTTTTGCTTTTCTTCAAGTTTTAAGGTTCCTATATCACGAAAAAACATAATTGCTTTTAGTCGGTATGTTGGCACGATAAATCTCAAACGAAATGAAATATCTATTACGTCTATTTATATATATATATATATATATATATATATATATATATATATATATATATATATATATATATATATATATATATATATATATATATAAATAGACGTAGAGGATGGACTGAGTGTTCCGTATCCTGGTGTGAAGTAAATATGGACGCAAAATGTGAGAAAGGTAAACCGAATAAGCGGCCAATAGCTGTCTCTTTCTTGAATGCCGCTAAGCTACGGCATAATATTTCTAAGTGCTCTATTTGACTAAAATCGGGTAGGGGGCTTTTCTTGCTTTGAATTCCGTTTCGGGGTACTGCGCCTTGCTTATTACAGGCCTACAGAAAAGAGACAGGTATTGGCTGCACAGTTGCTTTGTCTCTTTCTAGAGAGTGGTCAATATATATATATATATTTATATATATATATATATATATATATATATATATATATATATATATATATATATATATATATATATATATATATATATACATATCCTGTGGTTTTTGAAAGATATCGCTTAAGGGAACTTTCACGGGTCAGAAAAATCGACTTTTTAGAAAGTATCCTATTGGAAAGTATTATATTTCAATAATATTCTCTGAGAATTTCAGAGGGAAATTTCAAATACTTTCGAAGTTATAGACGATTATAGCGCCAAGCGTAAGGCAGGCCAAATCGAACGTGCGGCGTGCCAACTTACCTTCCGGCCGTTTACAAAGGTGTCGCTTTACCTGCGTCGAACATCTGCTGCTACCTTTATGATTTTAAGAAAGATAGAAGCAGATAAAAGAATAGCTTACTATAATGGGTATAATATATTTTCATTTTGAGGCAAAACTGTAGCTCTAAAGCAAACTGTACGCTGGCCTGCTCAGTTCGAAAATATCACTCAGTATACGTCTCGGCTAATATTATGCAAAATGGATAAACAATACGGGGAATTTAGTTCGAAGCAAGTGTGCAGACCACGTAAAAGACGGTTCCGTGTGGTAATCGATTTTCAGATGAAAGTAATTCTAATTTTGCTAGTACAGTTGCAGAAAAAATTGTAGAATTTTCTAATTTGAGTCCAAGCACTGATCCGACTTTTAGTTATTGTATAGTACAATTTTTAGTTTTAACAACTTTACAAAAGTTGCAATGCAAGATTTGTGATTTGCGAAATTTTTCAAACGAGACGAAAGAGAGAGTAGGTTTTAAGCTTCGTGTTATGTGTGAATGCGGCGATACACTCATTGACTCTATCCCCAAAATTGGGAAATCATATAAAATTAATAGACGTTTCATTTTTGTAATGAGAGTACCCGGCTGTGGAATCGCTGGAGTGAACAATTTTTGAAGCCTGGTAGATTTGGGAAAGAGCTTTTTTGAAACAACTTATTATAAAATTATGGAAAATATTAAAATCGCAATTGAGGCTATATTCAGAGTTGTTATAAACAAAGCCGCCAATGAAAAGAAAGATAAAAACAAAGCAGCTGATAATAAAGAAAACGAATTATCGGTCTGGTGACGGTTCATGGGTAAAACGTGGCTTTACGTTTCTTTTGAGCATCGTGTCTCTTATTGGTAAATATAGTAATTCAATTTTAGATGTTATTATAAAATCAAGTTCTTATCAAGCTTGTCGAAAATGGAAAGGAAATAAATTTGTTGTTGAATTTGAGGCATTTTGGAATGACCATGAAGAGCACTGTTCAGCAAATCATAAAGGAAACACTGGAAAGATGGAGGTCGACGGTTTTCTCGAGATGTTTCAGCGATCGGAGGGCTTGCACGACGCAAAGTACAAGTATTACATCGGTTAAGTTAAATTTTGACTTAAAGGAGTAGTTTTGGGGTGTGAAATTGGAAGTGAAAAAAAAATATTACCAGGTCATCGAGTGGGGTGTCAAATGAAAACTTGTGAAGACACGAGTTCAAAAATATAAATGATGTAATACTCGTGCACACTTTTTTTTGTTTTATTTAAAAAAAAAATGAACAAAAAGCCCTGTCCACCCACCCTATCTCGAGAAGCACTGATCAAAAAATTTTGAAAAAATTCTAGAATATTCTTCATAAGGTTTAGATTGAACGAGTTTCTTAAGTCTTGGCCGGTCTTTTTTTATATATTATAATACATCTTTTTTTGAAATCCTTTGATATGAAATTTGTCAAAGCCTAACCATTTAACAAAGATTCTATTTCCTTTCTTATCTTAAAATCCTTTCTACTAAATATACGTTCGGATGTTTTACTTCCTGCAACTTTTCATAATAAAACTTCTTTCAATTCTTCATTATTAGCATCTTTTAAGAGGTAGGTCGTTAGGTTAGTAAGCTGTACTTTGCTTATTTGAAATAGTAGACCAATTCGGAGTATATCCTTTATCAGACGCTTCTCTTTGTATTATTAGTTACATTAAACCACCTAAGGGAGATCCATCGAAAATCGCGCCCTCTGCATTAAAGTGTTGACTTTGTCAACCACTCTTTCGGCTTGTGGTTGCTGTGCAAGTCTACGATGGTGTATTAGGTGTGCGTCTTTGGTACAATTCGTTGTATCTTACAATTACGTTTTATAAGTACCTGGATAGGGACTAGTAAATTCCGTTCTCTTGTTTGTCGATCCTAGCCTCACTGATGAGCCGTGATACGGCGAAACGCGTCTCGTGATAGACTGATAAATAAGAGAACAGTGGGTAGACTGCTGAAGTATGGACTTTGTCTGTTTTCAGCAGCTTTACATTAAACCACATATGCTTGAGGAGGATTCATCGAAAATCGCGCCCCCTGCGTTGAAGTGTTGCAAAATTTATAACAATTTCCGGATCACTCTTTAGGAATCTTTCTTCTTCTTACTTCTTTATAAGCCACCGCTTCTCCACTGCAGGAGATAGGCCTCTTAAAGTTTCTTCTAATTGTCTCTATCATGTGCAAGATGGAGCCATCAGCTGCCTGTTATCAACCTGATATCATCAGTCCATCTTTTCATTGGTCTTCCGACACTTCGTCTGCTCTCCCAAGGTTACATCACCTTGGCGCTCGGAGAAATAAGTATAAAATGAAAAAAATTTTTGACGCAGCTATTAAATATATAAAATAATTTTTCTTTTACACATATACATAGTAGTTTTATGAATAATTTGAAATAATAACGAATAAAAAAAATTAAAAAATGACCCTCTTTTGAAAATCCTTGATGATGGTGTACTTATTTTCTCTGTTAGGCATCATCTGAAAAATAAAAAATAATTTTTTTCTTATTTAGAAAGGTAATAGCTAAGATCTTGAAAAAAATTTTTAAACTTTTTTTTGTAGAAATGAAAAAAAAAATCTGATTTTTATCAAGATTTTGAGTTAAAAAAAATTATAACTTATGAACGTAGCACCCAATCAAAAAAATCCTGTGCTGCATCTTAGATAATATTATAAAGAATATGTGTTGTAAATTTTAATAAAATCGGTTAAGTAACTCTTAAGATATCTTGTACACCAGTTTGAAAAAATTAGTTTCGAAAAAAGCAAAAGAAAAAACAGTATGGCGCACAGTGGGGAAAAACGAAAAATCGTATTTCAAAATTGTCTAGAGCCTTCAATTTTGGTTCGATTTGGACGATTTTTTTTTAAATTGAAGCTTATTAAATTCCGAACAAAGTTGTCGGTTTGTGCAATTAAGCTTTTGTTTCAAAATGGCGGACGTCTTCAAAATGGCGGTTTCTGATTATATAGCGACTGAGACACAGAAAACGCTTACAGTTTCAAACCAAGTTGTGCTAAAATGCGTGTATGTATGTTTTTTTATGTCGCAGATAATATATCTAGTATCACTGTTACAAGATTAATAATAATGAACCCAAAATGGCTGCCATGAACAATAAAAGTATTATAAATATGAATAAACGTACCATTATTATTTTATATCCATAACATTTGCATAAATAATTTCTTTAAGGTTGTTAATTATAAAAATGTTTCAACAATTGACTTAAAATGACAAATCAAGTATGGCGGATGCCAAAATTGAATCGAGCACGAAAGTTTCTCTGTGGCATTTAGACTGTGGCAGTCAGATCATTCAAGTTATTCAAGTTTACGAGTAGTTGCGGGATTTAAATTTTCATGCAGTTATTGCTAGAATATTGCTGTTGTAAATTTTAAGTATCGTAGACAATTTTCTAGCAGATACAAAAAACAGCGATACACGCAGAAAAGGACAGCTCACACAGCTAGAAAATGGCTACAACAGCTAAAACGTTTTGTTAAAATAGGGACAGCTGAATATTTTATGTAAGAGTAAGTTAAGGTTAGACATATTTATTTTCTTATTTTTCTAGTCTATTCCTATAATTCAGTAGTTCTGTATATGTACTAAAGGGTTTTCTCGTTAATAAAGATTATTATTACTCTTACAAAATACACGCAGAGAAATGCTAAAATAGGGACAGTTAAATATTTTGCTGCATTAGCCACTGTTTAGCAACAACAGCCACTTTTTTGCTACAACAGCAAACAATGTGGCTAGTGCAGCAAAATATTTAGCTGTCCCTATTTTAACAAAACGTTTTAGCTGTTGTAGCCATTTTCTAACTGTGTGAGCTGTCCTTTTCTGCGTGTATCGCTGTTTTTTGTATCTGCTAGAAAATTGTCTACGATACTTAAAATTTACAGCAGCAATATTCTAGCAATAACTGCATGAAAATTTAAATCCCGCAACTACTCGTAAACTTGAATAACTTGAATGATCTGACTGCCACAGTCTAAATGCCACAGAGAAACTTTCTTGCTCGATTCAATTTTGGCATCCGCCATACTTGATTTGTCATTTTAAGTCAATTGTTGAAACGTATTTATAATTAACAACCTTAAAGAAATTATTTATGCAAATGTTATGGATATAAAATAATAATGGTACGTTCATTCATATTTATAATACTTTTATTGTTCATGGCAGCCATTTTGGGTTCATTATTATTAATCTTGTAACTGTAATATTAGATATATTATCTGCGACATAAAAAAACATACATACACGCATTTTAGCACAACTTGGTTTGAAACTGTAAGCGTTTTCTGTGTCTCAGTCGCTATATAATCAGAAACCAACGTCCGCCATTTTGAAACAAAAGTTTAATTGAAAAATCGGCTCCGACAACTTTGTTCGGAATTTAATAAGCTTCAATTTAAAAAAAAATCGTCCAAATCGAACCAAAATTGAAGGCTCTAGACAATTTTGAAACACGATTTTTCGTTTTTCCCCACTGTGCGGCGTCAGCGTCTTAAAACCAAATATTTTTTTAAATTACCTTCAATCCGCGATTCCTGGACTACTTTTGAGCAGCTCTTTTCAATTTCCTGGGCTCTTTAGTCTCCTGTTGGGCTCTCATGTTTGTTATAGATATTCGTTGAAAATCTAAGTTCTCGGCAGCACGCTTGGGCCAATTACAAGGTTTAATAATTGCATCATTTGTAATACACTAGTATCATCATTAAATATGCTAGCTGCAATATAAGATGCAAACTCAACAATTTTTGTGCCACTGTAATGCACTTTTGGAGCCATAGACCAAATGACAGCGTCTAGACTTTCGTTGTTATTCTGAGTGTATTCTTCTAAACAGCGTTCTACACACAATTCACTTTTAGTTTAAAACCAAGACCACGAAGAGAAGTTTCGGTAAATTTTATATCAGCGCCGCACTCTTACACTTAACCACTTCACTGCTCTTTAATTCTTTAGCTGTTGTACTGGTGCTAGCTTCCTTTCTTTCCATTAAATAACGATTTATCGGGTAATGTCGTTTCTTCCTGTTCTGACAAGGACGACAACTGCTTGTCGGCTACCTTTTTTTTTATCAACATATACTTGTTTCGACATTTCAATAATAGTTTTCTATTAAAAAATAATAAAAAAAATATAATTTTTGTAATACACGTGGTGATATGTACACTACTGCGTCGCAAAGCAAACTAATTCTGTGACGTTGATGGTTTAGCGAGTCTAAACTAGTTCTAACTTTGTATACCTGTGTTACTTTTAGCTTCCAAACTTCCCCAAAGAAATTATTGTTAAGGACTGACTAAAAAAACAATATCCTTTGTCAAGAATTTGACCGCTCGTGCCGGCCCGATCGCTACCTGAGTTTCGGGCCGACTCTCTGCCGCGCTCACTTCTAATTGTTATAACTTCGGAAATAATTTGAATTTTGAAATGGTTAAACTTTTAAAATATTCTTAAAAGTATAAACAATTTTGTTATCGATCTACCATTATTCGTTCTAGCCATATGCCCCGCCTGTTGCCACTTTAATTCTGCCACTCTTTAACTGATATCTGTAAATCTTGTTGTTTGTTTAATATCCTCGTTCGGGAACTGTTGCTTTAAGCCAGGGGTGCTTAAACTTGAACTGCTGGCAATCTACCTCAATACCGTTAGGCTACGATCGATCGACTCTGAGAAGCTGCAAGTAAGTGTGATGCAGGATTGTCGTCTAGGTAGGGTGTATCGTGGCACAGATATTAGTTTTCCGCACAATGTGCATTTTTTTAGTCAAGGTAAGTGTAGGTCTGCTCTATAATGTCAATGAAAAAACTCATAATTATTCAAAATTGCGAGTTTATTGGTTCTTACAAAACAAATGAGTTCTAGTGTCTAAACTTAACTAAAGAGTGACTTTGGATGTTGAAGCGTGCCACTGCATGTCCTTAGCATACTTTTCATAAGATGGTACGTAATTACCGAGTGCTAATCGCAAGCATGATGACATATGTTCGTCAGTTAGTCGATTGCGATATTTTGACTTAATTATCTTCATTTCAGAAAATGCAGACTCGCACAAGTAAGTTGACCCAAACATTGCCGTCAGTTAAAGGGCGATTTGCCTTAGATTCGGATATTTATCTCCAGATATAAAACACCAGAATTTTGTATCAGATGCTGTGGCTTTGAGATGTATATCTGATATAATCTGCACTAACTCATTTTCAACAGAACATGAGTCCATGTTAAACTGACTTGCTGTTGCAGTAGCTAATTCCTCAATGTTTTTACACGAAAAAGGATAACTCATAAATGATGCGATATTTGCCAATTTACTGAAATCATAAAAACGTATTTCGAATTGGCCTAAAATATTTGATAATTCTGCCTCATAAATATCATAATTCAACTGAGGAATCCTTGCTTTCAAAGACGGAAAATTTTTCAGATCCTCAGTTGATCTATCATAAGTTGCAATTTACTTCTGAATGCGTTTATTGCCCTAATCATCTCAGTAATAGTTTTTCCTTTACCTTGAAGCTCCAAATTAATGGTGTTTAAATGCATTGTGATGTCTGTCAAAAATGCCAAATCAGTCAGCCATTTTCCGTTTTTCAGCATTTGAGTATCATCACCTCTTTCGTCCAGAAAAGCTGTTATTTCGGGCAATAATTCTTGAAACCTTTCTAGGAATTTTCCGCGACTCAACCACCTGACGTCCATGTGAAGAACTAAATCAGTGTGTTCAGCTGACTCACTATCTTCCAACTGCAATTTAAAGAGCCGTCGTTGCAAGCTACGTGCACGGATTTATAATTCACAATTTTTATTGCAATGCCCATAATCTCCTCCATGTTTAGAACTTTTGAACACAAAACTTGTTGATGTATAATGCAATGGAAGGAGAAAAATGAAGGGAAATCATCATTAGCTCGACACAATACCACAAAACAGTTTTTGTTTCCAGTCATTGCTGGTGCTCCATCGGTTGTAATGCACACTAGTTTATATATTGGTGACTTGTAGTTTGTTACAAAATTGAAGAAAACCTTCCTTTCAGAGGAATCATTGTCAAAAACTCTTCCTTAGCCGACATGTCATTGAATACCATTCGAATAAAAATACACAGCTGGGCAGTGTGTCATATCGGTGGATTCGTCGAACTGTAAAGAAAAGTATGTACATTCCATGATATCATGTTTTAGTTTATCTGCCATGTCCTGACTCATGACTACAACACGCCTTGTGACAGTCGGACGAGATAACTGAAGTTCTCTAATAGCAGACATAATGTCTGTTTTATTTTTAAAATCTCTAAATAAAGTCTCACCCGCTTCAATAAATGCTTCCTTCACAACCAATCCATCATCAAATGGTTTCTTGTGTTTCGCCAATATATGAGATATTTTAAATGACGCGATCGTTGCAGCTTTTGATTGTTTGGCTGGTCTTGTGAACATGGTTTGTTCTTTTTTCAAACAAGTTACCAAATCACGTACTTTTCGTTTTCTTAATTCACTCTGTGACCGAAAATCCTTTTCATAGTTTTTATGAACCATTTTATGATGCCTCTCTAAATTCCCACGCTTAAGTATTGCAACTGACGCACGGCAAATGAGACAAATGCACTACCATACAAAAGAAAAATTCTTCCTCCCAATCGTTATTAAAATGATAAGTTTTACTTTTCTTGGCCGCACTCATTTTGGACTATTTATTAATAATTTTTGTATCGATGTATCGCCTTCAAGTTACAACTCAGACTGACGAACGAAGTCTCGAATGTTCCCGTCGAACACGCCGCCCGAAGTTTCTAGAAAAATCGGCGGGAATCAAAAACGCGGCTTTTCTTTGACAAGTACCGCGCGTTCCTTTGATAAAGCCGCCTTTTGCCGTTAACAGGGGGTTATTACGATAAAAGAAAGTGATGAGGGGGTTATTCTGGCCTAATTGTGGATCGAATAAATTTTAGTAGTTTATTCATTACATTTTGTTTTAGTTACCTAAAACAAAATCTGTGAATAGTTCTATATGGGAATTTTTTTCTCAAGATCGACTCAAAAAGCACTCGCAATCGACTTGTCGATCGCGATCGACCGTTTAAGCACCCCTGCTTTAAGCAATCAACTAAAAAATGTCTTTTTTGAAAAATATTTAACAAAATAATATTGAAAAAGCAAATTATCACAGGGGAACAGCTGTTTTGGTGTCGAGGTTTTTTGAGCTGATTCTATATCAATTTGATGTCCTGAATTCAAATAACGTACTCATTTGTACCTAGGAGCTCAAATTTTTAAGATATACAATTTTAGAGAAATATAAGTTACATTATTGTAACTCAAATCCGTAAGTGTAGTAAACAAAAGTAGATACGAAATTTTTATTTTAGTTATACAAAATACAATATTATGTCGTACTTACAAACAAAAAAAAAACATTGAAGAAATGAAATAGTCACTCAACACTTGGAAAGCTTCTTTTTCCGCGACATTCTTGAATGTTTTTTTAAACAGTCCCTTTTTAAACTCCAGCAGTAATCTGCCATCATGTGCATGTCCCATCTTCCTTGGTAGCGGTCCTCCATAACTTTAATATCTTGGTGAAATCTTTCACCTTGTTCCTCACTCATGTCTCCTAAATTTTCTAGAAAACGGTCTAAGTGGCTGTGTAAATAGTGTATTTTAATATTCATATTGCACCCTAAGGATTTGAAACTATTAAGCATCTTGTTAACCATTTCAACATAGTTTTGAGCTTTATGTTTGCCTAGAAAATTTTCTACAACTGCAACAAATGATGTCCAAGCTTCTTGTTCAACTTGATTCATTGAATTTATGAAGGCAGGATCCTTAATTAATTGTCTTATTTGTGGGCCGTCAAATATCCCTGCTTTGAGTTTTTCTGTGCTCAACTGATGCATTTTTCCCCTATATATGCAAAACAAGATCCATTCTTATCAAGAGCCTTTACAAATTGCTTCATTAAGCCCAACTTTATATGTAATGGAGGAAGTATGATTTTTTCTCTTTCAACCAAAGCGTCGTTAATGACATTCTTTTCCCCAACGTCCATGTTTTCTCTCTGAGGCCAATCTTTTCTAATCCAGTGGTGTGTTTTGTCCCTACTATCCCAGAGGCACAAGAAACACGGATATTTCGTGTAACCACTTTGCTGCCCAAGAAGAAAGTTTACCATTTTTAAGTCTACACAAATCATCCATTGATGTTCGTAATACTTTATCTTCTGCAAGACCAAAGCTATGGTATTATATTCTTCTTTCAGTTTCGTTGAGTGAGCTAGTGGTATTGAACCATATTTATTCTCATTATGTAGAAGGACACATTTTAAACTTCGCTTTGAACTGTCAATAAGTAGGCGCCAATCATCTGGAATATATTCAGAAAGTCCCATTTCTTTCAAGAGTCCCCTAATTTCGTGACAAAATACAAGATTGTCTTCTTGAGAAAAGAATGGTAGCAGATCTTTTTCTCTTGTACGGTAAAAGGTAATTTTGGTTCCTTGTTCCAGTAAATTTTTGTCGTTCAACCTAGAAGCCAGTACTTCAGAAGCTTTTTTCGATAAATTGAGATCCCTGGTGAGATCATTTAATTCATTTTGATTGAAGCGTTGAGGAACTGATGACGTCCCCTCATAGTCACTGTTAGTTTCATTAGCATCAGAACTTTTATTAGCATCAGAAGAGCGATCAGAGGGAAAATATTCGTCATCAGAGATATGTGGTAGCTGATGAAATGTTGGAATCGGTATTTCATCTGAGTGCGGGATAGGGCGTATTGCCGAGTCTAAATTGGGATAAGTCCACTTACTGCGGTTATTTCGATTGATTCCATTAGTATTTACTAAACAGAAATAACAATCATTGAAGTGGTTTTTTGGTTCTCTCCAAACCATTGGTACGCCGAATTTTAGACATTTTCTTTTCCCGGTAGTCCACTGCCGTAAATGCTCTGTACAAGTTTTACATACGAGATGCGGGGCCCACGTTTTGTCCTGATCACCAAGCTTAACTCCAAAGTATCCAAGATACGCTCGCTTTACAAAGTCAGTAATAGTTTGTCTGTTTTGTTAAAACATGTATTCTCCGCATATATAGCAAAACACATCAGGTTAATTTACACAACTTCTTCTTGAACTGGAACCTGAACTCATTTTAATTCTGTTCAATAACACAAAAACACTCTTTTCTTAACATAAAATAAGACGCCGAATTCGATCTACTCTCATTAGTAAGAACGCACAAACTGACGAGACTTACCCGAGTTAGGTGATTAAAAGGGTCAGTTCAGGTACCTGATAGGCAATGGTTCCACTATTTATAGATTTACCTGGAATTTACTCAATTACAGACTGACAATAAAACCATTGTACCTACATTAATGAATATATAATAATTTTAGAACTCTCATAAATGAATATACTGAATAAAAACCACATTGGTAGATAAGTTGATGTATCTAAAAAAGTAGAGCTGATAGAGAAAAACGGATTGCATGTATAGATTTAGCGTCCCAAATATAGTTAAAATCAGCTCTAAAATCCCAGGCACCAAAACAAAAATATTTTTTTGTTGCCCTGTGTATCATACACTTCAAAATATTAATTAAAATCTAAAGAGTGGTAGTCGTACTAAAAATGAAAAAAATATTTTTAAGTAATAGAAAAAATTGTGACGTGTAAGATAACAGTTCGCTTGGTTGTACGACCCAATTTTATAATTTCGTATTATCAGGACATCGATTTTACTTGTCATATCTAATTGCATGAAATTTAAAAAATTGCTGATTTACAAAGAAACAGACAGTACACGAAAATTGTCTAGGATTCTGCAGAATTAAATAAACTAATATATAATAGAAAAGTAACCTCCAGTTATTTTTCTGTATAAAATAAGCATCTACTGTAACGACACTATTAGAGGAAGGTGACCAAATATGGAATAGTATCCCTAATATGGAATACCTAGATTTCTCTAGAAATAACATCTCAAGACGTAGTACATAACCATCTTCTCATCCACTCACTTCAAAGTCGCGAACGTTCGATCTCGTCAGTCGGGCGAAGACCATCGCTGTAACATGAATGTTTTGTTGCTACTAGGAAATTTTTTAAAGTACGTAAATATGATGGATTTCTCATTAATTTATTGGTGATAACATTGTCCTTATATGTTTGTGTAGTTCTATGCATGGTAACTGTTGTATTCTCACGGCATTTTCTTGTTTATGTTTTGTAATAAGTATAACAATGACAACAATTTTTTGAGTTTATAAAATTCCAAATATGGACCGTCATTAGGGTTCCGATCATGGAATATTCGATATTTGGATCCACTTCGCAGTTGGTGGTATATATCTTTCTTTCGTGTGTTAATATTTATTTTTCAGAATGTCTTCGAGAGCCAAACGAAAAGACTGGGATAAGGAAAAGATGTCTGAAGCTATACAAATGGTGCGAGAAAAAAATGGGTTATATGAAAGCTGCGAAGCATTTTGAAGTACCTAGAACGACTTTGTTTCGACTTTGTCAAAAAGCTGAACTATCCCCAAATGAAGCGGCAACTACGAAATTAGGAAGAAAAACTGTGTTGGGTCAACAACTTGAAAATCTGTTAGTGGAATACATTTTGTAGATGGAAAACAAGTTTTATGGCCTGACGAGAAACTATGTTCGTAGAATGGCATATATGTCAGCAAAACTCAATAACTTGCAAAATCCATTCGATGAATCTGGAATAGCCGGCAAAAGTTGTTAAAGCTATTTCTAAAGCGCCACAAAGATAGACTTTCGGTAAGAAAATCAACCGGTACGTCTTTTGCCAGAGCATTTAGCTTTGACAAAGAAAAAGTTAATGCATTTTTCAATCAACTAACAACTTACCGAACCGAATTTATAACGTGGATGAATCAGGCCTCATCGTAGTTCAAAGCAAGATATCCCAAGTCATTGGTCTCTAAGGAAAACGGCAAGTAGCTTCTCTTACATCTGCAGAAAGAGGTGCCCTAATTACTATTGTTATCTGCATGAATGTCACTGGTCATTTTGTACCAACATTTATTATTTTCCCTAGGAAAAACATGAGTCCTCATTTAACGAGAGGCTTTCCTCCGGATGCTGTAGGAGTGGCACTCCTATCAGGATGGGTACAAATGCACATATTCACTGATTAATTCAAGCATTTTCTGAAACACACCATTCCAACGCCAGATTTTCCAGTTTTATTGATTTTAGATGACCACTACAGTCACACGAGCAATATTGATGTAATAGACCTTGCTAGATAGCACAACGTGGAAATTGTTGTATTACCTTCACATATAACCCATAAGCTCCAATCGTTGGACAAAACTTTTATGGGACCGTTAAAAGTCTACTACAGCGAAGAAATTAGAATTTGGAATAGGAACAATAATAGAGCACTCAGCCCTTTTAACATTGTAGAGCTATTCGGCAATGCCTATTTGAAAGTGCAAACAGGTGCAATTGCAGTAAACGAATTCCGCATCGCAGGACTCTGGCCATTGAACAAGAACGTGTTTAGTGATATTGATTTTATCGCCGCGGAACAGAATGCTGTGAAAGATGGTTGTACAGATGTTTCTCCAATAAAACCAAGCTCTTCATCTACACAAGTTACTAACAATCCCAGATTGCCTACAAATTTTCTAGTCTCCACTTTGCGTTTATCAGAATGTGAATCCCCGTCAATGACTTCAAGCTCAACACTGGGTCGTAATAGTTTATCTGTACCTGGAACATCCGTCTTCAGAACTAACCCTGTTGAAGAACGGGAATCTACACCTGAACCTTCAAATTCCGGCGCCTCCAGATCATACCCTATTGAAGAACGCGAATCTACACCTAGACCTTCAAATTCCGTCATCTTTAGACCTAACCCTAATGAAGAATCTGAAACAATAAGAATTTTCTCGTGGATCTTCACCGTCCCTTCTTGACCGTAATATTACAACTGTATATAGAAGATCGGGGGACAAACCTGAAACGCAACGTGAACACTCTCGTAGATCTTCACCCTCCATTCCTGGTCGTAGCAGTCTGGGCCTTGTAACTCCATCTGACATAAGCCCTATACCAACAAAAAGGGCTAAACCATCTAACAGGGGGAGAAAAGCTACTATGGCGGCAATTATAACTTTATTACCATATAAGAATGATATCACAGAAACAATTAATAAGACGAATAGAACGGAAACGGAACGGACACGGAAAGAAGCTACAAAACAGTGTATGAATAAAACTGAAAGCAATAAGAAAGGAAATCTTCGAAAAAAGAAGAACAAGAGAACGAGCACTATCGACTCTGACGAAAACAAAGGAAACTTAGGAAGGAAGAAAAATGAAACTACAAAAAAACAAGGTAACGGGCAATGGCACTACAGACTCGAACGAAGACCAAGTGACTAAGAAACAGGGTAAGAATAAAACTGAAAACAAAAAGAAAGGAAGCCTACGAAAGAGAAAGAACGAGGAAACGACTGATGATCTTACAGACACTCACAATGATGAAGTTATGTTTGGTACAGACAGTGACCCTGATGTTCTAATAGGTCAAGATTCTCCTGATTATCCGGAGGTAGGATGTATGTTCTGTCAACAACTTTTCTCTGGAGATACTCAAGGAGAATTGTGGATCAAGTGTCTAATGTGCAGGCTTTGGGCACATAATGACTGTGCTGGTCCAGAGTTTGACACCTGGGTTTGTGATTTTTGCAAATAGAATATTTTTTTACTTTTTCATAACATTGGTTACCAAAGTACTTTGATCTCTTAGAAATTTTAAGAATATTTTAAAGAATTTCGTTGTGCCTTATTCTTATAGTCCATATTTGGATATCTATTCCATATTTAGCTACTTTTACATATTTTTGATTAATCTAGATTTTTGATACTGCTAATTAGTTATAACTAGTCATGCAAAATATATGTCTTACTACTTAGTAAATATATTTGATTTGTACCATGATTAGTTCTTTTGTTTTCATTCCAAAAACAAAACGGTATTCCATATTTGATCACCTTCCTCTATACTAAATATTTGTATTTGTAATTTCAGGGTCATCCAGTATATATTATTGTAGCGCTGCTCCAAACCACTACTGAGGACTAAGACAGTGGCGTAACCGGGTGCAACTTGCGGGGCGGGCATAAAAAGGGCGTTTCTTTGAGGAAAAGATTACTCTAAAGAAGCTTCTTATAAAGAGAGCGAAAATCAACAATTATCTTGCTCTGAAACGAAAATAGTAAACCAAAAACAATGACCGAAGGGAATAGGTTTTTCACAAAAGAACACCTATTAATACAGTCGAACTTTAAAAAATTATACTTTATTTAAAAACCGATGATCGAAGGAAGAGATAGGTTTATAGTAAAAAAAAAAAACAAAAATACATTAAAAAGACATAAAACATGTATTATGAAATATGAAATAAGTATTTAAATAAGTAATAAATGATAAAAAAATAAAAAAAATAACACTTTCACGTATGTTGGTCCCATACACTACTTACTAAATAAATATAACAAAATATACACTAAAAAATAACACTATTTAAACTCTAAATAAACTAGAAAAAAAAAACAAAGCCTTGGTTAGCCTGAACCACCAATTTTTCAGTTATATTTTAATCTCTGATAACTTGGGCATTGACAAAAACATTAAGATGCTTGACTGTATATTCCTGAGAAATAATGAATTTTAACCATTCTCCTTTTTAGAAATTTATAATAATAAATTACTTCTAGCCCAAAGTCTAATTATTTAAAATATTTTACTAAGTAAAACTACAGAAAATTTCAATAAAAAAATAGTAGCAATCATTTTAATGTAAAAGCAACGAGGTCTGCTTTTATCTACTAGTGTGTAAGTGTAAACAGCCTCTACGCCAACACTACTAAACGTAGGAGCCTCAGTCTTTGTTAATTTAAACAATCTCTACTTTCACCAGGAAAAATTAATCGTGGTCAGTTAACTGTTATCCTGTATCGACAAAATGTCTATTTAAATTAAAGATATTTTGTTAGATTTCATCACTTCTATAGGTTGCTGTTTGGAAATGTTAAGAGAAGCAGTAAGTTTATAAATAAAATGTTTTAACTATAATTATATCATGAAGAAAAGGGGAAGCATTAAACTTTGTAATTTCTCAGAAATACAACCAGGAAACTCTATTTCAAATAAAGTTGTCGGTTGTCCTATAACGGAATATAAAAGACATTTTGTTGTCAATTTTATGACTTAAGCAACGAACTAAAACAGAACCACCAAAGAATTTATAAATTAAAAATTACACAATTCACACTTAAGGAAACAAGAAGTACAAAAAGCACAAAAATCTAATAATTATTTAAAAAAAACGAGTAACAAAATATTATGTTCTAATATTAAATTAAAGCACCTAATGAAAATCTTATTTTTTATCTACTTGGGTAGTTCAGAAATTCTTGGTTTAATTTCTTTTAAAGTCTTCTACTTTTGACTTACGTTGATGTATAGAGTAAAGCACTTTATGTAGATATTTGTTAAATGATAATATGCGGGGATGAAGCTATTTCTTCCTTTATTTCTTTTTCTAAGTAAAATAATAAATAGAAAGAACTTCATGAAGTATATTTTACCCCTCAATAATTTTCTGTAAGTTAGAGGTATGACGAATATTTGATTTTTTTGACAGAAAATAAACAAATGTCAGATGTAAAACCTAAATATACTAAATAATCGGCCAAATAGTTATAAGAAGTGCAAATTAATTTTGAGGGATTTCTAAGAGAGGGCGTTACTCGAACGATATCGCATAGGGGCATACGGTTGCTATAGTCAATGTGAATATAGCGCTTACATGTACTGGAAATGATTCAAAAGAAAGGAAATTGGATGCTGTAAGAACTGAAACCGCGAGACGTTGAAAGGCGGTTTTTCACCTGTGAAAAACTGCTTCAACAGCACAATTGGAAAGATTTTTTCATCGTATCCTAACTGGTGATGATCAATGGGTACGCTACGATAATCTCAAGCGCAAAAAATCTGGGTGAAGCTCGGTGAACCATCAACCTCCTCGCGAAAGCCGAATGTTTATGGTTCCAAGCTTATGCTGTGTATCTGGTTGGATCAGCTTGCTGTAGTGTACTGTGAGCTGTTCCAACCCAACCAAACTATTACTTGGGAACGTTACCGACAACAATTGATACAATTGAGCCGAGCGTTGGAGGAAAAACGACCGCAATATGCCAAAAGATATGACAAAGTGATTTTTCAACATGATAACGCCCGGTCACATGTTGCAAAACTCGTCAAAGAAACGCTAGGAGCGCTTGGATAGGATGTACTACCTCACTCGCCTTACTCACCAGACATTACTCCGTCTGATTATCACTTGCTCCGATCGATGACGGCATGTCTGTACAGCGCTTCCATTCTTATAAGGATACCAAAAAATGGGTAGATTCGTGGATAGCCTCAACAGTGGGAGAAAGTAGTGGCTAGCGATGGGCAATACTGTGAATAATCAATTTGTAACCATTTTTTACAATAATGCGATATTTTTACCGAAAAATTCCTCAAAATTAATTCACACACCTAATATAATTGTTATCGTCTAGACTACAATGCTAGCAGGTTCAAACAAGTTTGATCAAATAAAACGCATATGACATGAGATTTTCCCGCTGAATATTCGGAATACGGTACAGGTATTCGTTAGTCAAACGAATATTTGGAAAGCTTCTAACAAAATCTTGGTTCGTACGGTATCCTGCCGAATCAAATATTTGTTCGTTATCTGAATGTTTGCTTACGTGGTATCAGTATATTCGTTCATTCGGTATCTACTCAAATCCAATATTCATTTCATCTCTACTAAGTATCACCTTGTGAATTAAGCATATCAAGAACTACTACTAAAATAATAATTGTATAAACATAACAAACGTAAAACATACACATACTAATAACTCAAAAATCACATGTCGCTAGGCGCAGTCCTGAGGATAGACGAAATCTGTAACAAAAAATATTTTCTATAAATAACATAAAACAACTTTTTGTATCTAGTAACTTTGGATTGTTTGGAGATTTAAGAATAAAAACAGGGAGGGTATATATTTAAAATTATTTAAAATTCCCTTTATGCTAATTTTATCTTGAGATTTTTCGAACTTGCAATTTCATTTTTTTTTTCATAAAGCTATCAGGGGGAGTTATTTTACGAGAATATAATATATGTTGTAAAAGTGACGCGAGTTTAAAACTGCAGCAATTTTTTTAATTACCAGCGCAATTAAATAAATTTTACATACTCGCTCGCTACGTTCAGTTTATCGACCAGCACAGTCTTTATGACGTGTAAGACTTCTATTCCTGGTTTAGGCGTAACTTCCGAACCTATTTTTTGCCAGAAGCGATCTCTCCGCAGAGGAGGGTCCGGAACTCCGAAACTTTGATGTTATATGGTTAAAAATAACTACTCAATCAACCACAAGGGTCATCTGCCGCTTCTACCAACCACCAAATGATACTAACTTAAGGACACTTTTCGATTATCTTGTAAACACGATCGGTTATTTACAGATTAATTGTCAAATTGCCAAAATTTCCGTACTGAGCGTCTTTAATTTTAATAACTTAAATATTTAAATATCACCAACAAGGTCGTAAAGCTGAGTATTCCCACTCAATTCTGACTTTACTCAGCTTATCCATGAACCAACACGAATTTCGGACCGTCACGGAATTCGCCAGTTTTCTTGACCAGTTTTTTACCCACTAATAGAGAGATTTATACTATCACTGTAAATCCGCCGTTTGGTCCTTCCAAACAGAACCGAGTTTCGCTATCGAATATTCTACCAATCAATGACAGAGAGGCGCATAAGCCGCGCAACATTTGACGCTATTAATCTACTAAATGGGAAGAACTTATGGAATATTTTCGAACTTTTCCTTGGTTAGACGTTTGCTTCCGATCGATGATTCGTCTGACTGCGCTCAGGAGATTTCCGATGACGTTTTGGCTGGCATGGAAGTTTACATCGCTTTTTCGAAGAAAAATAGCGTGAAAACCTTAACGTCGTAAATCTCAACATCTTCATTCGTACCCACATCAGATGCAAACAAATAATCGAAAAAAAAAAACAAGGAGGCGCAAAATTAAAGAATTAAAAACAAAATACTTGCCTGCTCCTACATTTCCAGATCCTTTTGTTCGATCGCTAAAAATATCATTAAAACCACTTACATCGCCAGATAATACTATTGCAACAACACTTATTGAGAGAGCCATTTTATGAGTTGAACTCTTTGTCTCACACTCTACTAGAGATGTTAATGTTGTAACTACCGTATACAAAGTACCTGTTACTCGTCCGGATCCAAAGTACCGGGTAGTCGACAATAAATGTACCTGGTACCAGGTATCTACACATTGATGGCTTCTGCAGTCTGCGGTCAACCAAACTAAAAACTACCAATGCCATACTGGTAGCGGTAGATACCTACTCGTCTCGACGAAATATGTTTCGTCTTCATCGATGGCGTTCGGTTTCGGTACATTCGGTATCAATAGTAATGATTGACAAGAATGAGTGCGCGTATACAATTATAAATTATACAAACATACATATACTCGAAATTAAACTGGATGATGAATACAAACGGAGCGCGCACAATTAGGAATGAAAGCAAAATTTGCACGTCGTGCATGAAATAGTTTATTAAATAGGCATATGAAATATAAGTACACATTTTATCGTTTATGAATATTAAATTGAATATAGATATTTTTTTAATTAATAAATTAGTTGGACACAATAATAAATACATAAAGAATAAATCAGGAATTTTGAAAATATTTATTCTATGTCTTTAGGAACAGTTTTAAATTAAAATAAGAAGATATTTTATTAATATAATATACAAATATACTACAGAAAATTAGAAAAGTACTTATATACTCTTAATCCTTAAAAACAATGAAAATAAGCAAATGAATATTATAACAAAAATAAACTTTACTGCAACGGGAACTTTTACGCTATTTTTCATTTCTTAACACTCAACAAAAACTGATTACAGTTGAGAATAACCGGTCAAGTGCAAGTTGAACTTGCGCAATTAGTCATCCGTACGTTAATTGCTTTTAAAATAAAAATTTTTGTTGTATAAAAAGATCAGTGATTTCACAAAACACCCCAAATGAGTTTTCAACAAAGTTTGTTTCCGATCTTTACTGAAAACTGATATCCTTGCAATTTTTGTTTTTTTTTATATACCAGATAAATTATTATAGATAATGCACTCGTGATAATTTTCGTTCAATCTACATCCCGTGGAGAATATTCCAGAATTTTTTCAAAATTTTTGGATCAATACTTTTCGAGATAGAGGGGGGCAGCGATTTTTCACGATTTTTTCAAAACAATACAAAGAAAAGTGTGCGCATGTAAGACATTATATATATGTTTGAACTCGTGTTTTTACAAGCTTTCATTTGACACCCCCACTCGATAACCCAGTATTTTTTTTTTGTTTTCTCTTCCGATTTCACCCCCTAAACTAACCCCTTAAGTTAAAATTTATCTTTCAAAAGTTTCAACTTTCTACGTCAAATAGTTTCGGAGAAAATCGGGTGTGACTGACGAACGGACAGACGAACAGACAGACGGGCAGACAGACTGACAGACACCGAAATGATCTTATAAGTGTTCCGTACGGAACACTAAAAATCAGTTTATTTACATAATTTGATTTGAGTCTGTGACGCCTTTCAGTAATAATCTGGCCAGCCACCGACTAGTATAAGCAGGTATATTGGCAACTACGTGTACGAGATCGGTACTTTGTACCGGGTACAATGTAACCGGTACTTTCTTAAAAAATACCGGGTACTCTAAATACTCGAAAGTACCGATACTTGATTACTACACTCTACTGTCGATTTCTAGGGAAAAACTCTAACCAAGACCAGTTTTCTGTATGCTTTTCAACCTATCCTTCAGAAGAAGAATATTTCCTTCCTTCTGGAATTGCGTTATAGTTTAACCGATACTCAAAAAGGCAAGATCTTACCAAATAACTACCGACCAGTCGCACTGCTTTTAGTAATGTCGATATTTATGGGGAATACTGTCAATTAGAATCTTATTATTATTTTATCTGGAATGAGTCAATATTATTAGCACCCACCAATATGTTATTCATTTAAGTCGGACTTGCGCAATTAGTGTTCCGTGATAATTTTCCTTCGATCTACACCTTATATCGGGTCTTCCATTAAGGACTTGACAACTTTTTTTTGAAATAAAAACGCAACCCATTTGAGACATTTCGAAAATTTTACTATCGGCTTGAAGTACAATCAAAACATTTATGTATGGAATTCGACTTCATTTATATGTCCACCACGGGCACGTTTGCAGCGGTCGATTCGTTGAACCCAATTTTCAATGACTCGGCTACACATTTGACGGAAACGGCCGCTATTTCTCTTTCAATATTGGCTCTGAGCTCCTCTAACGACGCAGACTTGTTAGCATAGACCAATGATTTAACGTACCCCCATGAAAAGAAGTCTAGAGGTGTTAAATCACACGACCTAGGCGGCCATTCGACGGGATCATTTCTCGATATAACACGTTCATCGAATTTAGATTGCAGTAAGTCGATTGTTACACCCGCTGTGTGGCTTGTAGCGCCGTCTTGATGAAACCACATATCATTAATGTCTAGCCCATGCAATTGATCAAAGAAATAACGTTACAACATGCCTCTGTAGCGATCTCCATTGACTGTAATGTGACGGTTATTTTCATCGACGAAAAAGAACGGCCCAATGACACCACCGGCATGAAAACCGCACCAAACAGTAATTTTTTGTGGATGAAATGATGTTTTCTTCAAGCACATGAGGGTTTTCACCTGACCAATAACGCATATTCTGTTTGTTGACGAAGCCGTTTATCCAAAATGCGCTTCATCACTAAAGATGATTTTGCGATGAAATTGGTCATCTTCTTCTAGAGCCCAATTCGAGAACGTACGTCGCTTCATATGATCGAGTGGCTTTAGTTCTTGAGTTAACTTTAACTTATAAGAGTGCACGCCAAGATCCTTTCGCAAAATTCGCCATAGTGTGGTCTGAGCGATGCCCAATTCTTGAGAACGCCGTGAAATCGACTGTTTTGGCTCGTTTGAGATGGACGCTTGAACGGCAGCAATATTCTGGCCACTTCGACCAACCCGTTGTCTCACTGGCACGGGAACATCCAGCAGCGAATATGTTAACTCAAATTTTTTCACTAGACTATGAATTGCTTGTCTACTGGGACGAGAATTACGACCAAAAATTGGCGTTAACACTCTTAAAGTTGCAGTCACCGACTCCAAATTTTGGTAGTAAATTTTAATTATTTGTAAACGTTGCTCGTTCGTGTACTTCCCTATGATGAAAATGTTGACTTTACTGAATGTTTTTGACGTTGACAGTTCGGCTTAAGGGTGCGTTCACAGTGAAATTTCAAAGTTGTCAAGTCCCAAATTTCGAAATTCTTTTATCAATACTCTTAGGGATGGGAAGGGGCAGAGATTTTTGGCAATTTTTTAAAAATAATATAAATAAAAGTTAATTTTTTTAAAATAATATAAATAAAAATTACGTTATATATATTTTTGAACTCGTGTTTTCACAAGCATTCATTTGACACACCACTCAATGACCTTAACTTTTTTTTATTATACCAGATAAATTATGCAGTCGTAATAATTTTCATTTAGTACAACTTGTGAAGAATATTCAAGAATTTTTTCACAATTTTTTGATGGGTACTGTTAAAGATAGCGTGGGGCGACAGCGATTTTTGGCAATTTTTTTAGAGTAATATGAAGAAAATTTTGCGTTGTTTGAACTTATGTTGTCACAAGTTTTCATTTGACACCCCCTACAACTAACCCTTTAAATCAAAATTTAACTTTCAAAACTACACGAGTGTGATTTGACCATCAATTCCTATATTTGTGACAAATTTCCACTTTCTATGTCGAAGAGTGTCGGAGAAAATCGGGTGTGACACACAGACACCATAGTAATTCCACAAGCGTCCCATACGGCACACTAAAAAAGTTAACTTGGAAGCGTTGATAACTTTTTTTTATTAAGACTGGAAATCAAATCTAACCATTATTTCATCTAAAATCGTTTTATAATAACCACAAAATTACTCAAAAAGCATAATGATGATTAGGTTACCAACATTGTGGTAAAATGTAACAATATGTATCTCTGGCTTGTGAAAGCCTAAAATTTTAAAGCATATAGTCTGTCAAGTAAGAATGTATCGTCTATAACTTGTAGCCGGTAAAAGAAATTCCTTTTTTGAGGTTATTGTGAGCATCCCCGCAAACAACGATTTGTGGAAAGAGATTCGTTTCTAACATCAATTATGGTCAAATAGTACATTTTCGAACATGAGTGCTGTATATTCGCCCTTAAAACCAAAAAACAACAGTTACTTTGAAAGTATTCTGTCTGGATATTACGTATATGGTGAATTTATTTTTGAAAGAAAGAGATCACCGCCCCGAACTGTTTTATAGGAAATATCTACTGCTTCAATTCATATTTATTTATATTTCCCGGATGTAGATAAAACCACTAATTTAAACAGCTTTTGAATTTTTGTCTGTTTCGGTAGCACATGTAAATGTCTTCACGGATAATGACGTGAAATTTTGTACGACGCATTATGGTGAGAATCGCAAAATTTTATGGAATAAATGCTTCCGCTTTCTTTTCAATCTTAAAAGTTGTTAAAATCTCTTTCAATTAATTGTAATTTGAAATTCAATTGATTGAGTTAAAACAAAATTCCGAAATTGCATAAAAAAGCATTTTCTTAAAACTGGGTACATTCTAGAACATAGAGCGTAATTTGCGAACGTAAAAAAGGCATCTCCGCTACGCCAGTCCCAAGCCATTGCACTAAGGGAAAGCGAGGAGGGGGGAGTAACAACCTCGTTAAAAAAACCAGGGTTCATCTGGCCCGGATGATAGCACCCTGTCAGGGCTCCTGCCTAGGATACAGGCGAACCTGCTGCCTTGTAGGAAGACGTTGAACTCACCAAAGGCTAGAGGAAGAAAACCTTGACCACAAATTGACCTGCCCTCCAGGTTGGGGGTTGAGGCATCGGGCTAACTCCTCGATACTCGGAAAAACGTTACTGTTAAAAAACCTAGTCAACAGCCTCGGAATAAAGAACAAAATACACGAAGACGACAAACGCTACGAAAACGGATAATGAATTTTGCAACATGGAATGTGCAAGGATGGACGAATAAAACCAATGAAGTTATTTTTGAGCTCCAAAAATCAGATGTCTCCCTTGCGGTACTAACAGAGACAAAAAAAAAGGGACAGGGCTCAGAAATTTAGGAAGGTATGACCACTTTTACAGCGGTGTACCGAAAGATAAGCGTGCCCAGCAAGGCGTGTCCATCCTGATATCTAAAAAACTCAGAAAATGCATAACATCATGGGAACCAATCAGCGAAAGAATTATAAAAATGAACTTAACAGCGCAAGGACATAAAGTTACAATCTTTGGAGTATATGCAATAAATGATGACGCCCTAGTAAATCAGAAAAACGAATTCTTTGAGCTACTAAATAGAGAAATAGTAAACGTTGGAGATATCAAAGAAGTAATAATCTTAGGAGACCTGAACGCTAGAATAGGAAAAAAAGTTCAAGACGAAGTAGTAGGTAGACATGGAGAGGAAATTCTAAATGATAACGGCCAAAGACTAATAACAGTGTGCGAACAAAATGAGTTAAGAATAACTAATGGATTCTACTCACACAAATGGATCCATAAATATACCTGGACTAAGCCATCTAGAAACCAGCGATCCATAATTGATTACCTGATTGTCCGTCAGAAAACAACCCTTAGAATCCACGACGTCAGAGCTTATAGAGGAGCTACTTGCGGTAGTGACCACCATCTCCTAAATGCAAAAATAAGCTTTACTGGTAAAAAGCCACACACGCATGCTCAAAAACGTGACGACTATGAAGAGATAGAATTTAGTAAATACAACCTAGAAAGCTTAGACCAAGAAAGTACCAAAAATCTGTACAGAAGGAGACTAGAGGAGAAACTACAACCCAGAGACTTTTCGACCACATCAGAGCACTACAACCACATTAAAAACTGTCTACACGAAGCAGCAAAAGAGTCACTAGGATTCAAAGAAGGAGAAAGCCGTCTAAAACCTTACTGGTGGGACTCGGATATAGAAGAAAAAATAAAAGAAAAGAACGAGGCATATAAAACATACCTCAGCACGCGAACAGAAAACAACAAAGAAATGTATAAACAACTTCAAGCTAATGTACGTAGGATGATTACACAAAAGAAAAATGAAATTTGGGAGAGACGCTGTAACAGAGTAAACACGTACATAGGAGGAGCCAAAAGTACAGAAAGTTGGAGACTTATAAAATCACTGCGCCAAAATACCAAAAAGGAAATTATATCGCCCATCACTTTAATAAATTGGGATAAATACTTCAGCTCCTTACTTACGGAAAACCGAGAACTATACAGAGATCCACCTGAGGAAATTAACGCCATAAAAGTGACCGCATCACCGATCCGTATTACAGTTAGAGAAGTAAAAGAGGTGTGCACAAAACTCAAAAACAGAAAAGCTCCTGGACCTGGAAATATACCAGCAGAATTGATAAAATATGGCACACCAAAGTTGTTTGAACATCTAACCAATTTGTTCCAAAAATGCCTCAGCACTGAGCAAATACCACAGGAATGGAAACTATCTTTTCTGACACCCCTACATAAAAAGGGCAACAAAGAGAGCTGCGATAACTATCGAGGTATTGCAGTCATGGGGACAATAAGTAGAATCTAGTGATAAAAGAAAGTGATAACAGCAAGAATAGAGCGAGAATATGTGGACAGCGAGGCAGAAGAACAAGCCGGGTTCAGAGCAGGAAGATCAACCGTAGACCACCTTTTTTGTCTAACTCAGCTCATAGAAAAGATGACAGCGATGAACAAGGAGTTACATATTCTCTATGTGGACTTGAAACAAGCTTACGATAGCGTCCCACTTACAAAACTATGGGAATCATTAAAAACAACAAACATAAACACTAATTTGATCAGAGCAGTGCAAGATCTATACCAAAATTGCCATATCCGAATAAAATCGGCAATAAAATATCAAAGGGTTTTTCCCCAAATAAAGGTCTAAAACAGGGCTGCTGCCTATCACCAACGCTTTTCAAGATTTTTCTTGAGAAGGTGCTTCTTAGATGGAAACTCAAATGTAAAAATATGGGAATCCCGCTCAACGATACTGTTCTCTACACTCTTAGTTTTGCAGATGACCAAATAGTAGTGGCCCAGGAACAAGAAGACTTGGAATATATGACCAGGAAACTTATTGAAGAATACAAAAAATGGGGTCTACAAGTAAATCTATCAAAGACAGAATATATGTGCATAGGGGGTACGCAACAGGATTTGGTGACAGAAGACGGACACAATCTTAAATCATGCAGTAGCTATAAATACTTGCGTCTAAATATAACCAACAACGGAACTCTCGATGACGCTATCAAAGAAAGGAATATTCAGGGCAGGAAAGCTATCAGGTCTCTGAACAGTATTTTATGGGACCAGAAAATAAACAAAGAGAACAAACACCGAATATACAACACAATAGTTAAAAGCATTGTAACATATGGTAGTGAGGTATGACAGTTAAAAGAAAAATCCGTTAAATCCCTAGAGGCCACAGAAATGGACTACTGGAGACGGGCAGCCGGAAGATCTAAGCTGGAAAGAATAAGGAACGAGAGAATTCGTGAAATTATGGGTGTAAAAAAGACCATAGTCGAAGAAATAAGGGTGAAACAACTTAAATGGTATGGACACGTCCAAAGAATGACACCAGAGAGGCTCCCAAAACAAATATTAGATTGGACACCTACAGGAAGAAGAAGAAGAGGTAGACCAAGAATGAGCTGGAGAGAGGGCATTGACAAAGAAATGCAAGAAAGAGGACTGGAGGAAGGCCAGTGGAATGACCGCACCGAATGGAGACTGGGTATCGGAAGACGTCGGAGAACGTTGTGAAACCGATATAATAATAATAGCTTTAATTAATCTCGATAATTGCAGAAAATTAGAATATATACTTATAAGAAATACATTACGCTCTTGATTAAACAAACAAAAATTATTGACTTACTTTAAATTTAAAAAAATTATTAATGCTATTATATACAAAAAAAAAATTTCGATATTTTTTTAAAATCTTCGTTCTTGACTATATCGATCTGTCTGTGCGGATTTTACATTATTTACCATGACTTTTATTAATTTATCATTATATATTGCTTTTTTTCCAAAAAACACCTTTTAAGGTAATAAAATGAGTCACAGTCACCCAATTCTCAAGGAAAGTCAATAATTTTTTTTATAATCTTCGTTTTTAATTTCTCTATCGATCGTTCTGGGCGAATTTTTGACCATTGACCATTTTTTTTTCGAACATCAAACCTATCATAACCCTATGCAAAGAGGAAAAATGATAGAGAGAACGTTTCCTAAACTTAAGACTTCTAAACCAGGAACTCTAAACATAACATAATATAATAGAGCGAAAACCAAACGTAACAGAACCTAATGTAGCGAACTCCAAACGTGACATAACCCGATGTACAGAACTTCTATTATACTAACTATAATGATAAATTAGTAAAAATCCACTCACACTGATAGGTAGAGATATCAAGAACGAAGATTAAAAAAAAAATTATTAAAATTCCTTGAAAACTGCGGGCAGAAAATGAATTTGGGTAAAAATAACGTATTGTTCCCATTGTACGTCGGTAATATGTTCTAAGGCCTCTTTGGAAAACTGAACTTGCTTTTTCGATTTCTTACTCTCTTAGACGATCAACAAAGAATCGATGTAAGTAGCAATCGATTTAATATGTCCCAGCTCTGTTCATCTTTCTTACAAAATTGGACCTATCGTTACGAAAATCCTTATTTCTTGACTCAGCAGCTTCCCATGATAAATGTAGGTACTATAAACCAGGCGACAACTTCTACAACATGTATCAATACTTTAAGCACTGTGGTCGACACTGGATGCAAATCCTGCAATTCGACCTACAATATCGCTGTTCCTCTGCAGTATATCCTAAACCTTTTTACATTTATGTTGTCGCCACTGGTCATGACATTAAGGATACTCTTAAATTTTTAAAACAACTTCAAATTTATTCCCATTGTATCAAATACTTTCTTGGCATTTTTGAAAAAGCAACTAAAAGGTCAATTTTTTCCTTAAACTTTTGTTTTAAGCATTTTTTTGTTCCTCGTCTTTGCTTCAAGCCTAGTATTTACGAATCGGCAATTTGTAGGTAATATGCAAAAAGTTTAAAAAAAACTTTGAGCATGTAGAGTACACAAACCAAATGTAAAATTTTAGTTTTTTTTAATTGCTATCATCAGTTTTTCTACTAACTTATTAAAATCCTTAGATGTGACTTCACATATGTAGCATTTCAGACTTGAAGAAGTATTCCTAACAGTATCGCATACTTTGCCGTCATTATCGGAGGTAGTTGGTGTTTTATTGACCAACTTTCTTGATCATTTTGAGTATTATAAAGGTTCTTGATCTGCAGTTTTTTTATACAAATCGAATCCTTATAGATTTACAAAACAGCGACGATGGTGGCACTTGATTTTGCCACACAGTTTGCCCTCCTTCTTCATTAATAGCCAATTTAATCGGTACCAAAGAACTTTGAAAACACTGGCATCATAATTGTTATTGTCTTCAGTGAAACGTTGTCGATATTGATTTTTCCGCAATCTAACCCAATCTAATTTTGTAATTAATTACATTTTTTGTCACATAGGGT
Organism: Pachyrhynchus sulphureomaculatus; assembly: GCA_019049505.1. Classification (NCBI taxonomy): domain Eukaryota; kingdom Metazoa; phylum Arthropoda; class Insecta; order Coleoptera; family Curculionidae; genus Pachyrhynchus; species Pachyrhynchus sulphureomaculatus. Next base: position 81,131,975 of record CM032451.1, on the reverse strand, counting down.
AATTAGTTTTTTAAAATTATTTGACGAATTGTTGACCATAGACACTGAAATATTTAAAACGTAGACACTTTAAAGTTTCTGTTATAGAAATAATCGCATCGATACCGATACCGATTGGTCCTTGATTACTTTTTTCTTAAACAAAAAAAAAGAAGAAAACATTTCAACAAAAGGGCTACTTTTAAAGTCATTTTCCGCACCAAATAAATTCAATAAAAATTAAATATACAAAAAGATATAATACTACTTACTTCTGCTATACTATTCTACAAAAAGGGAAACTGAAACTCGTAATTTTCTATGATGATCTGAGTAAAATTCCAAGTGGAGTTCACGGCACGTGTGCAGGCTTCAATTCAATTTCAAATTCTCTCTCTCTTTCTCTCCCTGACTACTTTTGCTTCTGTACCTATTTTTCCTTCATGATTTTATAATGTTTTTAATTTTTGTTTGCATCTTTAGAATATGCTCATTTGATAAATAGTCAAAGAGTCTAGGATTCCAACGACGCAACTTTCGATTTTTATGGATTTAATTGTTTTTGCAACTGGACGACTCATATGTTATATCTCCTAATGTTAAATTTTTACATAGTGGACAGTTTAGCATATGTTCACAACTGATAAACATCTTTAAAACAATAAGTTATTGAATACAACTTAACTAAATCTAAAGAATTAATTTTTTTGAACTACAAGAAACTCACCATTAATCAGTGCGCCTATATGTTTAGAAATCTCTTAGCAGCTCGGAAACCATGACCTGAAATAAAACAAATACTAAATATTTAGATATTTTTCGAGATCAAAAATATATTTACCCAGTAAAAAGATTGGATACTTTATTTCTGAATTTCCATGAGTCTTTGTGCTTGGTATAATAGTTAGGTGTTATCAAAGAAGATATGAGGTTTCGCACTAACGGGGTTTGTCATCGAAAGTGATTTAATATTATTATTAAACAGTTTTGCGATTACAAAAAACCCTTAATCGTCATCATATAAGAAAACAACCAAATCAGGCGAAATAGTCTTACGCAATTGAAGGTGTCTTAAGTCGGTCTTAAGCGGCCCGCACACGGTCAATAATATTGTCAATAATTCACATGTCAATACTATTGTCAATATGCAAGTCAATAACGACAGATCGCACACTGATCAATATTATTGTCAATAATTTCATTTTGCCTCTAGTCGTTGCATCAGGCGGATCACACTGATTTATTTTTTTTTACAATGAATAAAGAAAAAGCGTGTATTTCTCTTTTAGTGTTTTGTGCAAGCAAACGTACAATCATTCGTAAACGGTGGGTGAAAGACTGGATCAAAAGAAGGGAACATTATTCTCATGTAACATTACTAAGAGAAATTTCTCTTAGTGATTCCACAGACTATTGCAATTATTTTCGAATGGACATCCACACGTTCCATACTCTCAAAGATATGCTTGAACCTCTACTAAGACGCTAAGATACGAATATGAGAGCTGCTATTAGTGTAGAAGATAAATTGGCAGTTACTCTAAGGTACTTAGCGACCGGTAGAAACTTTGAAGATCTAAAATTTTCTGCACTAATGGGACCAAGAACAATAAGTTACGCAGTAATGGAGACTTGTGAAGCATTAATTTACATTTTAAAGGATTACATGAAAGTAAGTGTACCCATAATTTTTTTACATTTTTTAATTTTTATACATAAGTAAAATTAAAACGTAAGTTAAAGTATAATTAAATGTTGGTAAAGTTGGAAATGTACAAAGCTGCCGTATCTTCTAATTGTTGTGAACGAAACATATACGAGTTTTGTTCGGATGATATACTTTCATGGATTGTTGCAGCCTGTGGCGATGTTATCTGGGAGTTACTGCTTGACTCTGGCGAATAAATATTAGTATTTCTTGCGGAGTATGAGGGCGATGTTATTTGGGAATGGATGCTTGACCCTGGTGAATATATATTATTTGGCATTTGCAATGTATTCATGCTTGCCTGAAAGAGTATGTCATTAATTGCCTTTTCCGCAAGCAATATTTGTGTTTTCTCCAATTCCCTCAATTTATTCGCCCACACTTTAGCAAGGCAATCAAATTTGTCATTACTTTCAGTAGGGTTTAGTTTTTCAAGATATTCACATGCAAGTGATAGTAGCTCGTTTTGCCTTGCCATGGGACCTTTCATTTTTTTTCTTGGTATAAATGTTTGTGGTGTTATTGAGGAAACAGACGAATTTCCACTGGTCTGAATTGTACGGGGTGCTGGTTCTCCTGGCGAGTTCTGCGTTTCTTGAACATCCTGAAAAACAATTACCAATAAAATGTTGAATAACATTAAAATAAAATGAACTAAACACATATTCCTATAGGGTTTATATTAATGTTCTTTTAAATGTATTTGTTTTAGTTGCCATCCTGCCCAGAGGAATGGTTAAGCAATTTGGAGAGAGGAATCAATTCTGGAACTGCCTGGGGTCAATAGATGGGAAGCATATAGCTGTTAAAAAACCAGCACAGTCTGGGTCTCAGTACTATAACTATAAAGGGTTTTATAGTATAGTTTTACTGGCACTTGTGGATGCAAATAGAAAGTTTATAATGATTGATGTTGGAACTAACGGTAAAGTATCAGATGGCGGGGTGTTGTTCTACTCAAAATTTGGGAATCTTCTACTTCATAACAAACTCAACTTGCCAAAACCCACTGTTCTGCCTAACACATCACAAACTCATAATTTTGTATTTGTCGGTGACGAAGCTTTTGCACTGAGACCCGACCTAATGAAGCCCTACTCTCAAACGAAAGTTGATTCAGCAAGTCAGGAATTTAATCTGAGGTTATCCTCTGCTAGAGTACCCGTAGAGAACTGTTTTGGTATACTTGCCGCTAGATTTGGTGTATTCAATAAAGCCATCTACTTGGAACCTAAGAAAGCCAGGGTAAGCAAGAGTTACTGCTTACTTGCAACGTGATACTCAAGATGATGTGGGTAATTCCCATATGACACCACTACAGTGTACCATGTCCAAAAACAGCAATAACTGTTCCAAGGTGGTCAGAGATAAACTTCGTGATTATTTTAATAATGAAGGTAAACGAATTTAACCCAAACATTTTATAATAACGTTATTATGAAAAATATAATATATAATTAATGATATACCTATTTGTAAATTATGTAATAAATTTTTTTGCTATCTTACCACTGATTCATTGAAATCCACCTCGAAATCCACAGGAACTTCACTGTCGCCCAGAAATTGAAGGGCATGGAAAACCCACGAAGTTGGTGTATATACTTCATCTTCGCCACAACCAGAACGCCTAGATGTTATTATCTTCTTTACTTCTTTTCGGTAGTTGGTTCTCAGAGCGTTAATTTTTTTTCGTACTTCCGCCTCATCTGCGTTGGGTTTAAGTTTTTGATAGATTGGAATTAGTTTTTGTATTGCTTTTTTTGCGACTGTTTCTGTTCTTGTAAGCTGGTAAGCGTGGATTCCATAATTCTGGGAGAGTCTCATAAACTTCAATAAAATGTTTTAAATATTCAGTATCCGTTTCACTTAACTTTTCACCAACTTCAGAATTATCACCAATTTCTTCTGTTCCATTACTCATTTTTTAAAAAGATAAATAATAATTAATATAAAAACACTAAAGTTACCACTGTTTATAAACATTGCACAAGGCACTCAAGAGACAGAGAACTCAGAGAAGGTTATTTAAAATCAGGTTCTACTTTGGCTTGTAAAAGAATTGACTTCTTTTTTAAAAATTAAGTTTATAAAACAAATATAACGATTAAAAACTAGTTCCTACCTCGACGAAATTTTTTTCTGAACTAAGTATTGAAGAAAGTATTGATAAGCCACCGCACATTATCAATAGTATTGTCAATATCCCTACCACTTTGCAGTATTGATGTTTGAATAACAAAAAATTTAGATTTTCGTCAATACAAAATTATTTCATCAATACCAACTTCAATACCTACCGCACACGATCAATAGTATTGACAATACTTTTCTATATTAACAATATTATTGACCGTGTGCGGGCCGCTTTAAATCGCGAGCACCACGCGAAAATTTGCTTCGTCGTCAAGAGCCTTTCAAATCATTTAGCGTTCTTTGAATGTCAATGCAATACGGCTGAATTATTTGTAGTAATTAGCTCCTCCTCTGCGCATCCATGAAACATGCACAGGTAAATAAACACCGATTTTACCACAGCAATAAATGTACCTTTCATGTTTTTAGGTACTTCTTCTTTAAGTTCCTTGTCCTCCCGGAAAATTGGCGATCAGTCGCATGATCCTCATTTTATCCGTAGAGGACCTAAAGAATGTCGTGGTGCTTACTCCATACCACAGGCGAAGATTATTAAGCCAGGATGATCTTCGGCGGCCAGGACCACGTTTTCCTTCTATTTTCTCCTGAATAATTATATGGAGCAATACATACTTGATTTCTCATTACGTCGGCAAAGTTCTCCCACTTTCTTCTTTTTATCATATCAAGCACTTCTCCTTTCTTATCTATACGTTGTAAAACTGCTTCATTGGTCCCTCTGTACATCTAAGATAGCCTCAATATCCTGCGATAAACCCATGTTTTGAAGGCTTTGCGTATTGTCTCAGTAAAGGTTCATGCTTTTTATACCATAAAATAGAATGACGAAGACATAGTAATGTAATAAACGTATTCTTAAGTGGATTCTTAAAGCCCTATTGGTTAACGATTTTTGCATTTTCTTAAATGATGTTTTTGCTTGCTCTATTCTACTTTTTATTTCTTGAGATAAGTCTCATTTTTCGTTTACTCAGCAGCCCAGATACTTATATATTTGTACTCTCTCAACTATTTCCTCATTTATATTGATATCTGTTAGGTTGTTAACCATATTCTTGTTTTCGCTGATGAGTATCCATTTGGTTTCCTTTACATTTAAGTGTACACCCATTAGTTGGCTGTGTTCTGTCACTGCTGATAACAGCGTTTATAAATCGTCTTTATCGGTTGCTAATTCTAGAAAAGTTTCTCAATATCCATTAAACATTTACCATGGCTTAAGTTGTTCATGACTATTCAGTTAGCAATCATACCCTCTCTTCTGTCGCCTACGGCTCTTCTGAAAAATCTTCTCTGCCTACAAATTAAACAAAAGTGGATAGAGCACACAACCCTCTCGAGCACCTCTCATAATTGGCACTGGTCGTTAACTCTAACATTGGTTGTCTGATTCCAGTGTAGAGTAGCTATTATTCGAATGGGTAAGTACAAAATTCTCACATAGCAACAATGTGCACCCATTAAACAGTCTAAAAGCAAACGTTACTAAATTCAACTTGACGGGAATTAGAGTCAGTCAGACTCCTATCTATAATTCAACCATTTTAAAAAAATTGATTTTTCAAAGCTCAAATATTAATATTTTTGAAAAACTCTTTGCGCAAAAAAAATTTTCTAATTCACCTTCAAAACCCAATTCTTATAAATTATTTAGTATTACAAATGTTCGAAACGAACTAACTTTAAACGCGTCTGTTTGTTTAGAGTTGATAGCACACAACATGGGTTATAAACAATAAAATGTCATAAACCATAAGCGCCCGAAATTTCTCTACTAACTACTTGCATTTTTAGTTTTAATCACCTTTATTTTTTATCTCTATACAACAGTGCGACCTTTTTCTAAAAAAATATTTTATTACATGCCTTCTAAACTAAGTTGGGAGTGTGGAATCTTTGGCACAATGATACTACTCAGTATATATCACCACTACACCAAACACTTTATTTTTGCACTCGACGCGAGTTTCGCTAACCATGTTAGCTTCATCAGGAGCGATGATTGACTAAAGCTAAACTACAAATCTACCCTATTTATACTTAGCCTAACCCTTGAATTACTCAAGCGAAACTAATGACATAGGTAAGGCCATCAGTTCCGGTCAAGTAACCAGTAGAGAGGACTATAAGGAATAGGCCCTCTGTCTTTATTTAAACTACTTTTACATTTTATGATTTCCATACTTTCGTATGCGTTCAACAATCTCCTATCAGATACATTTTTTATTAATCTTAGATTATCTAATGTTACAGTATGATCAGCTTCAAGGGCATGTTCGGCAATGCTAGACTTTTCTGTTCTATTGTATTTTAAGTGCGCTAAGTGTTCTTTAAATCTTGTTTTAATTGACCTTTTAGTTTGCCCAACATACTTTTTGTCACAATCATTACAACTAATTTCATAAATTCCACTTTTCTCACAATTAGGAATTTTATCTTTGGGATTTCCTAAGATATTCCTCAAGTTGTCTGATGACTTATAGACTAAGGTGAGGCCTACCTTATTAAATACCTTGTCCCTTGCTACATTTCGGATTATATGGTATGGAGACATACTTGGTGTTATTTTCTTCGCGTGTAAAAAAGGTGGAATTCTGAATATTAAACCTAAACGTATGTCTATTTATTAGCTTATTTACCAAGTCATCGTCATAACCATTAACTCTAGTTATATTTCTAATACGATTCCTTACTTTATTAAAGTTTACTTTATTCAGAGGGAAAGTGACCAAACGATGAACTAAAAAATGTAATGAGGCTAATTTATGTTGTTTGCAATGAAATGAATCATTAGGAATATATCTATCTGTTACTGTGTCCTTCCTATAGATATCAAATTCTAATCTATTATTATTTTTAATAATTAAAATATCTAGAAAAGGCAATTGTCCTTTGTTCTCAACTTCGTAAGTGAATTTAATGGAATTATACCGGCTATTTAATTTAGAAACAAAATCATCAATATTTGCTTTCTTTGTATCAAAAATCGCGAAAATATCATCCACATACCTACACCATACCCTTGGGAAAATATTCGAATTCTTGACTGGCTTCGATTTCTAACTTACTCATGAATAAATTAGCTATGAAAGGTGATAACCATAGCTGTTCCTTCTTTCTGAACATAAAATTGATTGTTATATTGGAAATAATTTTGTTCTATACAAATTTTAGATAATGTTAAGTACCATACCGACCATACCAAAACTGTATTGCTTACCCAAAATTCACAAACCTGGAAAAGCAATGCGACACAATGTTTCATCGGTCGGATCACCCACATATTTAATATCCAAATGGTTATCAAAAGAACTTGAGAAGTTACCGTTAAATACTTTCGCAGTGAAGAATTCGTTAGAATTCATTAATAAAACAAAAAATCTAGTTCTTAATGAAGATGAAGTCTTAATTTCTTTTGATGTTAGTCCTTTGTTCCCAAGTGTGCCAATTCCACAAACTTTACAATATCTCGAAGAATTACTTAGAATGAATGACTTTGAAGACGAAATTATTCGTGAATACTTAACATTATCTAAAATTTGTATGGAACAAAATTATTTCCAATATAACAATCAATTTATGTTCAGAAAGAAGGAACAGCTATGGGTAATTGCTTATCACCTTTCATAGCCAATTTATTCATGAGTAAGTTTGAAATCGAAGCTAGTCAAGAATTCGAATATTTCCCAAGGGTATGGTATAGGTATGTGGATGATATTTTCGCGATTTTTGATACAAAGAAAGCAAATATTGATGATTTTGTTTCTAAATTAAATAGCCGGTATAATTCCATTAAATTCACTTACGAAGTTGAGAACAAAGGACAATTGCCTTTTCTAGATATTTTAATTATTAAAAATAATAATATATTAGAATTTGATATCTATAGGAAGGACACAGTAGCAGATAGATATATTCCTAATGATTCATTTCATTGCAAACAACATAAATTAGCCTCATTACATTTTTTAGTTCATCGTTTGGTCACTTTCCCTCTGAATAAAGTAAACTTTAATAAAGAAAGGAATCGTACTAGAAATATAACTAGAGTTAATGGTTATGACGATGACTTGGTAAATAAGCTAATAAATAGACATACGTTTAGGTTTAATATTCAGAATTCCACCTTTTTTACACGCGAAGAAAATAACACCAAGTATGTCTCCATACCATATAATCCGAAATATAGCAAGGGACTCAATAAGGTCTTTAATAAGGTAGGCCTCACCTTAGTCTATAAGTCATCAGACAATCTGAGGAATATCTTAGGAAATCCCAAAGAAAAAATTCCTAATTGTGAGAAAAGTGGAATTTATGAAATTAGTTGTAATGATTGTGACAAAAAGTATGTTGGGCAAACTAAAAAGTCAATTAAAACAAGATTTAACGAACACTTAGCACACTTAAAAGACAATAGAACAGAAAAGTCTAGCATTGCCGAACATGCCCTTGAAGCTGATCATACTGTAACATTAGATACTAAGATTAATAAAAAAATGTATCTGATAGGAGATTGTTGAACGCATACGAAAGTATGGAAATCATAAAATGTAAAAGTAGTTTAAATAAAGACAGAGGGTCTATTCCTTATAGTCCTCTCTACTGGTTACTTGACCGGAACTTATGGCCTTGCCTATGTCATTAGTTCCGCTTGAGTAATTCAAGGGTTAGGCTAAGTATAAATAGGGTAGATTTGTAGTTTAGCTTTAGTCAATCATCGCTCCTGATGAAGCTAACATGGTTAGCGAAACTCGCGTCGAGTGCAAAAATAAAGTGTTTGGTGTAGTGGTGATATATACTGAGTAGTATGCCTTCTAAACTTTACAATAAGCTATATAAATCAACGCATTTCAAAGTTTATTTTAATGAGTAAATGATGAAACTAAAAATCTTATTTGTATGATAAAGGCTTAAACGAGTACAATTAACAATTCTTAAGAATTAGAAATCTACTGTGTTTTAAAGCTTAATGATAATAAGTGCAATAAAATTATTTGGGATTTTAGCAGTTATTGGAATATAGTTAACCAAAGTACTTATCGGGAGGTAGGTGCCTAAGTACCTAAGTATGCAATAAAAATAACCCATAATATGCTTAGTTCAAATTAGAACAGCGATGGCTTCAACTTTCAGTTTTGCCCCGGTTAAACTTCGTGGAGTCTGTAAATTTGCATTTTCCCTGCGAGAAAAAACAATGGAACACGATGCCCAGTGCATCAACAGCCAACAAGCCAAGTTCGGGAAATTGTGGAAACCTGTGCCAACATGACGGGAGTTGAATCAGCAACTACTTATGGATTCCTAAAAAAAAAAAAAAAAAAAAAACGCAGTCCTTGCAACGAACCTGAGAATCACAAAGAAAAGTGAAAAAATTCTGAATTGACAAAAACATTAAGAGTGCCAGGCTAATTATAGCATACATTGGTAGTGAAAACGGAGCAGAATCAGTTACAGTATTCTCGATTATTAGAAAGACTCCCGACAAATTCATAGAAGGAAGCGGATATTCTTCAATGGATAAGGCACAGTTCAAAAAATACGCAATCGATGAGATGAGAGAACGGAATATCATCGTGCTTAGATTACCTCCATAACATTGCGAATTGAATCCCATAGAGCTAATTTGGGCACAAATGAAAGGTTTCGTTGCCAGAGAAAGCACCACTTTCAAACTCCAAGACGTAAGGCAATTATTACTCGCCGGAATAGAGAGGATCAAAAAGGATAATTGGAAAAATGCTATTCAACATATTGTAAAAAAGAAGAAAATAAAATGTGGAAACTTGACGAAAACATCGAAGAAACTGTGAAAATAGAACTCTTAATTATCAGTTTAAGAGAAGTCGAGTGTTCAGATTTTGAAGATGATTGTTTTGATTGTAATTAAAGTACTTATATATCGTGAATTGTGAATTTGTATATATACATAAATCTATAGATTAAAACATTTTTGGTAATAAACCTTATATTTCTATAACTGTATCTTTAAAATAATTTTATTTATTAAACACTAAAAGCAGGTTACGCTCGGACGACTATGCTACCGATGACCCCCTCATTTACATTTTATGAATCTACTAGCCGGGCCCGCGGCTCCGCTCGCGTGAACTTAATTCACTACTATCGTCACTGCTTATTTCTTATGTTACCAAACGTAATAAAATATCTCCCATTATTTCTCCTTATCTCCCAATATTTCTCCTTATTTCCCATTATCTCTACATAATTTCCATTATCTAGGCTTATCTCTGCTCATCTCCCATTATTTCTCCTTATCTCCCATTATCTCACCTTATTTCCCATTATCTAGGCTTATCTCGATTTATCTCCCATTATTTCTCCTTATCTTCCATTATTTCTCCTTATCTCCCATTATCTCACCTTATTTCCCATTATCTAGGCTTATCTCGACTTATCTCCCATTATTTCTCCTTACCTCCCATTATTTCTCCTTATCTCCCATTATCTCACCATAACTCCCATTATCTAGACTTATCTCTGCTTAGCTCCCATTATCTCCCATTATTTATACTTATCTCCCATTATCTCACCTTATCTCCCATTATCTAGGCTTATATCGAATTATATAGAACATATGTATAAATTTATAAAAACACGTAAATCGGATAAGTGGTTCTCGAGTGATAAGCGCACTAACGGACAGAGAGACAGACAGAGAGACGTTGCATTTTATATATATTGTATTCTTTGCTACATGATATTGTTCCATATTTAATGCTTTAGGGAGTGTATTGCAAGAGAACGCGCTAGCGGCAAACTTTTCTCCGAGTTAATTCACTATTATCGTCACTGCTTATTCCTTATGTCACCTAATAAAATATATCCTATAACCTGGCCAGAGAACATACGTATGTTTAAAAAAAAAAAGCACGTAAATCGGATAAGTAGTTCTCCAGTGATAAGCACACTAACGGCCGGACAGACAGACAGACAGACGGAGAGAGAGACACTGCATTTTTTATATATGTTATAGATATTCTCTGCTACATAATATTGTTCCATATTTAATGGTTTGGACTGTGTATTGCAAGAGAACGCGCTAGCGGCAAACTTTGTCCGACTACATTTACTATTATTGTCACTGCTCATTCCTTATGCTACCTATCGTAATAAAATATAGCCTATAACCTGGCCGGAGAACATATGTATGTTTTTTAAAAAAAAAGTACGAAAATCGGATAAGTGGTTCTCCAGTGATAAGCGCACTAACGGACAGACAGACAGACAGACAGAATACGTTGCATTTTTATATATATTATAGATGTAATAAAATATATACCTATAACCTGGTCAGAGAACATATGTATGAATTTAAAAAATCACGTAAATCTGATAAGTGGTTCTCGAGGGATAAGCGCATTAACGGACAGACAAACATTGCATTTTATATATATTATAGATATAGATTATTATTATTATATAACCTGGCCAAAGAATATATGCATGAATTTAAAAAAAGACAGGTAAATCGGATAAGTGATTCCCGCGTGATAAACGCACTAATGGACAGACAGACAGACAGATAGAAAGACATTGCATTTTATATATATTATAGATTATACATTACAGATATTCTTTGCTATATAATATTGTTCCATATTTAATGGTTTAGGCTGTGTATTGCAAAGGCACGCGCTAGCGGCAAACTTGTTTCCGACATCATTCACTATTTTACGTCACTGCTCATTCCTTATGCCACCTATCGTAATAAAATATAGCCTATAACCTGGCCAGAGAACATATGTATGTTTTAAAAAAAAAAGTACGTAAATCGGATAAGTGGTTTTTTCAGTGATAGGCGCACTAACGGACAGACAGACAGACAGACAGAGAGACGTTGCATTTTATATATATTATAGATTGTATAGCAGAGGTTCTCTGCCTAAAATAGGGTGAACCCTTAAAAATAATTCAAAACAGGAAGCAAAATACAGTAAAAAATGCATATAAAAATCTCTTTTTTTTTTGGGCGCACCCCAACATGTATTTATATCTTTAGTTAGTTGAATTTTGGCCACCAATAAAAGTTCTAGATGCAGGGGGCAGCAGATGGATACAAAAGGCTTTTTTAGAAGGAATATTGTTAGGCTAGGGTGGATCTAACATACGATCAACGATACTAACTAAGCGGCAGTCGAGCCTTAAATTTTGAAAAGCTGACGTCGAGACTTAAATTTTGGAAAAAAGATCCATTTTCGACCAAATGGCATAAAATGGCGGGCAAATCAAATTTTAAATAATAATTTAAATTGTGCCCACTGTGTTCAATATTTATGTACCAAAATCTCAGGATATTTTTGCAATAACAAAAGGAATACTTTCTGACAGTTTTAAGCCGTTCATTTCACTTAGTCGACCTGTACAGTAAAATGAAAAAAAAAACAGTTTTTTGGCGGTTTTTTTTTCATTTTGTAGGTTATGTACGCACTTGAGCACCTTAAATCTAATGAGGATTTATTGGAAATTTTGTTGCGAAGAGTTTGGTTTTTTTCCTCTCGATACGACTTATATAACCAGAGTTATATTTACATTTTAAGCTCAAACAACGCGTTTTGAAAACTTCAATTGTCTCGGCGTCAGCTTTTCCATGCCAATAAAAAAAAAATTCTTGGAGTAATTTTAACCGTTTTTTACATTTATTTATTAATGAAATAAATGCGTTTTTTTCGGTCATTTTGAAAAAAAAATTGAAATTTTTTTATCTGGTAGAGAATCTCTCTCTTTGAGACCTTTATTAAAAAAAAATCATTCTTGTTAACATTTTTTTTTAAATGACCGCAAAAACTAAATTGTTATTATTTGACTAATAAAAAAAAAGGTTAAAATAACTCCAAATTTCTTTTTTTTTAATGGCATCGAAAAGCTGGCACCTAAATTTTGGAAAAAAAAAGTGGACTTTGGACACTTTGGACCAAATAGCATAAAATGGCAGGCAAATCAAATTTTAAATAACAAATTCAATTGTGCCTACTGGGGTCAATATTTTTGTACCAAAATTTCAGGGTAGTTTTGCTATAATAAAATTGAAAAAAAAAACAGTTTTTTGTCTATTTTTCAATTTTGTAGGTTACGTACGCATTTGAGCGACTTAAACTAGCGAGGATTTATTGGAAATTTCATTATGAAAGGTTTGGTTTTTTGTTTCGATTCGATTTATACAACCGGAGTTATTCACATTTTAAGCTTAAATAATCGGTCAAGTGCAAGTTAAACTTGCGCAATTAGTGTTCCGTACGTTGATTGCTTTTAACATAAAAAATTTTGTTACAGATGAATAAAATGATCAGTGACTTCACAAAACACACCCCAAATGAGTTTTCAACAAAGTTTGTTTCCAATCTTTACTGAAATCTGATGACCTTGAAATTTTTGTTTTTTTTAAATACCAGAAAAATTATTAAAGGTAATGCACTCGTGATAATTTTCGTTCAATCTACACCCCGTGGAGAATAGTCCAGAATTTTTTCAAAATTTATTGATAAGTATTTTTCGAGAAAAGGTGGGGGGACAGCGATTTTTCGCGATTTTTTAAAAATAATACAAAGAAAAGTCGCGCAAGTATTACATTATATATATTTTTTTTTTTTACTCGTGTTTTTCACAAACTTTCATTTGACACCACACTTGATGAAATTTTTTTTTTCACTTCCGATTTCAGCCCCCAAAACTAACCCCTTAAGTCAAAATTTAACTTTCAAAACTACACGGCTCTGATGAGGATGAATTTTTTCAGATTTTTCCTACGGTTTTTTTCTCTATTTGACCTTCAAATGACCTTGAATCTGATGTGATGAAGGTTAACCAACCCACTCATCGTAATCAGCGACCCCAAAAACCCCATAAGGACCATACCGCTCCGAGTGTTTTTTTTTAGATCACATGTTGACCTGTGTTATTAAAGTAACTAAATATTTTCCAGAGGTTTTTTATACATGGAATAACAATCAAGGTCAGCGCTGCTAATTAATATAGGTCCAGTTTTTAGTTACCATAGAAGTTCCACGAAGTGATTGTTCTAGAGTTTCAACAGATATTGGCTCCCCTTGGCAACACTACCGAATAGTCATTAGGTCGTTGTTGTGTACCTTTTGCTGATGTGGTAAAGTCTAAAGCAAAAGTTCTACGACTTATTATCAAACACCAAATATATTTTAACTGGGTTATCTATGATTGCAATAAATTTATTTCTGATTGAGGCTGTGATTAAATTTGTTTTCCCAGGACAAATGTCAAAGACACCGTAGGTAAATTGTTAATAAAAATAATCGGTCAAGTGCACTCGTGATAATTTTCGTTCAATCTACACCCCGTGGAGAATATTCCGGAATTTTTTCAAAATTTTTTGTTAAGTACTTTTCGAAATAAGGCGAGGGACAGCGATTTTTCGCGATTTTTTAAAAATAATACAAAGAAAAGTGCGCGCAAGTATTACATTATATATACATTTTTTACTCGTGTTTTCACAAGCTTTCATTTGACACCACACTCGATGACCTAGTAATTTTTTTTTTCACTTCCGATTTCACCTCCCAAAACTAACCCCTTAAGTCAAAATTTAACTCTCAAAACTACATGGCTCTGATGATGCCATCAATTCCTATATTATTACCAAATTTCAACTTTCTATGTCAAATAGTTTCGGAGAAAATCGGGTGACAGACAGACAGACAGACACCGAAGTGATCTTATAAGTGTTCCGTACGGAACACTAAAAACGCGTTTTGAAAACTTCAATTGTTTATAAACAAAAGAGCACAAGTTTTTCGAGGTCCAGGACTCAGAACGATACTTCTAGTAATACCCCAGAGAGGATAAAAACCATAATATTGCTGTATCCAGACTGTGCAGTTTCAAATGCTTGTTTTACTGCACTATTAATTGTCTAGAATTATTTTTTAAAGTTTATATTCCCGAAAAGTTTCTCAATATACATTAAACATTTACCATGGTTTTAACTACAGCATTCTTAAACTTGTATGGGTGGTGGTTCTGGTAACTTATTGGAATGCAACCATTTCGTATTTAATTAATTTATTTAACTAACTTTCTTATTCTTAATCACCTGGACTGGGATTTTATAATAAACAAAATAGTGGAGGTAAATGCCGTAAAATTTTCATGATTTTTGCAAATTTTTTGTGTACAGCTTTAACTACTTTGAAACAGTGCCAACATAATGTAAACGAGTTTTCTCAGCCTAATTTCGACCGCAAGGTCACTTCTCTTCTATTTTAGTGCATTTTTTCACATTTCAGCGCTTTCAGCTCACTATGTCCTAAATAGCTCAGCTTCTGCTCGTTGTTATGCGACAGAAAAAAAATCATTTTAGTCCTCATAGAATTACCTAGTCTAGATTGCATTAAAAAATATTAAGTATATAACATAAAAAACGTATTTACTATGGCAAATTAAAAGATTGTCTTTTACTGGTAACTTCCGTTCAATTGGATATTACGGCGAAATTATAGGAAAACATAGCTTTTATATTAACAGAAAAGTGCGCTAAATTTTATTAAAAAATATTGAGAGGATTAGTCAAAATTCGCATTTTAGTCCAAATCTTATTATGGATTTTTCTTGTGGGCTAAAGGTTGTAGGAAGCTTTTTTTGAAATATGCGAAATTTTATGCTCTTCAAGATGGTTAGAAGGAAAAATAAAAAACATATAAAAAAAAATTTCCTTACAAAATATTCTGAAGTGTTTAATAAGTTAAAGATTACATGAGACACATACGTAAAATAAACAGAGAGATGTTAGCATATCTCTGACAATAAATGCTATCCACGAAATATAGTATACTACGATAAAACTAACTGCGATGAAGTGTTTGATGCTTAAGATACAAATGCCATTTGTATACTTACGAAGTTTGTTAGTATAGCAAATTATTTCGAAGCGTAGCGTCGAGGCACTATGCGGCAGGGCCGGCCCTAGCTTTTTTGCCGCCGCGCCGCAGGCAATCCCAAAAAATGCCGCCGCTCCCAAGCTTAAAGAAAACTATGTTAACCAGGAAAATAACATATAATTGAATTAAGACAATAATACTAATACAGATTTACGAAAAATTGTTTTATTGAAAAACAAAGTTTACATTTTTAACGAGCTAACGACAACGAACCAACGAAACTAAAACTAGTACCTACTATTTTTAGAGATAATTTAAATATACTTTTAAAACAAATCTAGTACAATAATATACAAAGTCTAAACTTAAATTGAAACAATTTTTCGAAGTTTCATTTCTGCAAAATCACAAATTTCGTTCAGATCTAATTTACTACTCAATTAAGACGATTTTGTGTAGTCAGTTCTTAAATAATTTTTTTATTATTTTTAATTTAGAAAAAGTTCTTTCGCCGGTAGCAATAGTTATGGACAGCGTTAACAAAATTCTTGAAGTAATGCTCAAATTTGGCCCAACTTTAAGGGAAGTAATGAATTTAAGAACGTCAACTGGACCTTCTTTCTTAGTTCTTATTCAGTAGGTTGAATCTCAGCTCCAATGCACTGATCGCCTGTCTATAGTAGAGAACAGCAAAAATCTATATTATATTTTTTTTGTGTTAGATCTTGTATCGGTTTGTCTAAACTTTCATATGAAAAATTTCGTTTGGTAGTCCGAATACGATAACGTGATGTAGTCAATTCAACGTTTTTTTCTACGTTGATTTCGCTGGCTAAATTTTCAGCTTCTAAGATAATATTGTCAAAGGATTTATCCGAACTTAATTCTTAAAAAAAAATAATGAGCTATTTAATAAATTAGTGGCTTGAGATAAATCAAAATCTTTGGATCGAAGTAGCTAACTTATCGGATTAATATGATTCAAAATTTTACACCAAATTACAATTGAACATAAAAACTTAAATTGTTTTTATTGTGGTCGATAAACCGCTGGCCTGATTTCGAATCATATTATCTATTTCGGCATTCTCATAAATACTTAATAAAGCATCATGAATATCTCCTATATGAAAATGTAAAGGACTTTCCCAACGAGTGTCGCTCAATGGTTTCAATGTAAAAGTATTGAGGTGTTCTCTTAATATGGCCCACCGAAAAGTCGATCAGGCAAAAAATGTATATAGCTTGTGAACCATATTAAAAAAGTTCGTCGCCTCCAAAAAAGATTTTCTAATATCGTTAATTACCAAGTTTAAGGAATGACTTCTGCAAGGTACGTAAAATGCTCTAGGGTTTAAAGTTTTAATTCTTGATTGTACTCCCGATTTGTCGCTTCTCATATCTGAACTATTGTCGTAACCTTGACCTCTCATATTTTCCACTTTCAATCTATTTTTCCTTAACTCTTCCAATAAAACTTCAGATAATTCCTTACCAGTAGATCCCTCAATAGGAAGAAAACCCCAAAAAAAAATGTTCATTAATTTTACATTCAAATCCCGATTCTGATTGATCAATAGAAACATATCTTACCGAACCGAATAATATTTCGATTTTTGAACTTGTTTTATTATATAAGACTATGCTATCATGTAATAATCCAATAATTTCATTCTGGATGTTTTTCCGTAAATATGGCACTCTGTTTTCTTCATTGTTGAGGATTCTACGAACGCGTTTCTCCATTTTTGGGTCAAATTCAGCTAGCAATTGAATTAACTTTAGGAAATTTCCATTATTATGTTCATAAAGCTTGTCGCTTGTACCCGGAATGCTAGAGAACTTTCTCCAAGCAATTTAGTAACTGATATTGTACGTAAAATCACTTCATGCCAATATTTAATTTCAGCATTAATAAATCTGTAGCTGAATCTACTGTTTAATAAGTTTTCAACCATCGTTTTAGCTCTATCCATGATTTTAAATTATCTACATGAGTTTTTGAGTCTTCATGCTTTCTTAGTACCTCACCAATATTTTTCCAGTTTCTATAACCTTCATTTGAAAAGAAACCAAATTTTAAATAATCAAAAAGTGTGCAACAAAAACAGAACACGGAATCTTTAAACACAGTATATATCAGCCAATCTCTCGCGACTTTTTCTCCATTTTTTAAAATCCTATGAAAGTGTTTTTCACTAAATCTTCGATTTGGATTTTTGACTGTCAAACGGGAAATCCTAATGAAATAAAGGAGATAATGGACCTTTTCTAACTAAAAATATTCGATCTGAGTAGGTTTTACGATCGTGCCATAATCCTGGGGCTGATGATAGAGTTAGGTTGATGCTTCCTTCATTTAGTATCCATTGTCTCAAAACTTTGTTCCTGGCTGGGATAACTCGCAATTTCATCTTTGTTATTGGTGTCGTCTTGATAATCCAAATCAGAGCTGACGATAGTGTTCAGATCCCGGCAACCGCGTAGCTCTTTGTTTTGTTTGGAACTACTTGCATCTTTTAAGAAGCTATGCAACGCTTCTGTCTGCTTTTAAGCTGGGTTTGCTTCTCAATCTCTTTTTTTTATATTGACTACTAGATAGCCGTTTTCTCTTTCCGTTAAACTTTCTAAAACAAAACAATCTATTTAAGTATCTGATGGCATGATTCAAAGCTTAAAAATCGTCCCAACAGAGGGCGGAACCTAACCATAAAATTTACATTTAACAATAACGAATTTATTAGTACATGTAAAAGGTATTATTAGCGTAGAAAAATCTCAAGTACAAAGATTACAATAAGAATCTAAAGCCTCTCTTACCTTTTAGCAAAGTGAAATCGCTATTTTTCACATCCACTACACTTGTAACTAACTAACTCAAACTGTATCACTTCCACAACCGAACGTTGATGCATAAATAAAGCATTGTTTTGAATCCGACTCTCTCTTATACGGAGTGAAAAAAGCTTGTTGAATCCTGTCTGCGGTGCAGGCACGGGCGCATCTCACAATTTACGTACAGAAATACCCAGAATTTCCTTTATTTTCTAGATTCAAGTAATCGAAATTTATTTTTGTGGGTTGTGTTTATTTTTTTTTTGCGCTATAGTAGTTCAGCCCTAAATTTTGCCGCCGTAAGCAGTTGCCTACCTTGCCTACCGCCTAAAACAGGCCTTGTTAATATGGTAATTTTTCCAATTACCTTATATTATGTTTAGGTATAAGTAGGTAATGCCTTTAAATCCAAGTATTCTTTTTTTTAATATTGTTGCTTTATTTTTAAACCGCTATATTATACTATTGCTATTATTTCAGCATTAAAATAGTAATAATTAATATGTTTCTGTTATCTAAATCATAATTTTATTGTTTTACTTGTTTTAAAATCACTTTTTTCGTGTTAGATTTAAGATAAAATATTGAATAGAAATAAAGAGTAAAGTAGTAAATAAGAACAAGAGAAGAGCAAAAGCGAAAAAAATTAAATTTTTTGTAACAAAAAAAACTTTTTTTGTATATTCTTTATTTTTTCTTTTAACCATCATGAAGAGCATAAAATTTCGCATGTTTAAAAAAAGCTTCCTACGACCTTTTGCCCACAAGAAAAATCCATAATAAGATTTGGACTAAAATGCAAATTTTAACCAATCCTCTTAATATTTTTTAATAAAATTTGGCACACTTTTTTGTTAATATGAAAGTTATATTTTCCTATAATTTTTTCTTCTTCTTCCGACTTATAGCTAGGTATTATTGCCAGTTTTCTTTGTTCCCTGCTCTATAGATCGTCGCTCCATCTCTTTCTTGGACGTCCCATTCATCTTCTTCCATTCGGTGACTTGTCTCTTGCTATCCGTACTATCCTGTTGTTTGCCATTTTTCCTATGTGTTAATACCATTCCACTTTTCTTGCTCTTATCCACTGGTTGATTTTTTTCTATATTACATGTGCGTCATACGTCTTCACTCCTTTCGCTATCCCTCAACGTCTTGTTTGTACATCTCCTAAGTATTCTCATTTCGGTTGATTTCAGCATCCTCTGTGTTATACTTGTATCAGGTCTCTCTTGTATATTCTTGTTTTGGTCTCCACGGAGAGGAATTTATTTCTAAATATGGTATCACTGAGACATCCCGCTATCCTGGTTAACTTGATGTTTTACTTCTTCCTCGATTTTTCCGATACTAGATATTTTGATGTCCAGATGATCGACCTCCATCACATGTTCTATTGGTTTATCTTCCACTACCAGCTTGCACCTAATCGGCTCTTTTGCTATTATTATTGTCTTAGTTTTTTCAGTTGAAATTGACATATTATATTATTTTGCTGCTATGTAGAATTCATATAGTAGCCTTTGCAGATCGTTCTCGGTCTCGGCCATTATTATCGCGTCATCTGCATAATATATAATTTTAAGTTCTCTGTTACCCATTCTATATCCCTTCTTTCTTTTGACATTCTTTATAATTTCATGCATGACAATATTAAATAGAGGAGGACTTAAAAGAGTCTCCCTATCTGATTCCAGATTCATAGTTGATTGGTTCTGTCATTCCTTGTGCTAATCTTACGATTAATGGGATGTTCCTGTTATATAATAGATGAATAACGTCTTCTATTTGCAAATTGTCGAAAACTTTTTTTAAGTCTATCAGGCACAAGTATGCTGGAATTTTTGTATTCTATGGATTTTTCTTTTACCTGTTTCACAATGAATACGGCATCGGTGCATGAGCGCCCACTTCTGAATCCTTGCTGTTCTTCCAGTTGTATTCTCGCGTTTATTTTTGTTGTAATAATCTTTCTTGTTAATTTCTGTGTACAGTTTAGTAGATTTATGCCTCTATAGTTATTTGGATCTTCTTTTTCTCCCTTCTCGTGCATTAATATATCTGTCGCTGTTCTCCATTCAACTGAGATTCTATTCTATCTTATTATCCTCTGTATAAGTGTCTGGAGTTGCTTAAACCAGAATGTGTCCCCCAAATTTTAGTAGTTAATTAGCTATTTGATCTTCGCCGGGAGATTTACGGTTCTTTAATCTTTCCAGTGCGTCTATTATGTCTGCTTTCTTTATATGTGTTTCTTTGTTTATTACCCCCCCCCGTTATCTCTGGTGTTTGTGGCAGTGTGATACAGTTCTTCATTTTCTATTTTTATCGACAGTTTTAATCTCTAATGCCTCATATGTAGCTTCTAATACATTTGTTTTTATTTTTAACCAAGTATCATTTATGATGTCATGGTCATTTATTTGATTTATTCTGATTTTTTTCTTCATTCTTCTCTGGTATAGATCTCTCGTCGATTGGTCTTGTAGATTTTCTATTCTTATCTTTGTTTCCAGCTCCTTATTTTGGTGTTGCGTTGTGTTTCTTATGTTCCACCTTAGTTTACACATAACTAAATTATGATTCCTATAATTTAAAGCCCGTAATATCGAATTGAACGAAAGTTACCCGTAAAAAAACCATTTTTCAATTTGCTGTACAAAATATTTTTTTAGGTTATTGTACTTAATATTTTTTAATCTAATCTACGCAGTTTATAAGCAATTTTATGACGAGTAAAAATGATTTTTTTTTTCTATCGCATAACAACGAACAAAAGCTGAAATATTTTAGTGACCGGAAGCGTTTTTTAAAATGTGAAAAATGCACTAAAATAGAAGACCTTGCGGTCAAAATTAGGCTGAAAAAACTCGTTCACAATATGTTTGTCCTGTTTCAAAGTAGTCAAATCGATTTCTAAGTACCCAAAAATTTCCAAAACTCATGAAAATTTTACGGCATTTGCCACCACAAGGACAGCGATCACTTTTTTCTCATAACGAAGGTCAAATTTATCATTTTGTAAAAAAATTCGGGTATCATCGACCTAGTCGAAGGACTTCAGAAGTTAAATGGGCAAAGCAATGCCACTTTACCATTTATCTTCATTCTTCACATGTTGAAATAGTCATTGCTTTTTTAATAAGAATATAAACTCATTTTCTGGTGTATTGTGATCGGATCGGTTTTATTATTTTGTTATTACTTTTTAATTTTTATATTAATGAATAACATAAATTATTCCTAATATACATAAGGATCAGAGTCTAGCCGAAAAATAACAATGTGACAAGAAATGTCTACTAGAATACAAAACTTTAAAGGGAAAAGGTTTTCTTTCCCTTTCCATTTTCTTATTTTTATTACAGTATACCGGCCTTTTAATTTGAGTATATGTAACAAAACGGTCAAGTGCAAGTTGATCTTGCGCAATTAGTATTCCGTACGTGGATTGCTTTTTAAAATAAAATTTTTTGTTACGGAGGTATAAAATCATCAGTGACTTCACAAAACACACCCCAAATAAGTTTTTAACAAAGTTTGTTTCCGATCTTTACTGGAAACTGATGACCTTGGATTTTTTGTTTTTTTATATTACAGATAAATTATTTAAGGTTTTTTTATGGGTCTAGCACACGTGCTGCAGGGAAATTCCTAAAGTGCTACAGGAGCGACATGTGTGAGGAAAAAGCGATTCACGTTGTAAATTGTACTCGATGGGAAACACAGTCCTGGAAAAATTATTCCAATGGGATGAAGTTCTCCATATAAAAGACTGATAGAAAAGGGTTGTACGCGGAGTAACAAGCTGAACTTCATACGGATGTGAAGTATTAGCGCGACGTTCTAGCATGCACCGCTCTGGGAGGAATTAAGCGGGCTACATCCATCGAATACTTTCCATGAAAATACTTGTAGAATAGTCTTAAGTCACCAACCGTTCTTCGATGTTCCAACGAATCAAGGCCGCCGATCGGTTCCAGGTCTCCAGTCAGGCGGACAGCTTTTCTCTGAATAGAATCCAACAAATGCAGTCTATGTTTGGGAGCAGAGTCCGTAACATGAGAGCAGTATTCCATAGTTGGTCGAATTTGAGCTTTGTGCAGAATTAACAGTTGTTGTGGAGTGTAAAACTTTCTGGTTCGAAATAATATTCCCAGCTTTCTAAAAGCTCTCTTTGCTATGCTTGCAACATGTTCATGCCAAGACATATTTGCTCCCAAATTAACGCCCAACAAATTGAGTAACCATGCTAGAGGAATGGAATGCCCGACATAACTATGTCGGGCTCAGCAACGTTCACTTTTTTAGATAAACCTGCCGCCTGGGTTTCTGTAGCGTTAAATTCCACTTGATTACTGTCACCCCAAGATAGAATTTCTTCCAGGTCTTTATTAAGTTGAATGACTTCCTGCTGTGTGCGGATATTCGTCTAAGTAGCCGATGTCCGAGCGTTCAAAGTGAATGAAGAGTTGAAGCGTATTGTCATCTGCAAAACTGTGGATTGGATTCCCGGTTTTTTCCAGCAGATCGTTAGTGTAAAATGAGAAAGAGAGTAGGAGACAGTATGGAGCCCTGGACACACCGGCGTTGATAGTGAAGGTGTTGGAAAGAAATCCGTCGACTGCCACTCGTAAAGAAAGCTCTTTGAGGAAACATGAGAGCCACAAACAGAACTTTTCAGGCATCCCAGAAGAGCGTAGCTTAGTCAACAACCCATAATGCCAAACACAGTCGAGTGCCTTGAATATATCAAGAGCAACCGCTCGAGATTCTTCAAAATGTTCAACGGTGTTGTTTCAGACATGTGTTACATAATTCAGAAGATCTCTTGTTGATCTATGTTTACGGTTATTTGGGAAGGTCTTCTTGCCTTTTTTAGGTATCGACTGAACTGTGGCACATTTCCAGTAGGAAGAAAATATCCCCTTTCTGTAGGATAAGTTGAAAAGTCTACAGAAAACTGGTGTTGTAGTTCCCTCCTACAGTTTTTGAGAACTATGGCAGGCGCCAGAAGCTTTTTGGTATCTATCTTCATTAAAATAATAAAAAAAAGGTAATGCACTCCTGATAATTTTCGTTCAATCCAAAATTTTTTGATCAATACTTTTCGAGATAAGAGGGAGGACAGCGATTTTTCGCGGTTTTTAAAAAATCATACAAAGAAAAGTGGGCACAAGTACTACACTATATATATTTTTGAACTCGTGTTTTTACAAGCTTTCATTTGACACCTCACTCGATGACCTAGTAAAAAAAAATTTTTTTTCGCTTCCAATTTCACTCCCCAAAACTAACCCCTTAAGTCAAAATTTAATTTTCAAAACTATATGGCTCTGATGAGGCCATCGATTCGTATATTAGTACCAAATTTCAACTTTCTATGTCAAATGGTTTAGGAGAAAATCGTATGACAGACGGACGGACGGACAAACACCGAAGTGATCTTATATTATTCCGTATGGAACCTAACAAATAAACGATTCAAAACACTTCATACAACTTATAAAAATTTTGGAATTAGATAATTCTAAAACGAAAAAAACTAATTATTTTTTAAATATAAATAAATAAAAATAAAACAT
Source organism: Pachyrhynchus sulphureomaculatus (assembly GCA_019049505.1). Classification (NCBI taxonomy): domain Eukaryota; kingdom Metazoa; phylum Arthropoda; class Insecta; order Coleoptera; family Curculionidae; genus Pachyrhynchus; species Pachyrhynchus sulphureomaculatus. The sequence continues at coordinate 81,107,844 of CM032451.1, read as the reverse complement.
ACAGGGGAATATAAATAGATATTTATTATATATTGACCTCCCTCAAAATTGTCACGGTACTGGGCTATTAAAAAAAAGAACAAAACACGACGTTATTTTTTTAAAACCATAGGGGCAGGGGGCATAAGCACGCCTGATCCTTCCCCCTCTAGTTGCGCTGCTAGACCCAGGTCGCTCTAATTAATCAATTAATTACTTATTCAACTGTAGTTTAATTAATTTAATTTAGACTTATGTTATTTGAAACTAGCCTCAGCCAGTGACTAGAAGACTTTAACGAAATCTACCATAATATAATAATTTTTAGAGACACTACTATATTTGAAAAGTTGCTTTTTAGTGTTCCGTACGGAACACTTATAAGATCACTTTGGTGTCTGTCTGTCTGTCCGTCTGTCTGTCACACCCGATTTTCTCCGAAACTATTTGTCATAGAAAGTTCAAATTTGATAATAATATAGGAATTGATGGCCTCATCAAAGCCGTGTAGTTTTAAAAGTAAAATTTTGACTTAAGAGGTGAGTTTTGGGGGGTGAAATCGGAAGTGAAAAAAAATTTTTTTTAATAGGACATCGAGTGTGGTGTCAAATGAAAGCCTGTGAAAACACGAGTAAAAAATATACATATAATGTAGTACTTGGACTCACTTTTCTTTGTATTATTTTTAAAAACTCGCGAAAAATCGCTGTCCCCCCCCCCCACCTTATCTCGAAAAGTACTGATCAAAAAATTTTGAAAAAATTCTGGAATGCTCTCCACGGGGTGTAGATTGACCGAAAATTATCACGAGTGCATTACCTTTAATAATTTATTTGGTACATAAAAAAAAAAATCAAGATCATCAGTTTTCAGTAAAGATTGGAAACAAACTTTGTTGAAAACTCCTTTGGGGTGTGTTTTGTGAAGTCACTGATCATTTTATACCACTGTAACAATTTTTTTTATTTTAAAAAAAAGCAATCGAACGTACGGAACACTAATTGTGCAAGTTCAACTTGCACTTGACCGGTTATTGAAATTTTTATTAGAAAATAAATTTCCTTTTTTTCTGAGAAACTGAAATTCGAACATTAATTTTTTCGAAAAACTAATTGAAAAATTATTTTTCGAAATTTCCAATCATTGTCCAAACTAGTTTAATTCAAACATTTTTACAGGGAAATTTAATGCTCTGGAAATTTATAATGTAAAAAATAAACTTCAGTTTTCAGCTCTATCAAATCTTACCTCTAGATCTTGTAAGGAATTTTCAGTTGCAGCAGTTATTACAGGTGAGTCCTGCACTTGGATTTTTCGCTCTATTAATTATAGGTCCCAGTATGGTGCGAGAATGCCTTCCATGACGTTGCCGATGTCTCAAGAGGTATAGAATAATAAGGTTGAATTTGATCAAAAGGTGTTAGATTTTCAGGTAAAATTGGAATCTCAAGATTATCAAGAGTACCAAATAAACTGGTGTCTTCTGAATAACTTGTGCTAGCACCAAAATTAATATCATTGAACGTGGCTTGTGACAGCAAAATTTACTCCACTTGTTAAGTTCTTAGGGAATGTTGTAGTGTTAGTTATTAGCGATGTGTCTGATCGAAACGATTGTGGAGAAAATAAAGTTGAAGATTCAGCTTCCATCAATGAATTGGCTTTTCGACTTTCCCTGAAATTAAAAATGTTCTATTTGAATCCAAAATTCACTTTTAGTTTTCTCTATAAGATACTAATAAAGTTATACTTAGAGCACAACCCGTGACAAATATAGTGTGTCAAGTAAGAACATGTCTGCTTTTTTTTTGGTACCCTTTAACAAACAATTTTCCCATTTTATTTTGTCTTTTAGGAAACTTGCTATATTTTTTAATAGGTAAATTACTAAAACAAAAGTGTTCCAATCTAATCTATGTATATTATTGGTGGTCCATGTATCTTAATTTTAATATTAAACCACTCCAATTTGTAAGAGAGAAATTGATAAAATTGTTATACTGAACATTTAACATGTTCCGGCGATGAAAAAAAAATTATAAAAACAAAAAGGAACGCTTTTTAGTTGATGCAATTCTAGCGATTAGACAAAAAATCGTAGAGGAAACCTTCGTCTATGGCGCATTTTAATAAAAGTATCGGTCGATTCCGAACTTTCGGCGAAATCACGTAAAATCCAAAATGAGCGTCGGTTCGAAGCAGTCTTTCTCTATTCCAACCAAAGGGGGCCTAAAATGGCACATTCCTCAGCCGCTAGATATATTAAAAAGTCGGTATCGTTTGTGAAAGTGGATAAATCGTTTTAACGACACGAAAAATGTCAAACGCTTGCCATGGTTCGGTAGGCAAAGTCATTCTGAAAATCTAAAAACGAATTCGTGTCTTTGTTTTCACAGGATTCGAAAATTGCCGCTGCGTCAAGGAGGGGCAAAATTATGAAAATCGGGTTAGAATGTGTCCCATGAGACCATTTGACAACATTTTTGTGCTCAAGATGTCAAATTCCAAAGCACGTTGAAGAAATCTTTGCTTAGGCTGAAATCATGCCACGCAGCGGTTCCTTTGGGCCTACGATAAGTTAGCAGAGTGGTCTTCAGAATCGCCGGACCTTATTGAAAAAACGTTTGGTCCTTTGTAAAGAGAAAGCTCAGAAGAAAGACTCTGAGGACTCGCGAGATTCACGAAAAAATTTGGAGATCATTGCTCGAGTATGCAGAAAATCTCGTCGACAGCATGACTCGAAGGTGCCGAGTGATTATTGATGCAGAAGGCGATTGGACAACTTACTAAGGTAACTGCGCCGTTGTTAGCACACCAAAGAACACATTGATGGCAAAAAAATTTCTTTCTCGAAACACATTGTTTCAAGAAACACGTTCTTACTTGACAGACTGTACGATTATAGTGTAACCCGTGGTAGGTGCTAAAAATCGTCGTGGCAAGTGTAAAACCGTATCTCAGTTCGTGTTAAGTCAGAAGTCTACTAAAGTACTCACGGATTGTAATTCAACATCGATACTGAAAATCTGATTTGATTTCGTAGTGTCTATGAATCGTTTTCGCATTCATATTGATAAATCGCATTTTTAAACATTATTATTAGTGTTCCGTACGGAACACTTATAAGATCACTTCGGTGTCTGTCCGTCTGTCACTCCCGATTTTCTCCGAAACTACTTGTCATAGAAAGTTGAAATTTGGTAATAACATAGGAATTGATGGCCTCATCAGAGCCATGTAGTTTTGAAAGTTAAATTGTGACTTAAGGTGTTAGTTTTGGGGGGGTGAAATCGGAAGTGAAAAATTTTTTTACTAGGTAATCGAATTTGGTGTCAAGTGCAAGCTTGTGAAAACACGAGTAGTAAAAAATATATATATAATGTAATACTTGCGCGCACTTTTCTTTGTCTTATTTTTAAAAAATCGCGAAAAATAGCTGTCCACCCGCCTTACTCGAAAAGAACTTATCAAAAAATTTTGAAAAAATTCTGGAATATTCTCCACAGATTGAACGAAAATTATCACCAGCATTATCTTTAATAATTTATCTGGTATATAAAAAAACAAAAATTTCAAGGTCATCAGATTTCAGTAAAGATTGGAATCAAACTTTCTTGAAAACTCATTTGGGGTGTATTTTGTGAAATCACTGATCATATTATACCTCTGTAACAAAATTTTTTATTTGAAAAGCAATCAACGTACGGAACACTAATTGCGCAAGTTCAACTTGCACTTGACCGGTTATTTTATACAAATTTATTCGC